>WOVY01000036.1:0-551444 GCA_013436015.1 Rhipicephalus annulatus
CCGTTTTGCTGAGTGCAAGCAATGCTTCATATAATTCCGAAGAATTAAACTGTTCACTGTACTGCTTCCTGCATGCGCAACTCAATAAAGGTGCAACACACGTGCGAGCACTATGTCGTACCTCATAGCCACACTAAAATCCACAAAAGCACTGAAATATGCCTACGCCCAGTAATGTTACCGTTGCTACCCCTACTGTTTTCTGTGCCTAATTTAGTAATAAGGTATGTATGAGCGATGCAAGCATGGCAAACACGTGTTTCATTATTCACCTTATAATAGCGACAGACATGTTACATGCCTAGCTCGTATGAGCTGTGGCATGCGAGTGCACCTTATACTGTTTATAAGATAGGTAATGATCGATAACGGTGAAATAAATGCCTACCTGATTGTGATTTGGTGCCAGGTGATGGACTTCGCAGGAAGGTGAGAGAGCTCTGACAATAAGCCGCCCTGCCTTGACCACGTAGGGTGCCAGAGACCACTGAGCTGAACAAGTGAAGAGTGCGCCAAAAACTTGACAAGTGAGGAACCAAACAATGAACTGCTAGCACTACTTGGTCCTGAGCACGTAAATCAATAACAAGATGCAACACAACTGCATGCAAATGCGAGCACCAATCGTACCTCACGGCTGTCACTCAGATTCCGCCAAATATGGCAAATAAGTTTACACACAGCCAAGTGATAGTTCCTCCCCTGTCGTCTCCTACACCTATTTTGTAGTAATGAACGTATGACTTGCAAGCGGTGCAGGCATGGAAAACACGTGTGCTTTGTCTGTTGCACTCAAAGGTGGTGTGGTGTCCATGTCGAACGCGGACAGCATCATGGCACTTCGGCATTGGGGTCACTAGTAGCCGGCGTTGCGCCCGCGCCAGTGTTGGGTCGGCGCGGGTGCTTTGTTAGGCCTAGCCTTGAACGTACCCCGGGCGCGTCCTCGTTGTGGGGTTTTTTTCGCTTCTGTGCTTTAAGTCCCGAAGATTTTGGTTGCAAAAGAGGCTTAGCAGCTTTACTGACCTTCGCACAGGAATCTTGGAGGCAGGAAGAGAAGTTCCGGGGCAATCCGGCGTTTTTGTGGGAGCAGATGCAGCCGTGACTGATGTACACGACGCTCGTAGCGCCCTCTTAGGCTACGAAGGGAGGCGCTCAGCTGAAACGGCACGGCGGGTGGTGCGGCTTTAATCGAACTCGCGACGCTCCCTTTGGGGCAAACTGACTACTTTAGCGCCTGCCTACAATTTGTTTTTGTATTCTAGCCGACCCACGATGCACCGATGCTATCTTGCACCCTTCTATTGGGCAGTGATGGCCGGACACAACCGCAGCAGTCGTGTTATTTTGTGTGACCATCAACGCATTTTTTTTTTTCTTTTGGCCTGTTGTGGTTGGGAAGAGCTATGGTGGTGCAAAAAATTTATCGGTTATTCAGGAAAAGTGGTGTAAAGGGAAATAGTTCTGAAGAATCGATGTTCTCGTCGCAGGTAGTGAGAACCATTCAACAACCGATGAATTCTTCG
The DNA here is from genome assembly GCA_013436015.1 of Rhipicephalus annulatus. Classification (NCBI taxonomy): domain Eukaryota; kingdom Metazoa; phylum Arthropoda; class Arachnida; order Ixodida; family Ixodidae; genus Rhipicephalus; species Rhipicephalus annulatus. Next base: position 1,524 of record WOVY01000036.1, read on the forward strand.
GTGACGAAGTGAAGTCGCCGTCGGTGTTCACCGAGTAGACTCATGAATTCATAAAAAGAACAAACGTTTCCCGAGCCTTCCAAATTTTATTATTGGGCTTGAGCTTGCATGGTAGGCTTGACGGTGCGAAACAGCGTGAAAACAACGAGTTCATACAAAGAAACAGCAAACCGCACCTTTTAAAATACCCTTCATTACTGTGTTTCATTGACTGCGTGTTAATTGGTGTGCCAACTATACAACGCAGCTACGATTATAGGATTGCTCTCACTAAACAAGTCAAGCTTGCAAGCACGAAAAAAAAAGGAACGAAAATAGGAGAACATGTACACTGTCTCTTCTTCTGTGTGTCGGGCATTCTCACGATGTGACGAAAAAAAAAAAAACGTAAACTATTATGCACACCATCAAGATTCACATATATGCAGGGATTCTTGGACGGGTATGTTTTTTTTCACTATCTTTTGTCAATAAAGTCTCATAGACGCGTACAAGTACCTGTTCGCTTTCAATCTTGCAAGATTGAAAACGAAGTGCAGCGCCTTTCGACGATATATATATATATATATATATATATATATATATATATATTCGAAAATATATTATAGTTTATATATATATATATTTTTATTTTTTTTTTTTTTTTTTTTTTTTTTTTTTGTTTTTATCCGACGAAGGCAGGCCCACCTGCCGAAACGTGGTAGTAAAACGGCGTTCGTACTTTGTCGTCTTCCTTTTTTCGACTGCATTTCCTACCGGAACCATTGGATTTATTTCTCGCCTATATATATATATATATATATATTCTAGCTTATATATAAATATCTCCTAGAATAGTCCTATATATTATATATTTATATATATATATATATATATATATATATATATATATATATATATATATATATCGGAAGCGAAAAGCACGACGTACGCCGAAACACCTTTACTAATTACAAATGTTTCGGCTGATGGGCCAGCCTTCGTCAGTGTGACCACACTAACGAAGGCTGGCCCACCATATCGTCTCGCTTTATAACTTTTTATGGCACCCGACTTCGCTACTAATAGTAAATTTAGCTTCCCTTGCGGTGAAGTATCATAATGCTGTAATTATCCTCTTCCTTAATCGGTAAAACTCTGAAACGTTCTCTTTTTCTTTTTTTACCGCTGCTATCCTTCTCCGCCTCTCCGAATATATATATGTATCCATACTGGCACTTTCCAGTGATCCTGCATGCAGCTCTTTTTCTCCATTGTGAGTTAATGAACAGTTTCTCTTCCTCATTCTCTCGTATTTCTTAGTCTATCTTCGAACCCAATGTTGCTCTAAGCTTAATTTCCTCATCAAAGCCTGCCCAGTTATCACACTTTCCGTCTTCGTTTTCTGACTTTCCATGAGCGTACAATGCGAATCTGCGCATTCCTTACACACTGTGGGACGCCTCATCTTAGTCGGCGACTGCAGCGTTGCCGCTGTATGTATACGTTAGCCACCCGCCACGATAGCTCTCTCAAGGCATTGTCCATGGCTATCGCTTAATTTTCTGTTCTAGTTCACTGTATCATTGTCGAACGGGGGGAATGGTCAAAGTTCAGCCAGTATGTCGCCGACAGCTCTCTCAAGGCATTGCCCATGGCTGTCGCTTAACTTTCTGTTCTAGTTCACTGTATCATTGTCGAACGGGGGGAATGGTCAAAGTTCAGCCAGTATGTCGCCGTGCACACAATCACGGAAGCGTGTTCTTGAAGTACAGAAGACATACGTTTTTCTGGTGTTTTACGGAAGGAGCGAAAGAACGGAAACATCGACTGCTGCTTTACGGCAACTCCTGCTGTTTCCCATAAACCGCAGCACAGTTTGTGCTTTAAACGTCCAGTCTCGCTATTTTTCAGGAAACAGATGTTACTCTGTAGTTTCTACGGTCTGCTCCGACGTTAAAACACGGATATTTTTTTACAGTGTAGTGGGTACTAGGCACACTCTAAAGAACACTCTTAAAGGAACGCTTGTGCTTGTCGTTGAGCGTTCTTTTACTTTGTGTATATGTTATTTGCGGCCAAAGCATGTCCGCCCCATACATCAACGTAATGAAGAAAGGGAAGGGGGAAGCCGCGACGAACCTTAATTCCCCTGTTCCCCCTAAAAGGTGAACCCTGCGCTCGCCCATGTTCATAATGGTATACCGTGGTTTTGGGACGTACGTTAGACGGAGCGACTATTATTATTTTTGCAGCACTTCGAAATGAGCGCTTTAAAGGCTGAAGTTGTGAGAAAACTATAGCGTCCCGCACCATGGGGAGCGCCCAAGACGTGCGCTCAAGCTGTTGTGACGTTTTACAGCGTACTTTTCAGACCGGGGCCCCAAGCGCAGTAAAGAACGAAACGTCAGCACATGCGCAGCATAAGATGTGTCTCTGAAGGATTATCTCCGCGTGTGCTGATATTACACCTTCTATGTTAATAGATGAGTTGGTAGTTTGTGCTGTGTTTCTCCCTTGTTGTTGCCTTTTTTTTTTTGCACTGGAAACTCCTTTTGCAGGGGTCACCACTTTTCCCTTGAGCGATTCCACTTCGTGATTGTGTTTTACTTCATACTGAGTGTGAAGAAAGTAAACTTTTACTTTGCTGTACAAGACGAGTTCTTCAAGATGGAGTCGAACAGTACTGGCCAACCGCACGAACTTTCACATAGACATGTGCAGTTTGAAGGCCCGTACATGTCCGACATACACTCCTCGTACATATACGATGAGTGCATGCACGAACAGGAGGTGCAGCGCTTATCCACCATATATAACATGAAATGCAGAACAATTTAAAACGTAGCTGACGTGGCCATTCAGCACAACCTTCAATCGTCCTCCAGCTGAGACCTCTCGGAGCCTTCGAGACTGCCAGAAACGTCGACGTAGACGCTGGCCACGTTTTCAGTCGCATTGACCGCGGCTGAGCGGGTGACAACGTTAATACGGAACGGACCTCCCGATTCGGCCAAGCGTCGCGCGAGTTCCTCAACGCACGGTTGCAGCGTAGGCGGTTCGTCCTGTTTGGCGGCGTGGTCAGGAACGCTGCTACGTCGCCTCACAACGTACGCAGGTAGCGACGGGCGTCGGGAACGAACGCACTTCGTTCAGGTCCTGCCGGCGGTACATCGACGAGACGCACTGAAATGGCACTGGGCTGGCGCGTTGAGGGTGTCTTCTTCACACCTACGTCACCTCGAAGCTCACTGGCGCACGAGGTCCGAGTCTGAACGACCACGTCTTCTCAGGCTTCTTGGGTTCTGTTTTGCTCTCACATCTTCTGAAGGTGTCACAGAGGTCGAGGCACCGACTACAGGCGTCGTGGGTGCCGGCGTACCATCCTTTTTTTCTTCGACAGCCTTCTTGGTCCGCGTCCCGCTGATCAGACGACGCCTTCGCTTCGACGACGTCGGCCTTTTTAGTCACGTCCTGCTGGCCCGGCGGCGCCTTCGTTTCGACGATGTCGGCCTTCTTGGTCACGTCCTGCTGACCCAACGGTGCCTTCTGACCAGAGGTCGACGCCTGCTTGGCAGCCTTAGCTCGCTTGGCCTCTTCTTCTTCGGTCAAAGCCGGGCCGACGCGTACTCTAGGTGGCCGTCCGGCTGGAGCTTCCACTCCAGACGCGTCCCAAGGACTTCACGGCCGCTTCCAGTTACCGCGACCTGCCTAGTTTCCGGCAATTGACAGTATATGTTCGTCACAACCGAGCCCTGGCTCGCGTCGGATTTCGCAAAACAGAAGCGGGAAGGAAACCTTGGCGGTGGTGACGAACTGCTGATGGGAAGTGCAAGGTTCTGCGGGGAGTACCTCGACCTCGACGAGCTCCGTCTCCTGCTCCGGCGGCCCGGGCGCCTGCTCTGCTTCGTCGCTCGTGGAGACCAGGCGAACAGCTCGTACCCTAGTCGACATTACACGACGTTCTTTTGCCCCCTTAGTGCTTTACGCGCGTTGACTGAACTAGCCACCGACAGACGTATTGCGGGTCGCTGCGTCTCTTGTCTTGTCTTGTCTTGTCTCCTAGGAGATCTTGGCTCATACCACATGGGAATTGACCACACTGTACCTCATAATAGATCATTTTTTGCTGCGTCTCGTTGCGGAACCGTGCTCGAGGCGGGCGGCCATTTTTAAGAGGGAACTTTTTTTCTTGTGGTTTTGGTTCCGACTACCAAAACCTGCTTTATTGACTCCCGAGGATGTCTTTCCGTTCCATGTATATCACACTCACTAACAAAAATTAGGTGCTTCATTCGGCAACCAGTTGCGACTCATATGTCTGCTTCGGGCCACCGTTCCGGTGTACACCCTTCGTTCCTTCGGCGGCGTCCTAGGTGGCCACGACCACACCACCGCAAGTTTACGCGCACGCTGGGGCAAAGTTTCGCAATAGCGAAACGGCGTAAAAACGCAGCGCCACTTCATCAAGCGAGCATTGGCTGAAATATTTTCTGATAGGCGTAGCGTACTTTAGATTCTGCAACGCGATGCCTAGAGAGCCCTTAGAGGGCGCATTCCGTCGTGCTCACTGTAAAGGGCTTTACCCTATAGTGCACGATGATGGCACAGAGCTTTTCAAAGCAATGGGGTTTAGGGACAGGGAGGGCAAACATAGACTTTAAGCGGGTAGAATTAACTAGAAGGAGGTTATCTGATTGGTGGCTAAAGTCAAAGCGCGAGTGAAAATAAACCCTCCACTGCAAAGTACTGTCCTCAACTTTACTATTTAAAGAAAAAAAGAAGATAAATCTAGTTGTTGGTTCACTAAGTATTACGGCTAGGTGGCGTTAGCCGCCGTCCGATCTAAAGGGTACAGTCGCATCAATCCATCCATCCATTCATCCTAATAGACCTTTTATTTTTTCCTGTTTCACTCTCTGGCGTTTTTGGTAAGTGGGTGGTGCACTGCGGACATGGAGTTTCGTACAATAATACCTAGAGGGTAATCTAGCGCTGCGATCATGTACCGCCATGGGAATTATGGGAAGTACAGGCTTCGGATTGGATAGGGTTAGCTATAGCCAACTGTCTACAGGCTTATTAGCGGCGAAGCTCCCTATTCACCTTTTCATAAACGCCTCCCTGGGCGCCGCCATAGCCCTCCTTGGGCTGTGCAAATTGGCGGGTCCCCTCGAAAATGCACTGGCAACGCTGCACCCTTAGCCTTTGTACTCCCGCGCACAGCCCATCATGGCGGTGTTTTTTCCTTCCTGTGAAAAGGTGTATAGCGGCACCCGTTCGTCCCTCATAGCCGTTGTAGTATGTAACAAGCATAACATTTTGACCTCCAAGGTGGTGCCGGTGAGAGATTTCTTCTGTGCGTTGTTGAACAATAAAAAATTGTGCTCAATGTACATGCCCAAGGCTGCTAATGGAGAATGAGAGACAGAGCATTTGGCTTTAGTCAACGCGCACGCTGCAATCCCCATTAGCAACCATTGGCGTGTACATTGAGCACTACCTGACAAGAAAGGGTTGCTACGTAGTACTCGCTGGGTGTAACCTCCTTAGTTTTAGAAAGGTTTAGCGAGCGTTGAGCCGCAGTGCCATGAATACAATGAACTAGTATATACCATGAACTCGAGGTGGTTAAAGTGGGAATTAGACCCGAAGCGCAAGCCGTAAGAAAGTGTGTGTGTGCTACATCTCGTTTAGTCCTTGGAATGTCCGCTGGATGGCGGTGCTTCTATATGGAAAATACATGATGAAAAGATGCGAGATGGTGGTACTTGGAGTGTTGAATAGATGGACGAACGGACACACAGACAGACGCATGGATGGACGCATGAACGGACGCAGGGGCGCATGCATGGACGAACGCAGGGACGGACGCACGAACAGACGCGCGCACGGACGAGCGGATGGACGCATGGACGGTCACACAGACGGACGCATGGACGGACGGAAGCAAGAACGAATGGACGGACGAATGCTTCGCCGCACTCGATCATTCACTCCGTGGATATGCTGCCAATTTTTTAGTGCTCACTGAAGGACATCCCAAAACAGTATGGCATCCTTGCAGCTAACCGCAATGCAGAGCCTACCACCTCTTCAAGCACACACTTCATTCAATGGCTATACATATCGAAAACATTTACGACGAGCTAGACTTTAGACCGGACTGGTACTCCGTCTTAGAGAACTGTTTGACCTCACCCCTTTCTTGTTTGCATAACACGATGTGAAGAACTCTCGATGTGGAGAACTCACGCTGTGTTAGCCATTGAGTGTTTATGAGTAACGCTTGGGCACTTATTTTCGTCATTTGATTGTACTTTTGTTTGCTTAATTTTGTCTTTATTACGCAAATACATTATTAAATACCATAAAAAATACCATGAAAAAAGCATCGGCGTGGCTCAGTGGTGAAATGCTGGGCTGGCGCCTAGCGGACCCGGGTTCGAGCCCCACTATGTCATTGACTAAGTCTTTCTTTTTAATTTCGCGCGATGTGGTTACGGACACCGGCGGCGGCGGTAGACGACTACGGCGCCGCGCGTGACCTGAGTTTTGATCTCATAATAGTTCTTGCTGTAAAAGTTTGAGGGCCCTTTGACAGGGTGACGAACGATTCTGAGAGCTCAAGAAATATGCAATAGCAAATACGTGAAACAACTGTATCAACAATTTCTCGCTCAAATAAGACTGTGATGCACTCGCGTATACTTACCTCAGTAAGAGATCTTGCTTGTAGTTTTACGTTCTACTTCTTCATCCTAGATCTGGACCTGGTGAACGGCTTCGTGGGTCGGGACGTCCTGACTGCCGGAAGTCAGAGCAACAGTGAAGGAAACGACGAGGTGGTCACGGCGGTCATCATGAGCTTGCTGGAAGCGGACACTGGACTATGGTGGACCGGTGGACTTCAGTGGAAGGCCGTGGTTCTTGCCTTGAACACCCGTTCGCACTCCTGTTTACGCGGACCTGTCGCGAACCATTTCTCGCGTCGAATAGAGAAGAATACAGCATCTATTGACACTCATGCGAAGACATTACATCTAGTCTGTATCCAGCCTGAAGTGTATGTACGTTACCGCACAGAATAAGTCACGCTTCGGTAAAGACCGAGCCCAGTAGGAAACATTTAAAGGAACTCGCGTCCATCTCTTCAACCGCGGTTCGCGGTAAACCACGTGGCGTGCTTGTGGTTTTATTCTTCCTGTGTTGTTTTAACAGTATATATATGCTCTGCTTCTATACAGTGATGTCGGTTGTTCTTCACTATTTTTTTGCTCACAGATCGACGTGACCATTTCATACTGCCGCTTCGCAAGCATCGTTAAGATATACTCTATACCCTTGCTGCACATTCCCTGAATGCGTGAAGTGAACGCACATATTTGGAATCGCAGGCCTCAGAAAAGGATTAACTGTGATGAAGCACTGCGCTGGCAGTGGTATCGCTTGCAACCGGACTGGAGCACGTTAGAAGCTGCTTGTACAGTACTCGTAAAAAAGGCAAAACAAGTGTCTTATTTACCTCGTTTCTGCGTCGTCTCCTTTGCAAAGCGTCAGCCGATGTCCCTACTGTGAGTCCTCGAAGGCATGTTGATCTGATGCGGGCTTTCGCTGACACCTTGTTGGAAGTGATAGAGCTACGATTCTGCAGACGCATCATGTCATATTCGATAAGTCTAGTCGTCGCAGCCGTGTTAGCGACATGATGTGAGCAGTGATACCACGAAATATACCGAAACACCACTCTACCTGCGACAAAAGTAAATGAAGTTAAAATTGAGCAACAGTGTGAGTCACGTTGTGTAAGTTTGAACTGTGTGCTTGAATCACGTTGTGTTTTATTCACGATGATATTAATGATAATCGTGGAGGCTTTGTTCGTGTCATAAATTCCACAATCAAAGGGAGATATATGCAGGCAACTAAATTGAGCGACGATTCTGTGTCCGCCATAAGGCTTCCATTAGCGACGGTTTTATAATAAAATAGCGCAATGGCATTTCATGGTGTAATGAGGAAAACCCGCGGTAAGTGTGCTCGTAAAATGAAGAACCGAATATGCGAATGTTTGTGTCCAGATTAAGGTCATTTCATGAGGTCACGATCTTATTGTTCCATGGCCTATTGCATTACAGTTATTGTTTTTTTTGTTCAAAACACATAGGTTTGAAAGATGATGACATGTTTATTGCTGTTTTAATTATTCTTGCACCCTTGTGCCATTGAAGGGTCGTCTGTTCGCGCGAGCTCCACGACGAGTGAATTCTGTGACAGAAAAGGAAGATGTTTCTAATGAGCCTAACTGATCCTCGAGTGTCCATGCAATACACATACAGATCTATCGCCTCCGCCGAACACCTGCGATGCTGGTAAAAAAAAACGAACACCTTCTCGAAACGTGGGAGTCCAAGCTCGCTTTGGAGGACCTGGACCAACAATGATGTCTCGTCGCCAGGGCCAAGGAGGCAGCAAAGGCCAGAGGGTTCCTGGAATGAGGACACCTCCTACCTAAGGGGGACGCGGAATTTACACCGCTACACCGTTTTGAAGAATAAACGTTTATTCCTCCTCTCCTACTCCCCCCTCCTCCTCTTCCTCCTAACTCTGGGTACTCATCACACAGGTAACACACGACTCCGATTTGAAGCATTTGTATTTAGCGATGGCTTGGGCATTTGAAACTTCATTGCAACATGTTCACGGGGAACAGCACGCTACGAAGCTACCCAAGGGTGCTACTTTCTTAATCGGTGCGGCTATCATGGTGAGCCTTGTTACAGCGAGTAAGTTCTGCTGAATCCCGCAAGGTAGCCAAGGCTTATCAACGAATAAATGACAGCCACACATTCTTAGCATGAGCCCACGAGGAAATCCGCAACAATTTCTCGGAACAAAGACCTTCAGTAAAATTCGTTCTGGTTCCCGGAGCGGGACAAATTTTTCTTCAACTAGACCAATTTCGCCTACGCAATCTGATTATTTTCTTAATGCGGAAGAAAGAGAGAGATAAACGAAGGAGAGAGGCAGGTAGGTTATTCAAGCTAGGACTTCAGTCATTACGCTCTACGCCATCTCTACGCCATCGACTTAAATAGAAGCTCCGCTAACAGTCTCCTTTTCGAGTAGTGTAACTAAATCAAGCCATCAACCACTCTTTATTAGTCGAGTTAGAAAAATGGCAATACAGAGCAGGGAAATATGCAGGAGATATCACGAGGTTACAAATTGCAGGCTGGAGGTGATTAATAAGCGTGAAAATTATTGTAAGAAACTCTCTGATAGTGGCTCAACTTTAGTGTGACATCACACCGTGCAAAGACGGACCTCCTGTGCGCGTAGGAGCATCCCCAGCTGAAGCTTCCCCTGATGCGTATGCTTTCTCGCAATGCATGTTCAAAAGCAGTTAAAAATGTTGGGGCTCTTATCGCCCCTGATAAGGCTCAACTTTTGTGTGACGTCACAACTTGCAACGAAGGGTATACTGTGCGTTTATATTAGGGCCTACAGAGATGAAGCTTCCCCTGATGAGTTTGCTTTCCCGCAATTCATGTAAAGAAAGCAGTCGAAAAAGTTGAGGCCCTTGTCACCCATGATAAGGCTCAACTTTTGTTTGACGTTATCAGATTATTTTGCCGTTTCCGACATATCTGAAACAAAAATATGCAATAATAAATCTATTACATCAAGGTGTGACTTCAAACAAAAGTAGACCCTTATCAGGGGTGATCAGGGCCTCAACTTTTTCAGCTGCTTTTTTTTACATGCTTTGCAAGAAAGCCACCGCAACAGGGGGAGCTTCAGCTCGGGAGAGACTGCTAGAAACGTATAGTATAACCTTCGTTGCATGGTGTGACGTCAGACAAAAGTTGAGCTTTATCAGTGGCGATAAGGGCCTCAAGTTTCTCGGCTGCTTTTTTACTATTATTGCGGGAAAGCCAACGCATCAGGGGGAGCTTAAGCTCAGAAGACTCTCATAGAAACATACAGTATATCCTTCGTTGCACCGTGTGACGTCAGACAAAAGTTGAGCCTTATCAGTGGGGATAAGGGCCTCAACATTTTCGGCTGCTTTTTGGCATGCATTGTGGGAAAGCCAATGTATCAAGGGAAGCTTCAACTCGGGAGACTAATATAAACGTACACTGCATCCTTCGTTGCACGGTGTGACATGAGACAAAAGTTGAGCCTTATCAGCGGTGATAAGGGCATCAACGTTTTCAGCTGCTTTTTGACACGCATTGTGGAAAAGCCTATGTATCAAGGGAAGCTTCAACTCGGGAGACTAATATAAACGTACAGTATAACCTTCGTTGCACCGTGTGACGTGAGACAAAAGTCGAGCCTTATCAGGTGTGATAAGAATCTCAACTTTCTCGGCTGTTTTTTTTACATGTATTGCAGTAAAGCTGACGCATCAGGCGAAGCTTCAGCTCGGGAGACTCTAATATAAACGTACAGTATAACCTTCGTTGCATGGTGTGACGTCAGACAAAAGTTTAGCCTTATCAGGGGTGATAAGTCCTCAATTTTTTTCGGCTGCTTTTTGACATTCATTGTGGGAAAGCCAACGCATCAGGGGAAGCTTCAGCTCGGGGTACTCTAATATAAACATACTGTATAACCTTCGTTACATGGTGTGATGTCAGACAAAAGTTGAGCCTTATCAGGGGTGACAAGGGCCTCAACTTTTTCGGCTGCTTTCTTGACATGCATTGCGGCAAATCCAACGCATCAGGGGACGCTTCATCTTGGGAAAAAGGAAGGGAGCGTGAGTGTCATGGCTTCTAATGGTGTTGCCAAGACTATAGTGACGCCTCCTCGAAAAATTATGCGAGCCGTGAACTTGCTGCCCTATTCTCGGATTTAACCCTCCCCCTCCGGTACGAAGGCGAACGCCTGTGGCGGTCGCCCCTTGCGAACACAGCTATGCTCTCACAGTTGCCTCCGAGCAGCTGTGATGTCACGTGACAAAGCGGTACGGTAACTTCACGTGACAGAGCGGTACGGAGGCAAGCGGTCCCACGCGGCGTATGGTCGCGACACGCGGTAGGAGGCATGGCCTCCCAGATTTTCTGCTGGCAGCAAGCTCTCAATCGAAGAGAGAGCCACGTTACAGGCATAGTTTTTCTGGGAGGCGTTGATAGTGAACATTGCCAGTTGAGTAACGCACATTCCGCTTGCTCTTGTGTTGTACCATTCATCTTCATATAGGGAACCGTTTATTCTACGATTCGTTTCCTTCCATTTCGTTTCATTTACATGTATTCACCGTAGCAACTGAACCCAAACATTGGCTTTTTTATGAAAGTCTTGAACCTTCAAGGGGCGCTCCAGGAACATAAGCGAGGAGGAAAGGGGAAGGTATCGCTAACTTGGAAACTTCTGTTGCAAGCGCGGCGAACCAACACCCTGCACCATTGTATGAAACCTATGAAACTCCATGCCCTGCACTGCCACGCGGGAAAGACGCTCCGCAAATGAAACGCTAAACTTCACAACCCGGAGCAACTCAGCCGTTGTTACTAACACAGTGGAACTGCAGAGGTCTCAAGAACCACAAGAAGCGGGCTCATTTCCACCTCTATCTTGAGACGTTTGAGTTCCTCGTTGCCGTGGTTGCCCTTCAGGAACCCGGCATGGACGTCAAACTCACAAATTACACTACATTTCAACACAACCCGAAGACATGTATACTTGTTCACAAGCAATATACCGCCCAGTAAGTCAAACTCCCCACAACACCTTCTTTCCCATACACGATGGTGTCGGTGCTGCCCATAAGGCGGTCTGATCCACCTGTTCATATTTTAAACATTTACTGTCCCCCAAAGCTTAAGAACGTCACGTTCAGCGAAACATTCACACAATTAAGCTATGCAGTTGGCAGGAAGGGACCCCCTCCTGATCGTCGGCGACTTCAATGCCCCAATTAGGTTATGGGGTTACACGCGAGAGGACACGCGTGGAAGGAAACATGCGGAACTTCTTTCTACACTTGGACTCACCCTCCACACTGATCCCGCCAGCCCCACACGTGTAGGCAACTCTGTTCAACGAGATAGTTGCCCGGACCTCACAATTACACGCAACATACGCCATGCCGACTGGCTGAACACACAGGACACTCTCGGTAGTGATCATTGTGTATTAAACACAACCGTGTACATGCGTCCCTTCAAACGCCCACTTACACAAGCTCATATCCCAGAATGGACAACTTTCCGCACCACTCTACTTATTGTAGACCCTCTCCAGTCGGGATACGACACCTGGTCTAAATCACTGACGTCTACACTGAAACAACACGAACGGCTGATACAGCTCACGGAAACTCAAACGGACGTGGACAACCACCTCCTCCATCTTTGGCAGGACCGCCGCAGCCTCACCAAACGATGGAAAAAACAGAAACATAACAGACGCCTCAAGAAACGCATCCTAAAACTCACAAAGCAAGCTGCGGAATATGCTGCTCAGCTAGCCGACACTAACTGGGTGGACAGGGGCAACACGGCTGCACGCCAGATGTCTGGTCGCAACACGTGGCGCCTGTTTCGCGCTCTCATCGATCCAACACAAACATGCACGGAAACTCAATGTCACTTACATAAGGTCATGCACAACTTTACAGGAACAACACAGCTGGCACACACGCTCAGGGACCGATACCTGTGCACCATTAAGGACACCCGGACGGCCGCATACTCTTACGCAGGCAAAAAGAACACGCAGTTGGACACCCCGTTCCAGCTCCACGACCTCCAGGCAGCCTTACAAAAGATGAAGCGTGGCACTGCACCCGGGCGTGACCAGGTTATGGTCAAACTGTTGACCAATCTTCCCGACGCAGCCTACGCCACGCTCCTCAAATACATCAATAGCATTTGGGACGGAGAAACTCATCTCCCTCTTGAATGGAAATCAGCTCTCGTGACCTTCATCCTGAAGGCAGTTAAACCTATTGACGGGGAGAGCCTTCGCCCCATCTCCCTCACGTCTTGTGTCGGCAAGCTGATGGAAACGATGGTGCGTGACAGACTCTCCGAGTTTCTAGAAACACAGCACAGTTTTGTGGACACCATGTTTAGTTTCCGCCCTCAGAAGTCAGCCCAGGATATACTACTACAGCTCCACCATGACATATTAGATCCTGTTGAATGCCCCCACAATGACAAGGTAGTCCTGGCCTTGGATCTAAAAGGAGCATTCGACAACGTGAAGCATGAGGTAATCCTTGACCACCTCAGTCAGACCAACTGTGGTTATAAAACATTCAATTATGTTAGACAGTTTCTTACAGACCGTCAAGCCTATACATACGCATACAAGATGAGGAACATGGGCCTTACGTCATCGGCTCGAAGGGAACTCCTCAAGGCGTGGTCCTCTCTCCCCTCCTATTTAATATAGCCATGCTTCATCTTCCCCCCAAATTGGCTTCTCTACCAGGGATACATCACGCTCTTTACGCGGATGATATCACGATCTGGGCCACGCAAGGTAACCTAGGTCACATGGAGTCATGCCTGCAAGCAGCAGCGACTGTAGTCGACGACTACGCAACCTACTGCGGACTCCAGTGTGCCCCGGCTAAGTCAGAATTTGTGCACGTACGTCCCTCTCCTCAGGACACAACTCAGCTTCATATCAGTCTTCCCTCGGGACCGATCCGTGAGGCCAAGGAGATCCGCGTCCTTGGCCTCTTCATACACCACCAACGCAAGGCCGACACCACAATAGCCAAACTTCGCACGGTGGAGACCAGGTGAGCCGTATGGTGCGCCGGGTCTCCAACAAGTGGGGCGGATTGCGAAGCAGGGATGCAATGTGGCTTGCCCACGCTTTCGGAACGAGTAGAATACTCTCCTCGACTCCCTACTTGCACCCACGCAAACACGAGGATGATCAACTCGAGGTCATCCACCGTAAAGTTATCAAGCGGGTTCTCGACCTCCCTATCACCACGTCCAACCAGAGACTTCTGGCCCTTGGCGTGGTGAATACCTACCGGGAACTTCGAGAAGCCCACCTCGTTAACCAATACACGCGCCTTGCACAGACCCATTCCGGTCACCGCCTCTTGGACCGAATACACATCAAACACGATTACTATATTGAGGAAAGGGTGAGAGTGCCAGAACCTTGGAGACGCGCCCTCCGAGTCCGACCCCTTCCCCGCAACATGTCCAAAGAAAATCACAGTGGTCGCCACCAGGCGCGCGCGGAAGCGTTGCAGCGACACTTTGGTCAAGAGAAACACGTGTGCTACGTGGATGTTGCCGGCCCGCACCATGGGGGGTGGTATACGGCCGCAGTCATACACAACCCAAACACCGTAAACGGGCTCACTTTCAAAGCCTACAGCGCAACACACGCGGAGGAGATTGCCATCGCTCTGGCTCTCACCTATTCCTCTTCTAAACATATTATCACCGACTCACGAGGGGCCTGTCGGAACTATCAGCTAGGGTGGGCTTCGCCGCTTGCTCAGCGCATACTGGAACCTAGCTGCCGATACGTTAATCCAACTCCGCGAAATCTGGTTTGGACACCCGGTCACCAAGGGCTCAGGGGTAACGAACAGGCCAATCAGGCCGCCCGCGCACTCTCTTCCCGGGCTATCTCCCTGTCTTTGGAAGCCTACTCCCAATCAGACAACTCGGCCCTTTCATTCAAAGATATTACCAATTACTACAAGGAGGAGCACCGGCGCTATCCAGACCCTTGTAAGGGACTGCATCGCGCTGACGAGCGCCTCTTTTTAAAACTGTTTACCAATACTGTACAGTGTCCGGCGGTGCTAAAACATTTCAATTCATCCTTTGATATGGCACGTGCCAGTTCTGTGGTGAGGTGGCTGACACCTTCCATATCGTCTGGGCGGGCCAGTCTAACCCATCTATCCCCCCCCCCCCCCCAACCCCAACCCCACGAGAGGGGACAGGGAGGCGGCCCTGCTCGGCTGTCAAGACCTGAAGGCCCAAAAGGCCCTGGTTCAACGGGCGCAGGCGGCGTTGCTTGCCAATGGAGCTCCGGAATAGGGGTTCCACCTAGTGCTGCGAGGGTAGGAGGCCAATAAAGCCCCAACCCAATCACCTCTCTGTAACTATTTAGTGGTTATTAAATGTTTCACCACCACCACCACCACAACCCGAGTCTGGGTGTATTGATTTCGTGCTCTTCCTCTACTGGAATTTTGGGCTTATTTCGCGTGAAACATCGAGGATGCCCTCGTCGGCAGCCCGGAATGTCTACAGCACGTGCATTGCAGACTGCGATCGCTATTGAAATAAACGCGAACAGCGGAAAACGTCGCTTCGATTCAGTGGAACTGCTGCGAGCCTTGGCTGCGACAAGGCAGAATTTGTGCTATAAGCCGGCGTCAACTTAGCGCTAGAATCTCGCTCAAACTTGCGCTCATGCACCACATGTGCTTATTGTTTGCCAGTCATGGCGGTCACTCGGAACACACACGCGGCGCTAAAGTGTCAGTCAGAACAAGATTGTAAAATACTACTGTGACGCCGGCCGAAAGCACGGAGTCACCTAATGACAGTTAAGGCATGTCGCAGTTCAACTAAAACCATGCTTTCCGCGCCGTTCACGTCTCTCTGGATCGCGATATAGTGCGCCGTTACAATTGTACTAAACGTGCACTGTGCGTGCATCCACGCGTGAGCCATAATATATCCTATTATTGGCATGCCAAAGAGTACGGCAATGATTTGATACCGCATACTGTATACAGGCATACTGCGCGAAAATCGCTGCTGTAAAGCGGAACAGACTGGGCTCGTAGTACTTCCTGCCGATTTAGATTATATCCACTGACGGCGGAGCTCGGCGTTTTTCGTTGCGGATGGAAATCTGGGCAATCGCAAAACGCCGCACCGGCACGATTGCCGCATCGTGTTGTTCTCCTCACACAGTGCCGAGTAATGTCTTGCGTTAGTTGTTTTCGCATTCGAAGACGGTGCAGTGGTGCCTAGACTTTTTCTAAGCGCGGCAGTTGGCGTCACACTTGAATACATACACGCAGTAAGTCTACTTACTCGTACATATTTACTAGGCTCGTAGTCTTTTCTATTCACGGCATTTATCCGTTGGCGACGAAGCTAGGCCTATTTGTTGCGGACGGGAATCGGTGAAAGGGAAAACATCACACCGGTGCACGATTCCCGCGATGCGCTGTGAACTTCACAGGCAGTGTTCAGTAATGTATTCCTCTTGCACTGGTTGTTATGGCATCCGATGACGACGCAATGGTACCCAGATGGCATTTTATAAGCAGGCGCAGCGTGAACAGGCACTTTCCTTTTGCATTTTAAAGTCCCAGAGCCACTACTTGTCATGCTAGCGAGGCACGCCATGGCAGTTCAAACAAATTACTGAGAACACCTACCACTTAGGCGTGCACCCATCTATAGAAACACTGATGCCACTGAAGTGTAGTGCCAAGATTATGTGTGAAGGCACAATGGTCTTCCAGATTTTAGTTGATTCAAGAAAGCCACTGGAAGTAAGACACACAGTGGTGCTTATGATCGAAGTGACGAGGTGAAGAGAGCAATTTTAGAGTTCAAAATCCACCTTCAGCAACAATAGTTACCCAAGCGGTGCCTGAATTTTGAGCATGGAACTAATTTCCAACCATCCACACACACAGTCAGAGAACAAGAAAAGCTTTTCTTGCAAGCTTTATTTGAAAGCTGATTTTCATTGCACTGCAGCTGTGAAAACCACAAATTCAGTTCATAATAATATACTGTTTTTTTGTGTCTCTTCTTTGAAGCATCTGACTGAAAATACGGTGTTAAACGTGCATGAGCTAAAACAAGACGTGAATCTTTGACAAATGCTCTGCTTGGAACTGCCTATGTACAAGGGCCATGAATGCCACCTGCATCCTTGCTGTCCAGTTTAAAACTAGCCCTAATAAATTGTTTGAGCCACCACAGGTCGGATTCTCACCGCTGCGAAACACACACTTGCCAAGGCTTCACATCAGCCAACTGAACCCATTTATTCAACAAACCAAGATAAAAATTACGCTAGCATCTTCAACTTTCAAATGTCAGCAGCAGCCAAGAGTCAGTGTGCACAAACACACATTATGTTAAAAAAACGAAACAAACAAACAAAAACCCTGCCAGCAAGGGCTCTCTCTCTCTGCTGGTATGTAAATCTATATTACTTTAAGTATGAGTGCTTCATTACAGCCAAACTCATTGTGTCTGGTGATGTGGTGCATACATTCTTTTCATGCACAAACAATTGCCTTGTGCAGTAAATGAAAGAAAGAATATAAGAAAGACAAATCAACTGCTAAAATGAACTTCACACTAATCACAACATTTACAGGTGAAAAAAAAAAAGACCAACAGGAGTGAAAGAAAATGAGAAAAAAAAACAGTGAATGTTATTGGGCCCAGATTATACACTACTTGAAGTTATGCTGAATGTCATTCCCACATGCTTGCAGTGCAACCAACAGATTTCCTACTGCTCTTCGAATTGGCACTTTGACGAATAAATGATAATACTAAATCACAGGCCTCACAAAGAACACTTAGGCCTCTCTCTCTTCTCTCGCTTTTTTTCTTTTGCAACACTACTTTTCTAATCAATTAAAATGGTAGAGAGAAATAGAAAAAGAGGAAGAAAAACGAGTGGGAAAAATGGCAGGGCTGAGCCAAACACTGCACTCAAGGTTGCTGGTGCACCAGGGAGGTCTCTCCAAGACCTGTGACATATTCACACTTATGTACAAAGTCGCGCTTTTAAATACAGCCGTCGAGAAGTGAGTGAGCATTCAAAAGTGACCCACACAAGCAATGCAAAATACCCATCCATCCAACAAGTAAAGCAGCTTGTTCCTTTGAAGACACGTCGGCTGTACACTTGCCAAGCCTAACAGTACGCTTCACACCTGTGGGGAAAAAAAGCGAGGCTCTGGAAAGAGATGGCTTGTTCTGCTGCTCTGCATACTAGACACGGGAATGTTAATAAATAAGTCCTACATTAATAAATAACAATCCAAATCAGCAGAGGAAAACAATACAGCAAAGGAGGTGGGAGGAGAATTTGTTTTTCAAAGTTGCATGAGATAAAGCAGGAGGGGTGGGCGAGCACTACTACGGCAATGAGAACGCAGAGGACGCAATGGCACACAAATGCTGACTCTCTCCAAAGGTGTGCCTCGGCAAACACAGTGAACAACAAACACAGATTATAGCAACCAACAAAAAAACAAGAGTGTGTCCACAGCTGCACATATATATAACATCTCCAATGTTTCTGTGCACCAGAGGGCACCGAAGCTGACCAGCATCACATAGGGACCCAACACCCTCGGCAAAATCTTTGCTTGTGAGAGGAACTGAGCTTCGGCAGCAGTTCACTGTATGCCCTTATTTTCAATGCCGCCTTTCGACAATGGAAATGCCATCCTTGGGTGCTTGACAATGTGTCGATAGTAAGAGAGTTTGGGAATGTGTCCACACAGGCTGGGAACAAACCAAACGTAGTGTGGGGGCCCCCAAAACCAACTTTGAGCACAACAGCCAGCACACTAAAGGACTTTGCTTTCTCCCCCCGATCTGCAGTACCCTGATGGCAGCGAAGGCCTCAAGAGAGCTGCAAACATTCTGCCTGCACTCACGACTACGGCAAGCACACTGAGAAACATATGTAACACAGGCCGGCTAGACTGAAATCTCGTAGTTCATGTCGTACACTGAGCGCCGCTCGCCAGATGCAGACGCCGTGCCATCGGCATTGCGCTGCGGCCGCGACCCCGACGAGCCCTTCTCAATGGAGTCCGTCATCTCCAGCGCCTTCACGAACGACATGGGGCGGCGTGGTGCGGCACCACGCCCTGAGTAGTGGGTTCCTTCGAGCACCGATCCCTTGCTGCCACCCCCTTGTGGCGGGGTGCCCCCGCCGCCCCCACTGAGCCGGCGCGCTGACACACTGCTGCCTGCGGGTGTCGGTGTTGCCCTGACGTCCCCGCGTGATCCGGGCCGGGGCGGTGGCTGCCTCGCCTCCCATCCCAGCATTGTTCGGTTCGCAGTGATGTCTGTTGACACTGGTGGCGCACAAGGCGGGTAGTTGCCATTCGCCTGGTCCAGCTCGCTTTCAGAGACAAAGCGTCGGCCAGATGGGCTCGTGCCACCACCGACTACGCGGCGTGGTGCAGCACCAGGCGATGGCAGGGGCAGACGACGCAGCGGCGAGCCTACTGTTGGACTGGTGAGGCTGCGCGGAGGCGTGCGACACGGGCTCTGCGGCCAGCGCAGAGGCTGCAGCGGGATGCTGTTTGCAGGGGCACCACCCAGGCTGCTTGGGGGCACCGGGTGCTGCAAGGCTGCCGCATCACCTGGCAAGAAGCCGCTGCCCGTCGGGCTGAAGAAGTTGGTCTTGGAGCCATGGTGCAGAGGCTGCGGCGGTGAAGGTTCACAGTCTCGTGACTGTGTCGCCTCGAACGCATCAATGTCGGAATGATCAACCAGGCCTTGCGACATCTGTCAACAAAGAAGAGGGGAAGGTGTAGAGCACATTATAAATCACCCTCAAACACACCTAAATGCAAGGTCTCGAACTTGCTAGGAAAACAGACATAGGGCAAAGAATTTGGCACAGATATAATAAAAGAGTATCCACATTAGTGATACTACTGGCTTAGGCTGCTTTGGAGCAGCTTTTGGAGTAGACAAAAATGGGTTTTAGAGCAGCAAAACTGCCTTTCGGAGCAGACATTGCTACAGTCAATTTCAAGACCACTATTGTGTTTACGAAGAAATTTATAAACTGGGGTTCTGTCGAGCTGACGTTCCGACAAGCAGTCTTGTGTTACTCGAAACAAAACCGTTCTGTTCTCCACCCCTTCCTGACGTCTTATGAATACTGTGTTCATGACATACAAATGATGAAATTACAATGTGATGCACGTTATTCAAGCATAATAGAGTAAAAAGGAAAGTATATGAACGACAGATAACCCGCCCATATTTAATAGAAAAAGTCAATTTTAAAATTTAAAACCATAGCACTTCATTATAACATGACTGAAGATCAGTTGACTGCCGTTTTTTCAGAAGCCAGATATTTCAGACCTACTTGAAAATTCAGACGATCTTACGACAGCATCACAAGCACTATTGACACCTATGGATAAGACATCTGAAATTTTTTACGCTGAAACTCTTCGGCGTTTAATTTTTTGGGCTTTCAGCCAACATTCCAGGTATGAAACAGCATTACTGAAAGTCCCTACCTTTACTACGTCTATCACCTCGTAGGCTTAAACGAACGCTTTCAAGAATCGTTCGATGTCACAGTAATGTCCCAAAGTCGCCTTTGCCGCAATGTAAAAATGCTACGGGGTGAAGGAGAATAAAAAAAGTTCGAAGGGGCGCTGCTATCACCGTGGAGTGAGGTGATGTCTAACGGATAAGCACCGGAAATGCGGCAAGCACGCCAGTAAGACTTAATCACTCTATTATAAGCACCTTCAGCTAACTGCTTGTTACTGCATGTGGCGTAGTTGCCGGCGTGCTGCACGCTTTTAATCACTCACGCACACTGCTTTTTTGGGCGAATGGGCCAAGTTCGCCGCACAGACGAATCCCGTTCGTGCATAGCCTGCACGAACGAAAGCAGCTCGCCATTGCCGCGCCCGTGCGTGATCAGGAACAGAGTGGACATCAAGAACACTTTTTTATGAAAAACACGTGCGCACAAAAGCATCCCAATAGGAACAGCGTCAGCTGTGTAGGCTATGTGCTGCACACAACTAGGAACGATTGGCCTTGAGTGGCAGCAAGTGCTACGTGACACTCGCCGGAGATTTTCATAGAGTGGCGCAATGCTCCAAGTGCATACACACATTACGGAAGTCCAAACAAGTATTCCTCTATTCTGCCGCATCCTTTACGTTCTGTGTCATCGTTTCCACACGCTCCATGCAATAAATCCGCAACCTATTCTGCGCTTTGCTGGTATCGTCGGCGCTCGTCATGCAATGCATATTTGCAAATGAACGTTGGCAGGCCCTTAATGTATTTACGACAGCCTGAGCGTTCATCGAAATGCCCGATAAGTGTACTCTAGGAAGAATTGAAGCTATTTCCAATTACTTGGGCGGAATGAAAAGTCATGAATCTTTTTTTGGACGATTTCCTGGTCCCTAAACAGTCCAAAAATTAGGCAATCACTGTGTCCCAACCATCCATGACATATGGCCCAGTTCGACTTGGCTTGGCTCGGGTTGCTTCTTACGCACCAGCATCGCGCTGTCATTTTCAACGAGAGAACCTCAAGTAGTTTCGTTTCTGAAAGTCGAAGCACATCCTTTGACACAGGTTGGGCACAGACTCACCGAATTTTGAGGAAATGTAGCAGCGGTAGCATCACTGCCACATGTGCAGACTGTATTCAAGCCTCGGGCTGTAATCGTCCTCAAAATACCGACTAATGTCCTGTTTCAGAGAGTGCACTGCACATACCATCTACAAGGTAGTCGCTTAGTTGCTAAATAGCCTGAATGAAATGGGCATGGTAAAATTCTGATGCTGTCGAATCTCAAAAACTGAAATGAAAAGAATGCCATTCTCCACTGAATGCTAAGGAAAACACTATTTGCTTCGTGTATCATTAGTGTGCCATTCTTACCAGGGTCACTGATTTTGATCTTGCTTTCCCTACACATCATAATATGACTGTCTGTTCCAGGTTTCTAATTTACGCTTTTGAAAAATTAGTCACAATTGAAACGGCGGTGAGTGGGCGTGATCAAGCAATATTTAATTACGCCAGCCTGCAGGCATATTCTTTAGCACTCCATCAGCGACAAGGACCACCTTAACATTAAATAACACAATAACAACCAACTTGACAAATGACAATGTTTGCATAATAGAGATCCAAGAAAGAAATATAAAGACAAACATGTTTAAGAAAGAAATAAAGCAGGAACCACCTTGCACTAAGATATGACAGAATGCATCATTGGCCATGCAGCCATCAGCCATGTGCATACACAAGCGCTCATTTCGTCACAAATAAGATACGATGCCAATATGCAGACCAACTAGCCATTTCCTTAGCAATTGTCACAGTTCTAATTACTGCAAAGCAAAGCATGCAGGAACTCTCTAGAAAGAAATAAGCTCGAACAAGGCTAGGTCATGGAGGTTCCAAAAGAAGATATTCATCAGAACTTTCAAGATTTTTAACTTTTTACCTCAAGGTCGGCAGTTCGCTCTTAGAAGGTTGCTCAAAAAGCTTGTGTCTTGTTACCAAAGACTCCCCAGAGATAGTGTGTCAAGCACGCTGCCACCAGCGAAGCATAAAGTGGCTCAGTAAAACAGTGCAGCTGACAAGTCAGCTTATGATAGAGACGAATAGAGTGACCAACTTTGTTAGCAAGACATTAAGTTTGAGCATACATAGGAGCCCTAATGCTATTGGCCAGTAGGCCAGTAATAGCTGTCTTAGAAAAATTGGCATAGAGCCTGCGTCAGCTGTGGGTCAGTGCATGATGCCTTACTGAGTGGTTTAAACACTATAAACAATTAGAAGAATCGGTTCCATCACTATTTTGCAGATGACACCTGCAGTACAACATACTGTGGCCAGTGACAGCGGCCTCAAAACCTTGCAGTGTTATGATTAAATGCTGAATGTGACAGCATCAATCATCATTTGAAATCATGAGGTAAGCAGTGGCAGCTTGTGAATTTGAGTGTACCGAGAAATCACTGCTGTGATTAGGAAAGACTCTCGTAAGCATGCCCCAGAATTGTTATGCTCCAGATCGTGCCTGCAAAGGGCTAGTTGTTATGGGAAAGCATGGTCACCATCTAATAAATTGGTGAAGTCCTGAAAATGAAATGTTTATAGCAGTTCACATCAAATGCGTGCCTGCTTTGTGACAATGTACATTTCAAGCAGGTGATGACGATTTACACCGCTTCGATGCGTGTTTTAAAACCTTGAATTTTCCTCTGATTCGCCTCATGTTGGTCCTAGCCACAAACCTTTTCTACTCTCACGAAAAGTACATACTGTTGAATTCGCATTTGGAATGGCTACAATATCATTCCTGAACCAAATTATTTCCAGTAACTAAAAATGAATCACATAACTGCATGAGATATGATAGAGAAGGAGGTGACCCTGCGGTTGCAGACAGTGTTGAATATTTTTACCTCCCTGAAAATACATTAATCCTTTTTAGCAGTTGTATAACCTTTATGAGCCCGCTCCACACCATGTAGTTAACTATGACAATCAAAGCGCTGCAACCACAAAACAACAAAGCCCAATTTTATACGCTGCCACAGATTCAGTTTATTACATTACCGCCTGTCCAGTCTGTTGCTGAGAAATTTTGAATGATATTCAATGCGATCGCCTCTGTGGAGATGGAAACTGAACTACTATATTTAGTGCAACATGACGTTTGTCACTGCAGCCATCCTGATGTGAGGCAAAGAAGTTTAGGGAGTGTTGGACCAGATATAGCGATGCTCACAAAAATAACTACCAGAGCACCAGATGTCTGCTTTGTAATAACAAAATGCAAAGGCAATCAATCATGCCAATGCAATACACAAACAACAGAAAAGAGAAAAGACATTTTAGACTCTGAACCAATGGCAGAACATTGAAAAGGATAGGTAATCAAGTGTTAAAACTTGCAATAACTGAGAATATTTTATTTCACAGGCACCGGTAATGCTTTCTTCTGTGGCCATGATGCTGGGTCATAATGGGCAGTTTAATCCTGTCAACTCATGCAAGCACCTCAGCGTCACTATCTCCGGCAATCTTTCCTCGTCCTCTCACGTCTCAAGCATCATTAATGAAACTAACCGCACATTGGGATACTTTTGAAGGAACTTGCGTCTTGCTCCCCCATCAGTCAAATTGTTAGCTTATCAAATATGCGTACGGCCCAAGTTAGAATACACATGCTCCGCTTGGGACCCACATAAAAACTAACCTTATTAAAACTCTCGAAGCAGTACAAAACCGTGCAGTTCGCTACATCGATTCATATTATTCTTTCCACAGTAGTGTTACAAAACTGAAATCCAAAGCACATCTTGATAACTTGGAACTCGGATGCCTTAGGTCTAGATTGTGCCTTTTTTACAAGTTTTATCATTCCTCTCCTAGCACTTCATTAATCTTGCCTGCTCATCGTCCATACTACCACACGAACCACACCAAAGCAGTTTACCCACCACCGGCACGCTGCGCACCTTTTCTTTGTCACCACAGCAAGAGACTGGAACCGTCTACCCAGAGATGCTGTGCTTCAATCAAACCCACAAGCCTTCAAGATGTACATCGAGTCATTGTCACTACATAACAGCTCATCCCTCATGTAAAACCCCAAGCTGGAGTATTTGAGGTATTAATAAATAAATAAAAAATAAATTAATAAATAAGTAGGTGAGTGCACAAGGCAAAGAGCCCTCGCCCCCTCCCATCAATCCCCTAAAGGGAAGGGTAAAGTCTGCCCCATACTTTTACTCATTAAGAACTGCCGCATCATCATTTAAAAAGACGGCTTATGGCCACGTAAACTTTTTATGATGTTTGCAACCATCTTTGCAAGGAACCCAAGGCAGGCCATTGTAAAAAGCACATCATCGCTTCATTGTCTTTTTCTTTTAATAAAGGGGATCCCACATACGTCTATGGTTGGATATACTAAATGAAGCTGCTGCAATTAAGCATCACCTAATTTGGTATCCCAGAAACCAGAAGCAGCAAGAGCATTGAATGTACAGTCGTGGTCAAAAGTTCCCCAGGCAACACTTCCATAGAAATACATGGGATAGCGGCCTGGAAACTTCTGACCCCCCCCCCCCCCCTTTGTACTTCCAATCCATTTAGCACACAAAGTGAGGTATCGCCTCGCATCTGTGTATCCATTTGTTGCCATGCTGTCACTCCGGCTGAAATGCACGAGAGCTGTGCGCATCAACAGGTGAGCCCGTGTAACCCACTTGGGCAGAGACAGGAGAGCCTGTTGGTCGCTGAAGTAGCTCAAGCAACTTGTACTGACACCAGGCAATGCCATTAAGAAAGAAAGATAAAAGTATGTTCCACAGGAGTATTTAACAGACATATTGCACACAGATGTTTGACGAAGACAAAAGCCAAGCGCATCCCAGCATGGCAAAAAGAAATAATTGCAGCGTATGTCTCAGGTTAGAAGCCAGGCAAACAAACAAAAAGGACAAATAAAAACAGCGCTAAGTGATATGCCACACACTATTAATAAGAGCGAGAGTCTAGCAGAAAAATAAGCAACGGCATCTATAGTAAGTTCTGACCTGGATAAAAGTGTCCGATTCAGACAGCCGTGACATTATATATCTTAAAGAGAAGAAGAAAAGAGAGAGGGAAAGAGAGAGGAAAAATAAAATGTCAGCAGGCCCGTAGCTCACATAAAATGGAGACAAAAAGAAAGAAGTGCCACAAGAGTGCAATGCCCTGCTTGCTTCAGTAATTAAAGGAAGCCCCCGCAACATTTTTTTAGCACGGTCAGAAAAAAATTGAGGCTCCTGACAACATGTTATAGCTCAGCATGTGGCCTGGAATATGCAATAATAATAATAATGCTAATACTAATGAAACTTATACTAACAATGTTCGGCTCAAAATCATGAAGGGGAAACTAGCTGATGCAGTACTGAAACGCAATACTGATTTGCATTGACTCGCATGATGTGTAAGAGTAAGACAGCAGTAATGCTTAAGCACAAACATAAGTGGGCATGCACACATATACCACCAAAAATATTTCAAATACTACCAGACGTCGCGAAAGCTCAACATACCCCAAAGCAGAGTTTTATAGAGCTTACAGCCTAGCACAGATCCTGTTTTATACCAATGATTTTAAGTGATGACGCAGTAAGCTGGGCACTGAATGGCTCTACTGTGGCCTGCTTAAGCAAAAAGACTACGCTTGTGAGAATATTTGAATGCTTTGAATATTTGAATGAATATTACATTGTTCGAATTCGCTTCGATTAGATCTTAAAATAATAAAAATTTTGAAGTACTTGAGTTAAATGAATAAATGTACAATATTAGTCCACATGTAACCCCTATAAAGCTGGTTTCACGGCAGTTGCATGGTGCTAATCCGTGAAAACGAGCACCCAACATATATTATACCCGTGTCACACGGGCACTTTTAATCGCAATTAGTGACGATCCGGATTAACCACGATCCGGATTAGGCGCTGCTACACAGCCACTTTTAATCACGATCAGGCGTGATCGGGATCAAGACTATTGCGATAGTTCATCGCGATTTCGCTGTCGTCTGCACCCCCTAGCCGAGCTTGTTTAAAGCACAATAAACAAGAAAATCGAGCATAGTTGAACAAAAACATTTTAAAACACCTAGATGTAAAAAAAAGAAAATTCTAAATTGTTTCAATTGGAACAATATCTGAAGTATTGCATATTTTAGGATTCGCATCGACCACATGTAGTTACGGAAAAAGCAGACGACAAACAGATGACCGCTGCCTTCAGTTAGATCAACTCTCACCCCGACTTAGCTGTTCGAGCACCCCGAAGCAAACTGATCATGAGTCTTGCAAGCTTTTCGACTACGTCACAACGTACGCGCACATTGTGGTCAAATGAAGAGACCTCTACACTGGCAGGAGCGACTGGATCACACTTGAGGCCCCAGAAGTGGGGCATACAACGAAATTGATGCTTCGCTGCCACTACACAGCTACAAGCGGGGACCCTCAGAAATAAAAGAGAAGGTTAATAATCTCACACAGCAATATAGGTATGTGCTAGGAAAATTTTATCGAATGATAGATTTATGAAATTACTATTGTAGTGGCATGCAAAGTTTTTGACGTTCGAGCGGTTCTTGCTCGATTAACATTGCTAATAAAGAGCTCTATAGACATATCGCATGCCGAGTTTTGTCAGTGGCATGTTTTACGGCACGCAAATGCCACATGGGGAATTTCATCTGACCGCGATCATAATGGTGATCGCGATCAAGAAAACTGATTGAGATTGTCCTGATGGCGATTAAAAGTGCTCTTGTGACACCGGTATTAGTTTGCAGGCAATGTCATGTAAAGGTGTTGTAAAGTAGGAACTGCATGATATTTTACATGGGGACACGCAAAGAAGAAGCGACACAGACAAGCGCTGTCTTGTGTGTGCCTCCGTTTAGAATATCGCACTGTTCCCACTTCATAATGGAAAACCAACTAGCACAAAGCTTCACCTTACCTGTAAAGACAGTTTCACTGCAGTGATGTGCTAAATTGTGAAACCATTTATTAAAAAAAAATCTGCACTGCTGCAATGGTAAACTGAACATATTACATCGATTCATCGTTTTTTTTTTTAAGTTATACCAGCTTATATGCTTCAAGTACAGTAAAGTTCAAAACGTTACATATGTTACATGTTTTCACTTGCATTCTACCTGGAGTCAAATCCTGCAACTATTCGAACTTGTTTACGATTTCTTTAAACAAAAAAAAAAGGCAATTGCACAGGCATTTTTTTAATTAAAATATATTGTGCAGGTTAGCCACGTCATAAAAAATATGACCCCCTTTTTACATAGTATCTTATATATACTTATCAAGTTTGATTCTAAATTATTTGAACGAAACCATTATTCGCATCAGATTGGCTTCGAACCTAAAATTCACTACTCACACAAGCCTAAAAAAACACCTTTGCGAGTCTTTAAAGGAGCACTGACATCGAATTTCAAGATCAAGATGTGCCCATCATTCAGTCGCTTGGTATGCATAGATCGTCTTGGCCGAATTTGAACGGCATCCGTCACGTGGAAGTTATTTTAATTCGATGTCAAACAGAGTAGAAAAGCTAAGGAGAAAAAACGGAAAATAGACTGCCTTGCGACATCGACACTAGTGCTACGTGTTCGGTGTGATACATTCCACCAATGCCATCCTGAGTGACGATGCCCTAGTAGCGATGACGTGTACAATCCGTGTGTTCTTATCGTGGCGCTGACTGGCGCTGAAGCGCAGAAATGCACTCGTTCGTCGCGTCTGACCTTCGCCCCACCGGTTTAAATGATTTCGTGAAATTATCAAGATAAAAACCACCTTTAAAGTAACAATAAAAGAGCATGATTAAACGTGTGCTTGTCGGTCAGCATGTCGGGGAATCGCGAGTTGCAGGTGAGTTGCAGTCTAGTTCGAAGCACGAAAAAAGCGCAATGAGGGTGTCTTTTCATATCACATATGTGTTACACATCAACATGACCACAAGCTATCAAAAGTGGAACAGCGTATAGCCAGATATCATCACACGCAGGTATCATTGAATTTTAGTTCATCTGTAGGCTTTGCGTCCACGTATAAGTGTTAATACCGTGTGAACCGTGAGAGGCTGGATAAATGGGACCATCTGGAGGCGTAAAAAAGAACCTGACAAGCAGGAAACGTATTCTATTTCTCCACTGATGCTCATTCTGATAGCTGTATTGCATTGACTCCTCTGCGTATACCTCAATGCTTTGCACACCAAAACACACCAACATAGCTAACTGAGACACACGAGCGAACCTGGCTAAAGCGTGCATCCTCAGGTCCCTCTGCAGTGCTGCTTGGAACAGCGTCCATTTCAGAATCGCTGTTCTGCAAAAGGTCGATCGAAGCAAAAATAATTCTCGACGTCGCGAATCACGGGGATTCTAAGCTCCAGACTATCGTATTAAACCCGAGTCCACACTTAGTACGGCGACGACACCAATGCAGGTGACAAGGCGTCACCGATTGTGTCCGCCTAGCAGACGAAATGTTAGCGGAGCAGCTGAGCCTGACGTCACTCTTTTCTGTGGAGAAGTAGTCAGCTGAGGCGTGATCTGGAGGTGACCGTGAGGTAGTGCCACTGCTGGTGCTCCAAGCGCTAGAAATAGCGGGATTACCGGCCGTTTTGAATAGTGCTAGATACCAGTGATATATCAATAGAAGTGATAGTCATTTATCCCTCAGTTGCATTTTAGGCCGCGAATCGCTGCTACGGGGTCTATAGCTACTCGCTGATGCAAGAATCTTGGCATCAGTAAATTTGATGTCAGTGCTCCTTTAAATGAATGAGGGTCCTTTCCTTGAGAAAAAAAGCTTTAATCATTATCCTACCTTAGTGAATATTGACATCCATGTGCACAGATAAATACAAATTTCATATCTACAAATAGATTCTAAATATCTCACTTAGAAAGGAAGTAATGACAAATTTCCGTATTGTAATGAGGCAATTTCTTACAGGCTAGTATAGTAACTTACAATACAAAATATTACTTTCTGGAGCTATTGGTTCTTCTAAAAGGTGTATGCCTTAGCCTAAAGCAAACTAGATGTTAAAATGGCTATTTCTCTGACCAGAAATAACTTGGGAGCTTGGAAGGTTAAAATTAGCTGGTATTTATCAAATACTTACAACTGCATCAAATTTTCAAAAAAGAAAAAAAAAGAGAAAAATTTGATCTGTAGTTTAGTTGCTGAAAAGAATGATACTAAATATGTTTCATTCTGTTGATAGAAACTGCCTCAAAACTCACTTAAGGTAAAGCAACTCACAAAAATTACGAAGCCAAGAAACTTGCGTTTCATGTCTTTAGAACATTTGTAATTTAATCTATTGAGGTTTCAGGAAAAAGAAAGGCTATTTAGCCACAATATAATATTTTCCTAGACCTTAATTTGTACTATACACACTTCAAAACTGTTATTTCCAAAAATCTGACACTTTTTACCATTCTTTGCAATTTCCTGACCTTTGTCCCCCATTATTTCAAACAACATTCAAAAGGCAATAACTACATGTTTTGATTATAAACTGTGTAAATTTGCATAAACATTGTTATGTACCATAAGTGTATTTTGATATCTGAAATGAAAAACAAGAGAGATATTCTTGAGGAAAGGAAAAAAAATAAAAATAAAAAGCACAGTAAATGTGGCTTTAAGGCATACACAGCAGCTCCCGTTTTTTTTTTTTAATTGTTCTCGTCCTTGTCAGTAAAGAGCAGACAAGTTAAAGTTTTATAAATAATATCGAGGATAGAAAAGTTGCAGTGCGCAGCTTATTTCACCCCAAAAAATATAAACAAGGTCACAGTGAAATGGAATTATTAGAGCAGTATTACTGAAACCGGTATAAGTTGCTTGTGGTGTAACTAGGCATTATATGGTTTGACAGTATTTCCACAGATGAAGCTAACAAAGTATACCATTATACTCTGTCACATTATACTACTTTATATTGACTACTCTACATACACTAATTGAAGGCACTATTTCGGGAAAAATGTTATGCATAGTTCCAAGCCATACATGGACATAAAAAGAAAACCTGGAACACCTATTCCTGCAATATGAGAACACACTCTGAACGATGCCATTGCTTTAAATGCATGTTACCGAATATACACCCCAGGCACATGTTGAATGTCGGCTTATGAAATTGAGCTCTCTTTCATGCAATACTATTATTAGTAGTCTTATGCAGGGTACATAATTCTTTGCAATAAGATGACCTTCCTAAATTTCTAATGTGTCTTGTTCAAGGTTACTGAACAAAGTGAACACGCTTTCAAAAAGGGCATTACTATGCTGGCACAACTGATAATGTGATGAGAGACGAGACGATGGCCATTCAACAAACTTCACTGCTCTACGAAGCATGTGTGAACGCGTAGGCCTGTCTGGCTGACACAAATACGACCAAAGGAATGACGAATTCGGTCACACCATTCGAAACGCTCAATCAACAAAACAATGCATGTGTCTTCGATCCACTGAAGTAACCAAAGTGCTCTACAACAACGTTGAATGTGCCTCTAAAACAATCAGGATTGCCCCATAAAGTGAACTATGTAACTATGTTTTCTTTAATAAAGAGAGCTGGCTGCTATGCGTCGCGATTCCCGCTGTAGGCAAATCTAGTGACACACAAATGCAGTGAAGACATGCAGGTCATCCGAGTCCCGTCAATATGCAACACAAACTTGCCTGCCACAAGCAGACCGTGCAGTTGTGAAAACTTTAGAACAGAAACAACACCGTTCACGTCTTAGCCAGTATTGGAGCAACAACACTGCCTGGAAAAAGTTGATGTTGGGCAGATTTCTAACTCATCTCAATAAAATGGAGCGCTGTTAGGTACACTAGCGTATACACACATAAAAATACATTCTAGTGCCTGTGAGTGTCTTGAAAGATTGTGCATGAGGGTGTGTGCATGTATGCAAGTTTTTCAAATTGCATTGTAACTGTTTTGCAATACACTACACATATTGGAAAATATGTGTAGTATGGTACAGGAAACCCTAGTTATTCTTATAATAATAATTGTTGACCATATAAATATTGTTGACCATATAAATAATTGTTGACCGTATAAATGCAGTGTCATCATAAAAGAAATAGAGC
This sequence comes from Rhipicephalus annulatus, assembly GCA_013436015.1. NCBI lineage: Eukaryota > Metazoa > Arthropoda > Arachnida > Ixodida > Ixodidae > Rhipicephalus > Rhipicephalus annulatus. The sequence goes on from WOVY01000036.1 coordinate 32,993, forward strand.
GACACTTGGTTATGCCAGCTCAATGTAGACATGTAGATCTACAGTTCAATGTGGACATGAAAGCTCTAGTTCACTGAACATCACTACTAGGTTCAAGGTAGTCATTGCTTGCCCCCCCCCCCCATCTCTCTCTCTCTCTTCATAAAAACAAAAAGGTGGAGTTAAACCTCGCCTTTCATCTCCATCGTTGAACTATGAGACACACTTGAAAATTTGGAAACCCCACGGCAAGTGCAACAGAAAAAAGTAGCAGCCTCTCGAATTGTACAAAACAAATAGAATATCTAGTCACACAAATGCCGTGAATGGGACAGAAAAACATTTTGCTGTCTTGTATGAGCAGTACTCGATTCAAACAGCGCTAATGCATGCCTCCAGAATTCAAGGTGCACCAACTGCTGAGTCGTGTGGTGGTGCAAATGCCTAGTGGCCATTTCATGCCAGAATCTCAACAAAAGTATTTAATGCATTAAAAAGAAAAGGTAGAGAAAAAAAAACGCAGAACAGGATAGAAGGCCGAAATGGCCCGCCCCTGACCTTGTTGTACGCATTGCCCATGGGGCTGCGCATGTTGCCGGTATTGTTGTCCGTGTATATTTTCACCTGGTTGTCGTTTATTTTGAGGAGGTTGGAGCAGGGGGGCGTGGCAGCCATCTTTTTGGCCTTTTTGCGATGGCTGGCATAGCTGTCGAAAGAAGAACGGGACGCACGCAGTTAGTAAACAGTGCACGAGAAAACTTTGCTGAGCAGAACATCTTGCAGTATTTAAAAGTGTCTTATGCCAGTGTCCAACCCACTCCACTGACGCACTTCCACCAAAGATATGACATTGCAAAAAAATATTAGATAAGGTACGGCAAAGAAAAAAACTAAAAGAAATAAAGTACTATCACCAAAAGTCAAACCTTCAACCTTAAGCACTGCGACGCGCAGCACATATTGACTTGGCCACAGAGCGTATGCACGTTCCTCAGCTTGTGAAAGGTGAGCTTTTCATATACACTATTTACTGTTGGTGGTACTCAAAGCTCAGAGGGTTGAACGGGCTTTTATCATCACCAGCAAGATGGCACGAAGAACGCACTTTAAAGCTCGGTGCTCAGTGCATGCGGCTCTACAGGCAGGATCGCTCGCGTGTGTATGCTTATCTCGCGAGACCTCTTGTGTTTTCAGTGCAAGTTTCCACTAAAGTTTCGAAGAGCACAAAGGTCGCTTCACTCACTGCAGCAGCCACATTTGCCAAAAGAGCCCGCTACTCGCACACAAGGAACTGGCAGTTGTTACAGCTGCTAGTTTGCTCTCGTACTGTGTATAGCAGACTCTCAGTAAACGGAACCTGAAGGAACCAGAAAATAATGTTCCATTTAACAGGAGTTCCGTTTACTGAAAGGTAAACATAGGTGCACAATACAAGCCTGAAACCAAGCGTTGCAGAGGTGACAGTTCCGTTTAACAGATTTCCGTTTACTGAGAGTCTACAATACTTCCCTTCATACATCTTGGTGTCGAAGCAGCGCCCTTCAAGTGTCCAGCTAAGACAGTTGTTAGTTTGCACTTGTCTTTTGTATGTTCTTTTCATGCATCCTTTTTGTCCGAGGAAAGTGCTGCAAGTTTTGAGCGGCTTCTTGTTCTCTGCTTGACATTACTGTTTGTTGCTAGAGGATTTATTTCTTCGCCCTTGTGGCAAAACAATGCACAATAAATGTTTAACTACCGCTGTGAACAAACATTTCACTTTTGTGTTTTGCCTGTGCTTAAAACAGAAAGATACGCCATTTTTTAAAAATATCTTACTTATATTAGTCGCTATGTACATGTACTGATGCATCAGAAGGTCACAGACAAACGAGATCTTGATGTGATGAAATTTGTAAATTAGCAGTCGCCAAATTTTAGCAGTAAATCTAAATTGCCGATGGTGGACATTATCCTGAAGTGGACGTCAATCACAATGATGTTATCATTATGAGAACACAAAAGTTGCGAAAATTTCAAGGAAAGAGTGCAGTGGAAACATTTTGAGCAATATTGTCCCCGTCTCCTGCTGCCTGTATAAACCCAACATGAGTTTACTTAGTAGATGTGTGGCAGGTCTGTCTGTCTAAGGTAGACTTATCTGCTATGCTCAAAACTGCTGCAAGGCATATTTTGACTTCACTGGCATTATCCGAAAATGAAAACTGAACAGCACTTAAAGCGCGTTTATGGCGCAAATGTCAGACAATCTTAAGCCTACCTGCTGCCACAAAATGAAATCTGCAACTCGTACAAACATAGCTACAGACGAGAAAAATTATTTTAACCACCCGGCAGGAATCAACAGGCTTTAAAAGTTTGAACCTTCGAACAAACTTATTTGAAGGTCTCACCTAGGGTACTGAGGACCGCATATGGTGTAGCAAATATTGTTCCAACAACCTCTTGAGAATGGATTGTAGCCACCTCGAAACTTTCCTGTGACCTAGTTTGAGAAACCACATCCGACGATTAACCGACACTGCACATGGAAAGAAAACTGAGCGAGATCGTACTGACTTACGGTGAATAACAACAGCCAGTCCAGAAAAGGAAAGAAGGCATACACACAACCCAAGAGCAGACACAACACAAATGCGTGTGTTGTGTCTATATGCCGGCCTTTGTCCGCATTTTTTTAGTACACTGCTGCCGTTTGCTATACAAGCAACCAAGCCACTTTGCAGTTGATATGCACATGCAATCACAAAAAAGGAATGAGGGAGAGAAAGAAAAACATGCAAAAGCACTAACAAGATGATTTTTCCAGACAAATGACCTGGAAGCCAGGTAACACAACGACCTTATGAATAAATGCACAACAAAACAGCTCTAGTCTTTGAAACAGTTTTCTATAGACCGCACGAAAATGTACATACCTGCTCATTTGTGGTTCGGCCTCGAGAGACTAGAACTATGTGAAACCCCGTGAGGCCCAAGATGGGGATGAAGAGTACGGTGCAGATCACTAGAATGACCATTCTGCCGGTGAAAGGAGTCAAGGTCAGTTCAAGAGCGAGCCATCCACTTGGCAGACGACAGTGCGCCGCACAGCGACAAATGTGTGCCATATAGGAGTCACTACGATTAGACAACACGAATTCTCGAACGCTGCGTAGACAAACAGTAACTTGAAAACAAGAGCTGTTTTACCGGCTAAGCTCAGCTAAATAGCGAAACAGTTTGATGGAATTACCAGTGCATAAGTATATAAAAGTAATGACCACACGAACCACTTTCCTCGCTCATTGCTTGTCCTACCGAACTCTACTTCGCTAGACATAACAAGTAGCTATCAGCAGTACTGCCTCCAACAGCTAAACCTTGGTGCCCCAAAAGCCACGGAATCGGCCCCAGCACTGCTAGTGAATGTGTCCCGCTGAAAATGCCTATTTTCAAGTTTCCCATAAAGGCAGCTCGCACTGAATTCCCACTGCACTCGGCTGTTACACTAGTGTGCACCCCCTTTCCCTGCTGGTGTCATTTAGAAGTCAGTGAGAGAACTTCAAAGGGCCATCATTACTGCACAGCTTTTGTTTTCTGTATTTTCTACTGTATTAAACATCCGCTCCAAGAAGCAGCCTCACTTTTTCGGAGCTCTGAAAATAACATAGATTGCAAATACCATTCAACTAGTCAGGATTTAGATAAGGAGTTTCCTTGAACCCCAACAGAGCTGATCTCCCTCACAAAGTGTCTTTGCACTATTGCTACAAATATTAAAATTTAACACAAGGTGCCCATGATGAATAGTTTCTGAAAGTACACTGTTTCTCTTTCTACTGTACACATTAGAAAGAGAAGCATTCAGTATACAATAAATATGTAGCCAAGGATACGTGATGATGCTGTGGTGACTGTTGAGGCGATTGCGGTTGTCCAGGATGTACACGAGGCACATGGCGAAGATGGAAATCATGTGGGTGCTGAGGAATATCAGGAAGAGGAAGAAGTAGCGGTAGTTGCGCCGCCCTATGCAGTTGTTCACCCAGGGGCAGTGGTGGTCAAACGTCTGCAACGCCAGGAAGAGGGGGCCAGTTCTTAAAGAACACATGCACTTATCGCATATTATCAGCATTAGCAAGAACAGCAGAAGGACAGTAAAGGCAAATGTTATGTCCGACTGGAATAAGAGAGTATGACCTCAAAAACCTTTCAGAACACGTTTTACAGAAAGGGGTGACTCAGTTACAGCAGAAATTTCATATGAAGGCAACATGCCTCGTACAGCAGGCTACCTACTTAGTATCCCTCCCTTAAAAATAAAATTTAAAATACACCAATCACATGCCGGCACACACCAGGCGCCAATGCGTCAACAGACCTGAAATTGCGCTCTGCCGGAAAACAACATTTCGGTAAAAGTGTTCAACAAACTCGTGCAAAGACTGGCAAGAGGGTAACGTGGAAAACAGTTGCTGGTAGCAGCTCTTCACATAAATTTAGGACTCACACAGGTTACATTTTCTAATGTTTTTATCACACTGAGTCCCAACTATGCTTAAGTGTTTTAACTAGAGCCCAAAATTTGCATCTCAAAACTGGTTTGGTGTACTTTCACACTAGTGGCACTGAATGTCAACAGCACGCTGAATTATTCAAATGCACTTCTTCACACACACCTTGTCAGTCATAAGCATGATGGAGCTTGAACTAGGATAACAAATAAGGTATTGACACATAGACTGGTGCTATCATCCCTGCTGCCCTTCAGTGTCGGCCCACTTCAAAATTTTAGGTGTCTCATGATATTATTTATATCTCATGACATTATATTATGATATACAATATCTCTCATGATATTATTTAGGGGCTCACTAGCCTAAAAGCAGCTTGAATGCTTGTAAAACTCGGTTTATATTAGTTCATATAGTGTCTATCCTGTGCCCAGATTGCATCGCACAGCCATATGCAAAACCTGCTCAAAGGGCAATGCCCCGGACCTTTCTAGCATTGAAGAGGTCACATGAACTTTACTTTTACTTAGCGTCACATGGGGTATCCTTTAACAAACAGAGTGCGAAGAGTGATCTAAAACTATAAAGTTTAAGAGAACTTCAACATCACTTTCAGCCTGTTCAGTTTGTTGGGTAGCAGCAACTATGCAACAAACTGAACAGTTAGATTGTTAGTTAGACTGCAGAGGCCTTTGACATTTCGATGGAGTTGCACGGAACTGTGCTGGGGCAACAGGCGGTTGACTCAATAATTTTTAAAGCTGCCAGAACAGCAGAGCCTACTTTCATTGCCGAGTGAGCTCAAGTGTCTTTGAAATGCTCGAGCGATACAAACATCAGTGTTTTTACAGACTTTTTTAAAGATGATGGATGTACCTCCCACATTCGTTCCCACAAGTCTCCCTATTCACAAGAGATAAAAGACAATTCCCTTTCACCTTGCGTCTAAAATTATGCTAACGAAGTCAATCCAAGAGAAAACTACGGCCTGACCTCTATGCAACTGTTGCATACGCTGCAATGGGAGCAGCGCGGAGGACGGTAAAACTGGCATGTTGTGCACCACTTCATGCGAACTGTGATTCCGTTGATCTCCACGTTTTTGTACAGCGGAAACCGGAAGTCATCGTCCTTCTCGTGATACAGCTTGTCTGGAAAGAAAAAAAAAAGGCCAGCATGTGCGGCCCGGCATGTTGTTACTTGCTATGTAAAAATGGATGTTTCTTTTTTCTTTTTTCCCTGACAGTTACTTGGAACACTACCTACTTCATATGCAAGCAATCTCACAGTGCAGGAAAGGGCCTTTCTTATCCTGGTGCACCCACAAATGCACATAGAATGAATCGACGTTCAAATTTATTGCCATCCCCACTGACAGTGAAAGCAATTATGTTTATATATGCATCCCATATACCCCTTTGCTTCTAACTATGCTTGAAATAAATATGAATTGACAAAATGCAAACTGCAAAGCTTTTTCCACAAACAGTATTCCTGGTAGCATTTCTGAAGGATTATGTTTAAGTGAAACAATTGGTATAGGCACAAGAAAATTAGGAAAAAAAAAAGGTAAGCACAAAAAAATGCAGAAAAATAATACATCTGTGTATGTTTCCTTGCTCTGGTTTCTGTTTTCCAACTACTTTCTCATGCATTCATCCAACTTTTACGACAAACGCTAGCCCGAGCATTCGAAAAGAAATTTGCGCTGTGTTTTTTAGAGCGTCATTTTCAGTCAGCAAGAATAGCAACAAATAATGCACAAAAACTACGAGGCACAGCTCGTACGTGAATCACACACAACAACACAAAAGCACAGATCTGACATGCCAATGAAGCCCCACAATGGCACACGAACAGAGAGAAAAAAAAAACAAAAAAAAACTAAGAAAAGGATTGTGGACACTATCAGACACAGCCTGTGCCAGTTAACCTCACTTTAGTGCAAATGATTTATTGGATATGCTCTAACACACGCACAAATTGGTATCGTAAACCAGAACTACGTTTCACAAGTCTGTCAGGTGTTTCATAATTTTGTCAAGACAATGCCATTTAGGTTCACAAGTCTCTAATTAGCAGGAAAAATTAGGGCCTGTGTAATGTACTATCAGCGTCAAATAAAACTAGAACAGCGGCAAGCTTTCGCGATGGTATAGTGCGCACCGTTCACTAATAACTACGAACAGGCACGCATATTTGCGCAAAGCTGCCGAACAGGATGCGCACCTGTCAATGGTGATGACTGGACGGCACACGCTACACTATCACAAAGGCTTGCCGCTGTTCGGGTTTCATTTGACGTTGATAGCACATTCATATCACTTGAATCTATCATGTAATCAACCACTACTCAAAACTGCCCTATCCCGGTGAAGACAGGCTAAGCTTTCACAATATAACAGACATATAAAATAAAACCCTGAAAAAAGTTGTTTGATACCTGACCCAGCATAAACTGACACGTCCTCATACATACTAAACATGTTTACAATTTGGGACGAAAAGTGTGGCTCTAATTATTTACGTAGTGATAATGCAATTTGAAGTTTTGTACAATTAATAGTAGACACAAGCACTGATGAATTGCTGCCTTTCCACAAACAAACGAAACATGATAACCACCACCAAGGACATGACGACGAGAGACGTGATGACATGGGCTAATTACACAAACCCAAAGTGAAGAGAAAAACCCACATTTACGAGCAATATCCTCGATCACTTTCACAGCATTTGAGAGCTGACGTGTGCCTCTTTTTTCTATGTCAGAAAAAAAGGAGAGAAAAAACAAAAGAAAAAACAGGCAATCAAAAAAGAATTGTGTGAATGGGCGAAAACAACAGTGTCACCTTGGAACAAGAAACTAGAGTTCCTTCCAGAAACTCCAGCTCTCAAATGCAGCGGGGAAAAAAAAAAGCTTTCAGAAATCTGCTCTACAAACTGGTTATATCTGTGCTGGTGATCCAGAGAACATGGCCCATGCCAGTCTTTGCTCTTTTTAGGTGTGTCTGAGAAAATCTTTCTGTCAAGAAGTTGGACAGCAGATAGCCTTAAGTAAATGTGTCAGTTTTGCAACTCTTCCCAAACGTAACACAAACAACAAATTTAACTTGGAAAATCTTTCTGTCAAGAAGTTGGACAGCAGATAGCCTTAAGTAAATGTGTCAGTTTTGCAACTCTTCCCAAACGTAACACAAACAACAAATTTAACTTGGGCAATTCACATGTGTGAGTAGCCAGTGCTGAACTATCCTAACTATGAGTATATGTGAGCATAAAATACTGAGATATTATTTTTTTACTTAACTTGTTAGGCCCACAAGTATAACTGACAATTAAAAAAGACACATGGCAAGTGCAGTTTCTTTTTCTTTTTTGCTTGCTCTTAAAAATTAGTAAAAACCCCTGCCCTCTCATTTGCAAAGTGCCCCACAAGGAAAAATTTACATCTTTAAACTAAATTTTCAGGCATCCATCAAATTACTAAAAGCAACAGCAAGAAAAGAATTCAAAGCATCAAACATAATAACAGAATAACATAACAAAATAACATGCCACATTTTTCATGTGCACAACCTGCAGGAAAAAAAAAACTAAACTTCAAATAAACATTGACGTGCAGACTGATTATAACTTTCATCTTGGGGGTGACAAATGCCCCACTAAAAGCAAAAATTGTGTATCAATTTACCTCCCATCGCTGTGAAACCACAATTACATTCACCAGCAAGAAAGCTGTGTGATAAGCAAGAAAGAAAAAAAAAAACGACTCCATCTCCGACACGACATAAAAGCGTAAAGTTGATTTTGCTGCAATGTTACCCAAGATATCAATGCAAGCAAAATTTAAAAACAGTGATTACTGTGGTTAATATGCTAGGAGCATGTGCACTAAGGAACAAACAATTCAGTAGCCACACTATAATCTCGTTTTTAACTATGCATAAAGTGCCGTGCTGCTACTTAATGTGCATTGTGGTAAAGCTATTTTGGAATTTTCATGAAGGGCATTTATTGTCACAGGAGGGCCAGTAAACAGCCCCGAGGTTCAAAAATTGTTTATGAAGAGAAATATGTGCACTTTTGCTTTGTGAACATGCTGCCGCGAGAATATTGCGAATACGCGCTACATTAAGGAAGTTACAGCGGTTGGAACATCGGTTTAGGCTGGTTTCCAATTTTTGCGCGAATTTTCTCACTCACAGGAAGGAAAAGGCGTAGTCCGTCGTCGTGACTGGTTAAGACCAATCGACGAGCTGCGTTCTACGTCAAGTTGCCGATCGACGACTTCGCGTTACTGTGCGTACAAGGAGGATTGCTCAGTTGTAGGAAAGGAGCATGGGAATTGTTTTTCGAAATTAGGGCTCCGCACAACGCTGTGATATTCAGAAAACAAGACCGCCACAGTCTTCTCTCTGAATTGCCAAGCTTCTTTGATGTGTGTAAAAAAGAATCAGAGCCTGTTGACTGGCCTTTTAACTTTGTGGCATTTGACACTGCCGTGTGCAGTTATTTGCGTACACTGTACGTCCAGGTTCCGCCCCCAATCGGCAATGAAGACAATGCCAAGTGGAGCACGCATGATCGCCTTACAATTTGCACGCAGCACTCATTACTTAGCCTCATTCTGTCAGCTCATTTGTGACATCACTGGCGACAAGCAGCCATGCATTCGGTGCCAGACATGCTGTCCGAATGCATGACTCAAGCGGCGGAAACGGCGATGTCGTTACGCCGCTGACTGTTGCTTGGCAGAGAACCAGAAAGACCCAGCTGTCAACAAAAACATGTAAAGAAATGATTTACATTATAGACTACGTTTCCAGCAAGCGTTATTGCATCAAAATTAAAAGGTACACTTGCACTTGTATTTTGTGTCCCGATTCTTGAAAGCAAACACGTTCACCTTCCGTTTAGAAACACTTTACTGCTACTCCTACTAGCATTGCCAGAGCAAGTGCTAATCGCGCTGGAAAGCTTCTGCCGGGAAACAAAAAGATAAGGGAGAGAACATGACAAGGAGGTGCCACTAATCACCTTTTGGGATGATGCCAGGGTCCATGAATGTGGCCAGGGAGAAATTCACAAGCACAAAAAATGTCACGAAACCCTGCACAATGGGGATGCTGTAGTGATACCGTCCGGTCAACTCTGGGCAACTGCAAATAGAGAAGGCAACTATGATTATGTGCGTGAAAACATGATGTGCTGCCACTATAAGGAAAGAAATGCCATGTGCACTGCTCATAGTTGCTCAATCCGATGTTCAGCATTTTTTCATAGATCACCTGTGGCAGATGATGCGCTTCTTTCATAACTGTAAAGATAGCTTTCTTGGAAAGCATTTTGCCACACTAATGGCAGTATATCTGCTTTTGCAAAAAAAAAAGGGGGGGGGGGGCTCCGGTTCTCTGTGGTGAAACCACGTGTGCGTCAGAGCCACGCACTCGCGACAAGCCGCTGAGAAGTATAGACTGCTGGAAAAATCATGGCAAAAGAAAAATGGCGGCAATGACATTATCATAACTTGTTTTACTGCCTGCAGCGTGGCGATGTGAGGGATGTAAGGTGGTCCTCATAACGTCCTTTCAAAGTTCAAACTTCAAAACTGCTGTAAAATACCTTCTAAGCTATATTCGCTGTTGATATTTTGCAGATGATACATGCATGTTCCCGAGAATCGAACCCGCAGGTTACCTCGGCTGCCAAATTTTGTGTCAGTACTCCTTTAACCCTGCAATAAAGTGTATCATCATTCTAGCTGCATTGACTTTCATAACTCCAAATATTTACTTAGACACAAGAAAAAAGCATATCACATTTTTTAAAACAGTTGGAGAAATTTTTCAGTTGCAGGCAGTTCTGCAAAGAAGTTGCTCAAATATAATTTCCAGCCACTTGTCGCACGCAAGTTCCCCACAAAGGATAACAAATGACAATTTTCACTGATGTACAAAACTGGGTTTGGGCATTAAGGATTTGTACATCTTTCATCTTCATGGCCATTAGTCTCTTTAAGAGCACACCAACAGGCTAAAGTGAGAGACAAGTGCCATTTGAAACTCAAAGCTGCAGTGTCGTACGGGAAGAAATGTCACCTACTGTGTTGAAGCACAAGCACGACACGGAGGAAGTGCTGTGAACAGACCACCTGCTCATGAAAAGTCAAGCATAGAAATGCCTCACAGAGACACGTGCAAGATTTTCTCTGTGAACACCACATGATGAACTCTAATGCTAGGTAGAAACACTCTCCATGCTATTTAAAGTAGCGTTTGCAAATGCTTCTAATCATGGACGTCCCTCTGAAGCTTTTGTATGTGCCACTGACATTTCAGCCAAAGCTGCCTAATGGGCTACTCGTTAGATATCCCGCTGCTTGTCGGACAAACAAGTAACCACAACCGAAGCAAGATAATTAGTTTCAACTATTGCAGATTTTGTCAGACAGCCCCCAAGGGATCACTCTTAGGTTCTCCCTAAAATTATCAGATTTATAATAGTCATGCTTTCCAGCCATTTTTTATGTAACAGCATTATAGACATGAATAAAATAAACTCTCCAGCCACTTTTAGACCACTGTTTATAATGTTAAATCACCAAAAACTGGAAACCGACCAGACGTTTCTGGCGAGTTTATTTTATTCGTATGAATTTTTACCCAGTCAGACAGATCTCTGTCAAATATGTTCACCTTCAAAGCATTGTAGATGGCCTTCACCAACTTATCACAATACTCTGACAAAAAATGAGGGCCAATCACAAAGGCAGAGCAGTCTCATGACACATTACAAAGAACTAGCTGTCATGTGTGAAGGAGGCCTGAAACCAGCATGTCAGACACATGGCACACATTCTGATGCGAAGATATCACACAAAGCAAGGCATGCTTAAAAACAATTATCTGACCCTTTTATCAACCATACGTTTCTTCACAGATAAAAAATTCATAAACACCAGGCGTCCCTTTCGTGCTGATGACTTTCTGATCTCTTCAAGCTTCTATCATCACCTAAAATTCTGCCTTCCTTAGGACATCTTGTCACAGTGTCACTGGTGAATTTCACACCTCTTGGAGGTGTCTGACAAAAAAGGGAGGCTGTGCCGAGTGAACTGGAGGTGTACCAAAGTGTGCGTGAAAGAGCAAGTTCACAGGAGACAAAGTGTATGAATGTTAATTAGCTAAAATTATTATGCAAAGTAGCCTGTCAAACACACACTTATCAAATTTATAAGCATGAAACAGCCTACTTGAGAGAGCTACACTCAGCGACAGCTTTCCTTGGCATTGGAGCGAAGGCTACAGAGCCAAATTGCGTGAATCCTACCACCAGTGAATGTAGTTCCACAACAGCATCTGTATTTTCAACGTGAAACATAAAAATTCCTCCTTTATTTTTGACGAAGAGCTATTCGACAAAGGACACAGTTCACACCATTAAGATATTCACAATTTCTTTAAGTTATTCCTTGTGACTTCACGTTTTTGGACACGTGAGAAAGCCCCACCTTTCTACGTGCCCCTCAAACGCTAAGCAGCGCCTGCGTCTACATGAAACGCTGATGGTGCACCCCCATCACTGTCTGCAGCGTTGCGAGACGCGCGCCAGAACATACTACTTTGCGTAGTGCTACAAGTGCAGAAGCTCCGCCTCCGTAGCTTTCCGTTCAGTGCCAACAAAAGTTGTCCCCGACTATAGCAATGCTCAGCTTTTGGTACATGTTCTTTAATTACAAACAACAGTTTCACTCATGCGTGGCTTGCACGGGCACCCCTGATGTTAGCATGGCATAGTTCCAGCCCAGTAAGAAGCTGGGTACGTGATGTTACGTAAATTACATCCAATGCACTGAAAGCAGGTGATAAAGTTGCAGGCAAGTAGCTGGTGGCTGCAACTTAATCATAGTGAATCAGATTGACTGCAAAAGTGAACACATTGCACTGACATCATCACAGGTACGATGTTATTACATTAAGAAGCCAGGTCCTTGACGTAATGTGAAAGGTTTGGTATGTGGGGTTTAACGTCCCAAAACCACTATATGATTATGAGAGACGCCGTAGTGGAGGGCTCCGGAAATTTAGACCACCTGGGGTTCTTTAACGTGCACCCAAATCTGAGCACACGGGCCTACAACATTTCCGCCTCCATCGGAAATGCAGCCGCCGCAGCCGGGATTCGAACCCGCGCCCTGCGGGTCAGCAGCCGAGTACCTTAGCCACTAGACCACCGCGGCAAGGCAACGTAATGTGAAAGCTATCAAGATTGTTCCACTCGTGGTGTTTCATCCTTTAAACATTCAAGTCACCACAGTGCGGAATTCAGTTTATTAAGTCTGTACCACCAGCTTCTATTGGAAAGTTAAGCTGAATGCTAACAGGAGCTTTCATTTGTGTAATGCAGTGTTATGGTATATAGCAGAAGTAACAAAGCATTTTATGCAACCCCTCTCATAGCAGGTGTTTCAAGAGGCATTACCAAACAGTTTAAACTGCACTTTAGTTTAACAACCAGGCTCCATCTTCATATGACAATTGCCTAAACTATCAGATTTTTTTTTAACAAGTGATGTCACTTTAGTTTCTTTTCCCTCTTGCCATGGTCAGATTGCAAGGAAGGCTGGTAGGCAAGCTTAAGAACACAATGCATGCCTTATTAGGACGCCAACACAATGCTGTGGCAAACATGTAAATGCGATTGAAACTGCCATTGCCGAGGTCCCTTCACAAAAGTACATCAATAACATCTCGATGTTTTGCTTCTACTTGTTATGCTGTTTCAGTTGCACAAGAAATTTTGTCTAATTGCCTATCGTTTAAAAAGGCATTCGTGAGCAACATTTTTTAAAACATTGGTGTACTGCGTAGGTAAGGAACATCCCTGTATGGTGAACGTTACTGCTTGAGGCGGTGTGTCCGCAGCCAATCATGATGCTAGCTAAGACGTCATTCAGAAGGGAACTGTTGTTTACCAAGCACTGCAAGCGTTTTATCGCAAAGATTAACGGCGCACACAATAGCCTCTGCTAAAGCAATCGCGGACAGCGTTCCTTGAGCCGCTATAAGCAGACTGCATGAATAGAGTAACGCCCTGTAACTTTCTTTCAGGCGCAGCGAATGCGCGAAAACAATGTATGCCCATCAATCCTCATTTCGTCTGTGATGGTTTGCCACACACCAGGCCATGGAACGCAACGCGACATGCGTTCAATGAAAAACATGGCGCGAATCGATTAACACTGTCTCTAACGAATTCCGACGAGTGAAACAGAGCAGACCAAGGCAGCACGTCGCACGATCACTCATTCTACACCACTGCAAGACGATCCGTAGCACCGCCCTTCGGCGAATGAACTGTCAAGACTGCTCATGCGTGCCAGGTCAAAAGAGCAGCGAACCTGGATCATCCGGTGATCTAATTGGCAATGTACAATAAGCAACCGGGCAGCAAAACAGTAGATCACCGAAGGCGAGCGGCAAATTTCGAAAATTTTTCGGCTCTATCACTGCGGGTGGTTGTGGGTCGCGACGCAGACCACAAAGAATGAACGGATCCGCTTTGCAACGCCACAAGGATGCGTGGGGTGGATAAAAACCGCGCCCAGCCAACTGTAATGAGCCCGTCTAGGATGCATCCTTTCCGGCCGCTTCTCACTCGCCTGACACACTTATTACGGCGACAAACATCAAAATTAGGCTTAATGAGACTACACGCAGGGAGCGGGAAGCCGTAGTACTCACGGAAACACGAAAAACAACGTTGTCGCTGTGATCAACAGCGTCCAAGCACATGTCGCCGGTAGAAACCTCGTCTTCGACTTGCATTTGGGCATTTTTGTCGACAGTTTAGCCGCCCGGTCGGAGTTTCTTTTACGAGTCAATCATGGGTTTAGACGCTTGTCACTGAGCAGCTTCAGGTTAACATGGCTGATGACCCTTTGCGTCCACTTGGAGTTGGAGCTCCTCGAAGTGCCGTCGGAGAGCGACCATGGTAGTCTCCTCAGGATCGGACACATTGAGTATGGCTAGAGAAGGACGCAATCGCCGTGCACGAAACCATTTGAACCAGCTGCACTACTTCTGCTCCACAGATTTGTCGCATCCACTCCCATCTCGATACATACATCTCCGGCAGAAATCTCTCGCCACTGTGGCCAGGCTGGTATCGCGTAACAGGCTCATTGCGCTATAAACGTCCTAAGCAGCCGCGCTGTTGCACACTTCTCGGCTATATCTCATCAGTGATGCTCAATCACGTTCATTTCTAAGCAAGTAAACCAGCGTGCAGCTAATCACGTAGCTATCAAGAAGCGGAGCTGCACCCGCTCTCATGCAAAGCACCGCATCACGTAGTGACATTGCTGTTTTTTTGTATGTTGAACAAAACTGTAAAACATTAAAAATAAATTCATTTTTATTTTTTTAACACATTACGTTCCTGAGAACAAAAAAAAATGATTTTTTTTCTTATCTTGCGCTACAGTTCATACTGAGCCAATCCCGGTCAATCCAATCTAACAGTCGTCAAATGCAAACAGAAGTGGCGGTGCGTCGACTGCATTTTCCGAATCCTTCCAGTTTCTGATTCGCGGTTCCCTCATGTCCACTTCAGCACCTTCAGGTAGCTCATTACAACAATCTGAAAAGAAAGGTAAGAACCCGGTTGAAGCGATAGGCAAGAAAATTAATTCGCACTTCGCGTTTTCCTTGCTGCCGGTTAAAGTAGTTGTCTCCGGCATCAAGGGTTCAGCGTTCTGTTTTTGATGGGGGGATCGCGGTGGAACAAGTTTTGCAAAGACTCGTAGTTTATCAATAAGCGTCTCTGATTTGTAAGAGTTCTCTTTCAAGTAACGGCTTTTGATGTCTCCCCAAGATCGATGAAAGTGCATCGATCTTCAAGTAAATTGAGAAAGGTGCACATAAGGGCGACGGTGAAAGCGCATTCATCTCGAAAAAAGTAACAAGCTTGAAGATAGTGTAAATCGTAACAATAAAAGCGGCGTATCATGCCGGAGTTAAAAAAAAAACAACTTCTAGAAAAGGTGTAAAGAAGGGTGATGACCAAAGCGCATCGATCTCAAAGAAGTAACATATTTGAAAAAAAAAGTGTTAAGTCAACTGATAAAAGCGTGATGTCTTATAGAAGTAAAAAAACTAGAAAAAGGATGTACAGAAGGATGGTAATCCGAGCGCATCGATATCGAGTACGGGCATCAATCTCGTAAGTGTAGCAAACTTACGGAATGGATGTAACATATTTACGTATAACGGTGAAAGCGCATTAATCTAAAAGGGATAACAAACCTGAAAAAAAAATGTATAAATGGCAACAATAACGGCACTTTATAATGAAGGAGTAGCAAGTACAGAAAAAATACGAAAGCCCATAGATCTCGAGGAGTAACAAACTTAAAAAAAAAAAAGTCATTAGGGTGACTTGACTATACATTGCTTTCCTTTCTTTCTCCCCTCAGGACTGACGCATGTCAGCGCGAGCATATCCTTCATCCTGATCTTTGTCTTTGTGGGCTTGCCCGTGTGGTGGAAAACGACAACGGTGTACAGGGTGAACCTCCCATATGATGAAATCGAGACACTCAGCACACAGGGGGTATGTATGACATGTTGTGTCAGAATGAAATGTGTATACCCAGTTTATGGGGGAGGGACTGGGACTTTTGCCATCTGACAACATAAATAACTTTCCATGAATGAGACAAGTTTAGCCGGTCTGAACAATACACGGGAGAACCTGCTTATGGTCAAAATTTGGGAATAGTCATGCAGTGGTGTCAGTTTGTTCTACTTAGATATTCACCTAAGTAGAACTCTGAAAGAAATCTAAAAGTATCACATCTGTTGTTGCATGGATGTTTTATGTATGGCATTATGATGTTTTATGCAGTGCTGTAAACAACAGGTGCACAGAGTTGGCTGTATTCACTGACCAAAATCGCAAGCACTTAATCTCACTATAGTGTTGCATTTGTATCAGATTATCGCAATGATAATATTTGTCGACTGCGCACACTTTTGGAGGAGCATTCTGCGGTGATGCCACATTACAAAGGAAATTTTGTCAAGTACAGTAGAGTATGTTTTACATTTTCATATCATTTTAAGCACTCACTGCAGTGAAGTACAACTTCTGGAATCGACTCTTACAAGTTGCTGACATGTTTTCTGCTGTGCAGGCTGCACATCATATCAACATAGAAGTAGTGCCATGTGATGCTAGTTCTCCAGTTCACGAAGGATTTATCAAGCGCCTTGAGGAAGCCAGCAGTCAAGATGCAGCAAACATCCCGGAAGTCAGCTTCGTGTATAAATGGACCATACGAGAACCCCATCAGAATGAAACAACGCTTTTTACGAAACCGCTTTCTGGTAAGCCTCGTACTTATTTTTTCTTCTAGGCATTTATTTTCGCTTAAGAGTATCTCATAGAGCCTGGCACAGTTTTTCCCAATGTGGGGTAGCCAACCAAACTGCTTACTGTTCACTTTCACCGTGAACGTAAAGATTAAAGTGAATGTGAAGAAACATGGAGATTAAAGTGAACAAGGCATTCATAGTGAAGCCAAAATGCCTTTTATAGGTTTTTATTTTCGACAACATCCTTCGTTCTGTTGCCTCATGTGTCATTATGACCAGATGTGCTTCTGTTGAACTCTCGACTTCAGTGTTCGCTTGAGTGTGCTTTCGGAAGCAGTGCAACATATTGTGTTGCTGATTTTGACTACATAAAAAAAGCACTTATAAATTGAGGCAAAAAAAGCTTTTGTCTTGCAGATGTCGATGAAATACTCCACAGGACGGATCTCTTCAGGTCTCAGGACCGGCTGTATGTTGTTATAGTTCCTGAAGGAAGCGCTCATGAGTCCATCACTATTGGATTGCACCAGATCATATACGTAAAGGCAAATAAGGGTGAGTTATTCAGTGATGATGTACAGCTTTGAAATAATTCTACATTGTTTTCAAGTTCTGCTGTATCTTTTATATAATCTTAATGAGCAGAAATATAGCACGTTTCTTGCTTCATCAATTAGGTTGTTAAAAGGTTTTCTTGGTTTAAAATGTTGCTTAAAGTTTACGTTTCACTGCATAATTTGTCTCTGTTTGCTCTCAACTCCTGGGCAAGAAAGAATCGTTAAACGAGTAAAAACACGTCACGAGAGATGGCAGGAATAAATTCACGTGAACCATGCCGTAATATTCAACTGAGGGTTGTACTGGTTGCATCGCGCATGTGGCAGACTAGACCAGCGGGTACAATGTAAAATAATTATTGCGAGCACTGGGCGGCATAGCATGCTTGCAATCAAAGTGCTGCTTTGTCACAGTAAGTAAATGCATCTAGTTAATTTTAAAAAGCACCAAATGTAGGCAAACTGGCCAAAGGCTCTGAAAGCACGATTCATTCCACGATCAGATGGATTAAAAAAAGCGGGTATGTTCAAGAGCACCACTTCATGTAAATGATCAAGACAGATGAATTCTTGTATGTTTGAAACTGTGCAAGATATTGTAACCTGTGTAAGACAGCCCTAACTCGAAATTGTCTTGTTAGTCATTGACAGTTGCTGTTTCACCCAGTGTTGGGGCTCAAGTAATGCACAAACAAAGCCCTCTGCAAGGTGTGACTATTGTTGTCATTTCCAGATGTTGGTGTCTTATGCAACAACATCGTCAGTGCTGTGAAGCGGTACGCCGTCAGGGAAAGCATGCTGAAGAGATTACACACATCACACAAGGTTACTGAACGAGCAAAGGCAAGCATTTGTCAAATCTTGAAATCCTTTATTGGAACGCATGTCCACTACAGCGTGTAAGCGTTTTGTTGTGTAGCAATGCTGCTTCAGGCACTAGAATTTTAGCTTTCATTCTTTCAAGTGCTTTTGCACATTTCATACAACATGTTTAGAGTAACTTCATAAAAGTTGTTTTCCAAATCACTTGTTGAGGATGTGGAAATATGTTATCACGATATTGGCTCAGTATGAAAAGAAATTGAATTTCATTATCTCGAAGAACTATGCAGGCTGCAAGAAAAACCCTGAACCGCACTGGTGGCAGTCTTTCAAGTCCAAATGCTAGATGCCTAGGTAAACCTTACTAAAACAGAACTGCTTGAAACATCATTCCAAGCAGTTAGCTAGTGTTGGTAAACAAGGATTCTGATGGTTGTAAGACTCCAGGAAAGCCTTGTTCTGGCAGCCGAAATGACGGATAGTATGTTTAGAAGACAGTTACTAGACTAGACAAGATGTCCAACCTCCGATTTCAACCCAAGCGCAGTAGCTACATAGTGACTAATGTAGAAACTTTAGTCTGATCTCACACATCATTGAGGTGTGAAACATAAGTGGTGGTGCTTCTATTCAGACGAGTCTTGTTGTGAGAAGCGTTCGCAGCGAGTGCAGATGCTGCTTAGCAAAAGCAGTTGCTGCTGTGCCGGGCAACATGTCACCCCTATGCATTTTTAAAAACATTGTTTTAAGAGCTCGAGTAAAACACTAAACCTTTCTCCTGCTTTCCCTACTTTGTTTCGGACAATGTTTTCACATCAGACGCGTATAGTTCTTCTGTTTGCATTGGTGTGCAGCTTGACAAGGAACGCATGAGGCCCTTGAGCGCAGCCACGGAGTTTGACGTGACGTTCACACTTGTTGTTCCCGAGCCACAGACCCTGGATGTCTCGTGGCGAATAGAGGACGCAGTCGAGGGTGAGCACACTCGTTTCCCCAAGTTTTGCTCAAGAGCTGTCTATTGTGCAGGCATAAACCGAATTTTGTTGCAAAGTGCATAGACTGTCTCTTTTTTGGTTTTGAGGAACACCAAAAAGGAAAATGATTTTAACCAGATTAGCGAGTTTTTTTCACAATTACAAAATCACCATGTCTGCCACGAGGAGGCACTTGGTAGGAAAGGAAACGTGCATAAGGAAAAATGCGGTTAATGATGTCACCTTAAAGTTCCCAAAACAAATGCCTGTGATGTCATAAATTTCGATGGCATCTACTACATCTTACCTAGTTCCTAATCAGTAAAAATAAAGTTCATTGTTCTCTAAGGAATCTATAGACTCAAATTACAAAACTTCAGGAAATTTAACTGAGCCAGTGCGGCCAATATACGAAAAACACACTTCAAAATCTGTGATGAGATTTCGCTTGTGTAGATTTCAACGCAAGAAGTTCAAACGGAACTTTGACCTCTATTTTCTTGTTTACTAAAGAACCTATACAGTGGTAAAAATAATGACATTAGAGTTCTCAGAGTACAATTTATCAATTTGGACCTATTCATTGCTTTGCTTTAGTGTTCCTTTAAAGCAGCCTGTATTTCGCGACTGACCTTAAAAACGCTGTCATGCAGTGTACTTGACGCCATTTCTGGACAAGATCTCACTGGTTGCCAAGGTGCACGTCAGAAGTCAGGTATTGTAACACTTTGGTGGTGTGTTTCTTTTTGCGCGGTTATTTAGTTGTCAAACTGGCTGTTTGATCTCGCTGTAAGAAACTGCTTTCCACTGTTGGATGCAGTACACAGTGCAGCAAAGCCACAATATTAAAACTTGTTCTTTGTGCGCACCTATTAGTCTCACAGAGGTTGGTTCATTCGTATATAGTGAAAATGGCTAAATACAGAGACACATACTGATAAGATGGAACATTGATCTTTCCTAATCTTTATTCCGTACTTTAATGGCTGGTGAATGCTTTCTCGGCGTGAACGCAGGTGTTGTTTCTCACTTCACTTAAATTGAGGCGACACTTCAACCAGAGCGCCAATGCATACGTGGCAACAGCTGACCAACTTTCGCTGATCATAAATCCAATCGAAGGAAGCACCGGTGAGTGAATGTGTGTCTGTTATTGCTTGAAACTGTCGTCACAGAACTCATTAGGTAAGGCTAAGCCAAAGGTCACGTGAAGGCATTGACAGCTTAGCTAGCTAGCACAACTCTGGAGATTGGCACTTGTGGCTCTTCCTTTTTCTCTCTGTCATTTTTTGTTGTTGTTCTTGTTTTTGCTGTTGGTGGTGGTAGTTTCACCATGAGCATTGAGAGGCACTGTAGAAGACTGTTACTGTGTGCTGTTTGCTTTTTCCTAGCATTTTATTTATTACTGTGGCTTTTGTCTCGTCTTTTTCTTGTTTAAATGTATCCCCCAATTATACTAGGCTGAAATGTGGGAGGAGCAAGAGACAGGAATGCAAACACATCACTTGTGTTCTGGTGTTTGTTTCTTGTTTTGTGTGGTTTTCAGTGCAGTTGTGGAATGGCAACTCACGCCCAGCATTCAGTACTACTTGGACTTCTCCAGGTTTCTAATAGACAGGTATTAAGGTCATGCATAGCTTAGAAACACAGCTTTGATTAGCACAGAATGCTCGCTGACAAGCTGTGTGTTCTTAGCAGGAGCTACAAATATGTGGACAGATATCCCCCTAAGGATGAAAGTTGGAGTTATTCCTGTAGCCGGTGAGGGACTACATTAAACTTGCGTCTACCAACCACGCAGTATGAATTGTGTTTTTATTAACTATTGGTCGTGAAAGTCGCAATAGTAGTCGCAGAACTTATTGTAATAAGTAAAAGCAACCATGCACAAGATGATTGTCACTACGATTACTCTAAAGCAAAGAAGCACTGCATACCCCTTCAGAAATTTTTCTGGTACTTTTGAACAGCTTCAGCCGACGTTCACTTCCAAAGGGCCAGGATGGCGAGTCAATTTTTCTTTTTAATTATGCCGTGCTATCAGCACATACTGTGTGACTTTTTAAAAATTCTACTGTGGTGCCTAAGCGTTTCAGCCATTTTTCTGCAGGATTTCAAGCATCAATTCATCCCGTTCTCAATTTCGTGGTCTACGTGGTGCCCCAAACTCATTATCCACTCTACATATATGACGACCAAGGTATGCACAAGTGTTTTGCATGATATAGCTGTTACTGAAGCCAGAGAGGTTTTCGATGCTTGTGAAAAAGCTGGCACTGTGTCTTATTTTGTGTTTGTCGAAGCATGAAAAATACTTTGTATTTATTTTGTGTACATTACCCCGAGGGTCGTATTCAATTAGGAAGAGAAACAGTTACTAAGTAGCAGAACAGAAATGTGTATCCTGAGTCGTGCTAATACTACAGTACCATGAAAACACTCCCTGATCATGCTTTACAGGATCTTTGTCTCTTCTGATTGTGGCAACACTTGTAGTACTTGTAGAATAATGCCAGGGCAAATATGCATTTTGTAAATATGTACGTTGATAGTCTTACATTTCAGTGTATATATTAATTAACCACATCACATTCATTGTTAATGCAGTATGTCTACCTGTATGCTATCAATAGTAATAACAATGACTGTAGTTCTACGTACCAAAGCCATGATATGATTATGAGGGACGCCATAGTGGAGGGCTTTGGAACTTTTGACAATCTGGTGTTCTGTAATGTGCTCTGATGGGCCTCTACCATTTCGTTTCCACCGAAATGCGACTGCCGCCAATGGAAGTTGCATTAGAAGTGGCAGTAATTAAAATTAAAATAGAAGTAATGCACCAAGAGCACAGATGTCTTGACGGAGGCTAATTTTACAGTTGTCACAGTAGCTGTTCAGAAAGTTTTTATCTTTGAGCTGACCTAGCATTGGAAGGAAGTGAAGCTACGTGTTTCCAATGAGCATGGCCAAAGCTCATGGGATTGCACAAACATGAATACCCAATAAGGTAGATGGGAAAGTGACCACTGCTGTAGCTCAACTGGTAGAATATTGGCCGCATTATCTGAGGGCTGTAGGTTCGCTACCTGCCACTTAAGTTCCTTTCCATTTGTGTCACAATTATCCTGCTGCAGTTGAAGCAGACAGGTAATGTCCCCCCACATCTACCTTAGGTTTATTGTCTGTTGGTTTTATTAGGTTATGTCTAACACAAGAAACAAACCCTCGATTAATACACCCCCCTTTTTCGTTAACCTAGGCCTCATAATTTACATAACGTGCCATTCCTCCGACAGGCAACCAGTTGGAAACAAACTCTTTTCTGTCCCCCAAGTGGGGTGGGGTTCTGTTCTACAACGTCGCCAAGTTTCCGGGTCCCGGCGATGCCCTGCCTCAGCCCGTGGAGATTGATATGCGCTCGGTGTTTCAAGTGTTCCTGGCCCAGCTCAGCCTTCTCGTTGGTCTGCCCGACAAGAGCTACGATAAAGTAGTGCACTACTTAGACAGCCCTGTGCCTTCATATTTGGTGAGCCAGTGTTACACCTTTTTTTTTTCCGAAGAAAGGAAGAATTTCAGAAGAAACTGACAGGCTAAAGAAGTGTAAAGTTCATGAACATGGGATGTCGCTGGAGCCAATGTTCTGACAGGCAGTCTAGCAATGTTCAAGGAACTAACTGCCAAACATAGTCCATGTAAGTGTATTCTTCTTTAGCCTCTCCTTCAAATCAAGTAAAAGAAGATGAAAGGGCAAGTACAGAAGCAGGCGGGAAAGAAAGGAGGGGCCGGCATGCTGAAGTGGACGAGTCACAAAGATAGATGAAACTGCTCCTGTTTTGTTTGGGTTGGAGGATAGGTTACGAAGCATAAACATACAATCATAAAGGTAGCCAGTTTTAGCCTTGAAAGAGATGAGATTGCTTGTCAAAACGTTCGCTCCAGCAACACTCTGTATTCACAAGTTTTTATTTTTTTTTTTTATTTCAGCGACGTGTCTACACAAATTTTGTTGTATGCAATTGCTTGCATAACACACCTGCGTCTACCACGTAGGTGCCTTTATGTATATGCTCGAAGTGCACAATTAAAGAAGTGTGTAAAGATTGTCAGTCAAAAAATTTAACAGTCAACTGTGTTACCGTACTGGCATGCTAAAATTAGAGTAATTGTGGCATTGCTTTGGTTGTACACAGTTTGGTTGTACATGGAGCCACCTACGTTCATGTGACAAACTAATAGTACTACAGCTGAACTGTCTTGTTTCTGTATTTCCATGCCATACTGCTAAACCTTGTAGCAGATCTTCATTTTTTTTTCTTCTTGTTTTCAGGACGTAGCATTCCTTCTTAGGCGCAGGACGCAGGACTACTTGTCCACTTCGAGCTCTTCTCTGAAGTCTCTCTCAGAGTTGCTCAGCAAGATCTCCAATATCGTAGTCAAGGACGAAATCGGGAAACTTGTGAGTGTTCTTTTGCCAAATATGGCGGGCTACATAAATGCAAGCGTTGATATCTCAATGGTGATCGTGTCTCAAAACTATAAAACATCAGGGTGGTGCAAAGACAGGAGGTGACATTTTTAAAAAGCAGGCTTGTCGAAATATTCAAACGAATAATGCAGCATTTGAATTCGCTTCAAATCGAGTTTAAGTTATTGAAAACTTCAAAGTTTTGGAGACTAACAAATTAGTGCATGTTAGTCCGCATGACAGATTTGTAAATATGGTTTCACTGCATTGAAAAGGTGCGAAGCCGTGGAAACATGTATCCAGGAAAAAATCGCGCTGTCAGGATACCTCACTTCAAAATTAAATGAAGATATTACCCTCACATTCATTTTTTCAGTTTGAAATCTTTTTATGCCAACTTATATGCTCTAAGTATAGCAAACGTGTAAAGCAAACTTTCAAACATAACATATTTTACAGGCTATCACGTTTATCCTACTGAAAGTCAAATGCTGCTACTACTTAAATTTGCTTCCACTTCCTTTGATGAAAAAAAAAAGCATTTGCAGAGGCCTTCTTTCAATTTTTAAAGATTTTGTGCAGGTTAGTTTGGTCATGAGTAAATGTGCCCCTTTTTCTTTATAATATGTGATGTATATACTATTGAATTCGATCCAAAATTATTTGACCTAAATTGCTATTTGCATCGAACCTAAAATTCACTGTTTGCGCTAGCCCGCCAAAAAGAGCAAAAGTCACATGCACACATACCTTACACAACAGGCGCTGCTTAAAAAGCCGCTTACATCAGTTCACTGTGTAGTGCACAAAGCCACCCCTGGACATTAGCTGTGAGGTAAAATAAAGCATTGAAGAAACCGCTCCCTCACAAGGAAAATGAGGGCAAGCAAAGCTTTGCGTGTACACGCTGACCTACTGCTTTTTAAAATTTTGCATCGCACAATGCCCCCTCCTCACTTTTCCTTCTTTCATGATGGAAATCGAACCTTTACCCATGTGCAGCACTTAACTTGATACAGGCAACAGTGACAGACATGAGTTGATTGATGCCCAGGCAACAATAAAATGTGGCAAAGTCAATGAGTAGTCAGCTCGGTAAAATAATCAAATTGCCATATCAGCAGCAGCTGATCACCGACAAGGCCGTATATCCAGAGAGCATCTGTTCAAGAATGGTGAATAGAAATATGCATGCAACGGATCGAGTGAACATGTGCAGCTCAGTCGTCCAAATGATGTCAAAATTCCAGAACACGTGGAGAATCCACGTGCCTCACGGAACGAACAAACACAAGTGTGCAAAGAAACATCTTTCCACGTTGGTCAAGAAGGCAAGCTGGAATTTAGGAATCACACCTTCTTTTTCTTAGGGACAACAGATAACTGGCTTGTGCACATCTCCCTTTTCTGGTAATGAACACAGCACTGAAGGCGAGAGGTGCATAAGCCGTCAGTTTGTTGCCTTTAGCAAAAAAAAAAAAAAAAAGGTGTGATTTCTGAATTTCAGCTAGCCTTCTTGACTAATGTGGGAAAAGGTTTTTTTTGCATCTTTGTTAGCTAGTTTCATCTGCTTGGTTGATTGATATGTGGGGTTTAACGTCCCAAAACCACCATATGATTATGAGAGACGCCACAGTGGAGGGCTCCGGAAATTTTTCACCACCTGGGGTTCTTTAACGTGCACCCAAATCTGAGCACACGGGCACATTTTTGAGCACATTTCGAGCACATTTTGAGCACATTTTTGAGCACATTTTTTTTTTAGCACAAATCGAGCACATTTTTGCCTCCATCGGAAATGCAGCCGTCGCAGCCGGGATTTGATCCCGCAACCTGCGGGTCAGCAGCCAAGTTTCTTAGCCACTGGACCACCCCGGCGGGGCCATCTGCTTGGTTCTGGACGCACGTTCATGCTCCACGTGTTCTGGCATTTTGACATCATACAGATGACTGCTGCACATGTGCAGTTGCTTCGTTAAAATATGGTTGGTCTTTGTATTTATTCGCTTGTATTTAATAAATTTTAGTTGAGTCAGTGCTTGTGTTGCCACCTTCTTTGAACCTCCTTTGTATATTTAGAACTCTGCCTCAGCTCTGGCACATGAGAGAATGCAAGAAAGAGTATCTATACCAATAGTGGCCCTATTCTCATGGCATCATGATATTGATAACCAATAATGAACCAATTAGAAAATTCTTTTGGTAAAATGCTAACTTGCCGGTTCCTTGCAGCTTGTACATGTTGGTGGCCCGCCACGGTGGTCTAGTGGCTAAGGTACACGGCTGCTGACCCGCAGGTCGCGGGTTCGAATCCCGGCTGCGGCGGCTGCATTTTCGATGAAGGCGGAAATGTTGTAGGCCCGTGTGCTCAGATTTGGGTGCACATTAAAGAACCTCAGGTGGTCGAAATTGCCGGAGCCCTCCACTACGGCGTCTCTCATAATCATATGGTGGTTTTGGGACGTTAAACCCCACACATCAATCAAACAATCATTGTACATGTTGGTGTCCACAGTACTTACTTCTACTCTTACTGTTCAAAGACCTCTTACAATTGAAGTATTAGCAAAATCATCTAATGGCTGAGCTCCACATTTTGAAATGCAATATCTGGATCAAGTGAGCCCTACTTTAAGTTTATTGGTCAGTTATTTACAGTCTCTTGGTTGCCGATTTTGGAAGAAGTATCATTGTTGTTACCCTCCCCGCACCCCCCCAAAAAAACCATTTCTGGCTATGCTGCTAGTATACAAGCACAAAAGTATAAAGCTTTTTTGTCCATTTCTTTTTTTTACGACACTGTGCTTCTTCTGAAGGTTTCATTTTTTTTATAGATTTATTCATCTGTATCATACGCAAAGCAGAGTTTTGATCTCTTGAACAAAGGAGACTTGGAGAATGCCTTTCAAAATGCTGAAGCTGCATTCTTGGCCTCTGGTAAGCCTCTATTTATTATTATTATTATTATTATTATTATTATTATATTATTATTATATTATTGTTATTCTTGTTGTTGCTGTTGAACGTTTGTAGATCAAATATAGACAAGTGCCTAGGTCTCGCCAACTTCTATTTTTCCTTCTTACAGAGAAAGCCTTCTTCGATCCCTCGCTGTTGGCTCTCCTGTACTTTCCCGACGATCAAAAGTAAGTCGCTACATTTTTCAACTCTAAAGCAGGAGTCCGCGGCCCCTACTTTGAACCGGTGGCAACCTGTGGCTCACAAGTCGCAGATCATTGCTTGATGTCATAATTCTTGCGCTCCCCATGTCACTCTTTCTGAAGGCTGACAAGGCATTCTTGACCATAAATGGGTTTTCTTAACTTGTTTTTACATTTGCAAATTACAACCTTGTGACATGAAAGAATAAAGTGTACATTTATGGGCTAATATTGTATAACCTTACGACATGCACGCTGAAAATAAATGTCGTTTCGATTCCAGTTCTTGCATTTTTGTCAATTCTAATTTGTTGAATGTTTTCTTCTTGCCTGCGGTGTGGTTTCTGCATGCAAAACTGAAAATTTTATTTTTTTAGAGCATGGTTGGCTATGTATTTATGCTGAGTACTGCAAATTTCAAAAAATAGAAAAATACATATTCGTGTGGTTTCACCCCTCCCCTGTTGCTACCTTTTTCTTTACAGATACGCCATCTACATTCCTCTGTTTCTGCCCATCAGTCTACCAGTCGTGATGTCGATACGTGGCCTATGGACTTATTACAGGAACAGAAAAACAACGAAGACAGAGAAGCAAGACTAAACGGTGTTGCTCCAAGAACATGTATACTAAGTTATTTCAACGTGGCTGTACAATATGTTAAATATACGCTTAATGCTTTTGTATATGCCGTAGATTAGTGTGATTGCTTGCTTATTGTGTACTCACTTGTTACTTGAAAAATGAGTAAACAAGTTGGCAGCTTGGTCCACCCACAGTGGGAACTGTAGGACTTGCGAGATAAAGATGATATATGCGTAAAACATGTGCTTACATTGTGACAGGGTCATCAAAAAGGGAACTTCACTGCACTGTTACTGCTAATTCATTAGGTGATGTGTGTATGATTGTACCTCTACTAGAATTTTAGATACAATAGCCTGCAGAATTGCCAACAGATGCACTCAAACCTCATAACAAACTTGCATTTTACAAGAAAATAAGTTTGTTATATCTGAAAATTTGTTATAACGGTTTATTTCTAACCCTATCTATTGCAAGACTATTTTTCATTTACTTCGTTATAACCGATATTTCGTTGTATATGGGTTTGTTATATCGAGGTCTTAGTGTAATAATAAGCAGAGGGGCAGTGTAAAGAGCTAAGCTAGCTGCATCAGCACGTCAGTCTAATACAGTTTGAACATCAATATATCAAAGTTGATGATGTAACGAACATTTAGAAAGCATGTTTATCCTCACACAACGAAACACTTGATAAAAAGTACACTGACGCGGTCACTTTTATCAAAGAAACGAAAGTTCGAAGCCTTAAACTAAATTTAAAGTCTGAATGCGGGTGAGCAGCGAGACTGAGAAAGTTGAGAGTTCAGTCTCACCAGCTTGTGGATGCTTGATTCGTGGAGGGAAGGTGGGTTGGCTGGTGATGACGAGCAAACGCTGGCTACTGGCGATGCGTCGAGAAACCAGGGTCGACCTGAGCAAACAGCTGGACACCCAGCTCAACCCTGCAGCCTGACGGCTGTAGCTTGCCTGTGGGCACCGAAGTCTACAGGCCCTGGGCAGGAGTTCATGACAAATGGATACGGTCCCCTCGAGTGGGAACGCGATGGCAAGAGGCCCCGGCCGGTCTTAGTCTTCAAGGCTCGCGTCCGACACCCGACAGCCATCTTCAGCGCTCGGTACGGTAATGGCCTTCCGCTCACCACATCCTCTGTAAACTCTCTTTATCTTCTTTTGCCCATGCTTCTTCTGTCCGCGAAATTCATTCGTCGGCTTCCCATTGGAGATTTCAGGGTTGCCGGGTTAACTTATGATTGGCCTTTGAAATCTATGTGTTCCTTTATCGTTAGATATGTTCTCTTATTTTATTGACGTCTCGCCGCTTTGCCCTCGCACTTTACATCTTCACCATTGTTATGTTCTGTCTCAGCCACCTTTCACATGCATTCGTCATTCTTTTTCTGTTGTGCACTTTTCCCAGGCGCGCACTTTAAACGAGCACTCCACTCATCACAGTGCCGCAGTTTCAATACATTGAATTTCGGCGAGTGCAAAACGATTTGGCCAAATATATTTTTTTACTGAAAGATAAAGTATATAGGTGTGCGATTATTCAAAATTTCAAATACCTTTTGAGTTTGTTTGCTATTCGATTCGAACCAGAATTTCACTATTTGAACTTCCCAAAGACAAATACAGTCAAAAATCCAATTGAAAGTGTCCCCTTCAGATTTTGTATATGCTTCACTTCATCACACCTCAGTATTGCAGCAAAGCTGCATTTCAGGCTATTTCAGGCGGTCGCAAATTCATTGATCCTAAAAAAACGCTAGTTGCAACATGGCGATGATAGATGCGACAGAGGTGGGGGCTCAATTAATACTGTTCTAAACCTGAAATTTGGGAAGGTTGTCCGAAAAATCTAACATCGAAGTTTATCATCCGAAAATTTCAGATATTCTTGTATAT
Source organism: Rhipicephalus annulatus (assembly GCA_013436015.1). NCBI lineage: Eukaryota > Metazoa > Arthropoda > Arachnida > Ixodida > Ixodidae > Rhipicephalus > Rhipicephalus annulatus. Next base: position 62,320 of record WOVY01000036.1, read on the forward strand.
TGACATCTACGAGGCAGATTGGAACTTCACACTTGAAGGGCAAGGCACCCTTGTCCACCATATCACTTGGGCAACCACAGAAGTAGAAAAAGGGAAAGAGGCTGAAGAAATAGCACCTTTGCCTTTCACGCGTGAAGTGTTGTCGGCAACACTTTAGTTGTACCAAATCATGTACATAAATGCAATTCAGCCTCTGTATTGCCTCATTCTCGAAAAGACTATGAAACGCCACCCCACTAACGCGTATTCAGCCTAGTCAGAAGTTGCCATCTCGTAAAAATATGCTTAGAAATCCTCTCTCAACATTTTTTCTTTAGGGGCAGAGCTTCCTAGGTAGTGGGTCATTCCCTCCTCCGTATGTAGTGTAGCCACCTCTAGATTATGACTTGCTCAATAAATGGCGTTGTGTGTATATGTTCTTGGGGATGATATAACCAGGCGACGTTAGTGGTTTTCACAGCATATCCATGGAGTGAATGATAATGAGTGGGGTGAAGCGTCCGTCCATGTGTCCGACTGTCCATTTGTTCGTGCTTCTGTCCATCCGTCCGTCCGTCTGTTCGTGCATGCTTCTGTCCATCCATCTGTCCGTTCTATTTGTCCATCCACCGTCTGTTTGTGCTTCGTCTGTCCATTGGTGAGTTCGTCTGTGGCGTCCGTGCTTGTCTGTCCGTCCTTTGTCCAACCGTTCTGACGAATGGACACACGGACGAACGCTTTGCCCCACTCATCATCATTCACTCCATGGATATGCTGTAACTTTTTTTGTAGTTTCGCTTTGAAGTATTCAATAATATTAAAAAATATTTTATTCAACTCGCACTCACATTTCAATATTTCAATTCGCTTCGTACCCAAAATTTTGCTATTTGCATAGCTGTAATAAATCGTCCAGGTATATAAAAGAACCTTATAGATAACCTCACTCTCAAATTTAAAAGCTAGTGAAGTGAATCTGAATACTTCTAGGTTGCTTCTAGGCTGCATCTATGTCAAAGCCAGGCTTCAGTAAAGTGGTGATAGGTTGTTCCTACATCAATTTTCAGTGCAGAGAGGTCCTATTTAAACCACAGACAGTAACAGACACGATATGGGCACGTTGTCGTTGGCCTTTCATCGCTTCAGTGGTCTTGTTGCAGCCGCCGTTGCCTTTCCAGTTTCCTAGTATTCTCTCATACATAGCCTGGATCTTCAGCTCACCGCCGTTGCTTTGCAGCCATTTGTCGAGCCAACTGTGGCCCTCTCCCGTAGTGGAATTTGCGAGTACTAGTGGGATTTACCCAATTACGCAGGCACACACCCATTCATAATAGCTTTCAGACAGGCCCCCAATTTATGGCACACACTCGTTTGTTAGGCTACTGTTGCCTCCATTCTGGTGAACTGGCGACGAGTATAGTGGGATGTAGTGGAACTTATAGTGGAATCAGAAGGAAATGGACCAGGGCATGTAACAGGATAACCGCTGGTCATTAAGGGTAACTGACTGGATTCCCAGAGAAGGAAGCGGGTCGGGGGAGACAGAAGGTTAGTGGGCCATTAGATTAAGAGTTTGCGGATAAATGGCAGCAGCAAGCACAGGACTTAACTGGCGAACTGGAGAGGCCTTTGTCCTGCATGGACGTAGTCAGGCTGGTGATATGATGATCATAGTGGGATGTACCCAATTCGTGCAACCTGTACCCTTTCAGGATATGTTTTTTTGCGCAGGCCACACAGTGGCACATACTCGAAAGGTGGCACAATTATGGCTAGCTTCACAGCATCACTGTTAAATGCTGCAAAACACTGGTGTGCTGATGCAGAAATTCTTCCTAGGAGCACCCTTCAAGGGGTGGGATCCAAGACACCTTTGTTTTGTCCTTCAAAAAATAGAATTCTGACAAACGTTTAAACGTCTTAAATTTGTGAAGACCACTTTACCATAACACAATCTGCTCCTCACAAATAAATCGAGCAGCAATCATGCAGTCAACTACATCTTCTCACATCCAGGCAGATCAAGCAAAGAAAACAAGCCATAGTTCACAATGTGCTCGACAGAATAGCAAATGGGTCACCAGATTTTGGTTTTGCATTCGGAAATAGCATCCACCTTATAGAAACCTCTGCAACTTTGTACAGAGCTTGGGATACCTTTTAGGGCAATGTTTATCTTCAACCATTAATATAGACCACATACAGAGCTTGGGATACCTGTAGGGGCAATGTTTATCTTCAACCATTAATATAGACCACAAGATAAACTAGATTACACCACAAAATCCTTCTCGTAGATGGTAATAGAAGTGCAAGATGGATGTAATCCTAAAACCACAATAACTTGTAATGAATGTTTTTACAGCTTAATTAAGGAATTACAGACTTAATGCAACTTGAGTACCAAACTTCCATGTACAGCTTTTTTTCGATGCTTTTATTTGTTACACTGAGGTTCGACAATTAGAGGATGGTGGCCTTATTTGGTTAACCATGGTTAAAGTGCTAAGAAATGCGTACACATCTGCCTGCCAGCAACAAACACCCAATTTCCATTCTCTGTAGTCTCTTCTATTCTGTGCAACCCTGATGTCTCTTCCCTAGCAATGAACCATGTTTAAATGAACCAGTTTACTAGCCCAAGTTTCAACATAAGTAACGGAACAGCTTTGCCTAAACTATGTAAATACACTAAAAATGAATCTATAGTATCAACTACCCAAATTTCAGTTAATGAAACATACCGCCATTTATTTCACCTCTGCGTGATCCAACACTTTTTCAATCGCAAAGTTTAAAGAAGTCAGAACAACCAGCTGACGTCAGCCACCAATAATTCATTGCGTTTTATTCTTTTTTTTATTTTACAGTCAACTTCCGCGCTTACGCTCCAACTCCTTCCGCAACACCTGTAAAGGCTAACAACTGAATGCACTGCATAACTGTCGTGGCATGTTTTTAGAAACACAAAGAAAAATTAACCAACATCGCCCAGCTTCTTACAGCGCTCAAAGCAGGAGTAACATCTGGCTTCGTTCCCTTATGCAAGTGTTTACAATGCGAACGTATTGCCGCGAAATGAAAAGTTGCTCACACGGGTGTTTCACAGACTCAACACACATGCATGCACATGCCAATGCACTGTGCTTCATGACAGCATCGGGACATGTTTGTGCACATGTATTCTTCTTCTCGAAGGAAAATCTTAGCATAAAAGTACAACCACTGTCACGGCAGTAGAAACAAGAACGTGCTTACAGTTTATACATCTTTGAGGGAAGGTGAAATAGGGTTAGCTCTTTTTACTGTTTCACTCGCAACGTCACTGAAAGGTGATAAAGCAAACAAACGCGAGGCTTCAGACGCCACTTTCATCGCGGCACACCATGGACAAAACAAGTGACAGTTTTTAAACATTACTATAAGTTGAAAAAAATTACTTCCGACAATGAAACAACCGGGCTTTTACAACATCCTTAACGATACAATGCTACATAAAAAAATGAATGACAATGCTGGAAATAGCCAAGAACTGAATGTTTTTACATGCAAATAACCAAAGTGCTACACAGTAAGTCCGAGCACTTTGGCAGGTGTGGCTCATTTGCGGTTGTCAAAAGTGGTCTTCTCCAACAACTTGCCCTCGTTTCCCTGTGCCCACACTCGACAAAGAGGCATCTCCCAAGCCGACAATGCTTGAGGAGGCTTAAGTTCATAATGAAAAGCACTATTTCAAAAAACAAATTCTACAAAATACCCCCTACTCCCACGCACCTCGCCTTGCATTTCTGATGGTCTAGATCGCAGGCAAATCTATGCACCTGGCATGTTGCTAATGGTGTGCAATTGTTATATATCTCCAACTAAAGTCGTTTGTATCATCACAGAGAATATACAATAGCCACAGTTGTTCACAAACTGGCTTCAACTCAATGCTATCTTTAAATTTGCAAGGTGGCAATCTCAAAACAAAGCCAACTGATCAAATGGCACTCAATGGTTCCAGTGGTCGGAGGTCTTGAGAAGCAAGACTTATTGGTGCTTGCAAAATGGCCTGGTCACAGAATTTGAATTTGCCAAAAGCACGACTGAAGTGGTTTTACCACTAGAGTAGCGTGTGGCCCAGTAAGTTTTTTTTTTTTCTTGCAACAAAATCGGCATTGAGTCGAGGAAGGTTTAAGAGCGTCTGCAGCAAAGCTTCATTAGCACGATCAGCGCCTCAGTTCCAACTTGCGAACCACTAAGAATCTCCGAATTCAAGCAGTAGCTTTAGAAATGTCAGCTTGTGCTAAATGAAGAAATAACCAGGGAAAAACTAGTTTGCACATCACTTGTTCGGCACTAAATTTTTTCTCAGTTTGTGCCCAGATTTCACTATGGGTGCAATATTTTTGCTAGCGTTGGAGAACGCAACACGTGCCAAGTGGTTTTTTAAGTGTCTATGCCTTAGGCCTCGAAGCGTGATGCACAACTCTTTAAATGAGCAAAATGAGACAAAAGAAAAAAAAAAAGCTAAATGTCTCACTACGGAGGTCGTGTTTTGCTAAACGCATAAAGCTTCAAATGCTCCTCCAACACAAAAACATTCATATTCACACACATCCATCTAAGGTGAGCTGAAGACCTTTCTTCAACAGTGCAAGAGTAAAATATTAAAGAGCTACGCAGCAGCCACTGAGTGAATAAAGGGCCTTTTGAAGTTTTAACTACTATACACTATGATCCAAAGTGTCGGTTGGGTCGGGAATGTCCAGTACACAAAACGAGATTGAAACTCACAAAAATTTTTTTTGACAGCTCTACACGCGAATTGGATGCCAACCAAGCACACCAAGTTTTGCAGTCCTTTCGCACAGGTGCAGCGATATAACTTAGGAATGTTGCACTTCTGCTTTGCATACATGCCACAACAGAACAAAAAAAAACGTTCAGACTCGGCTGCATCAAGGAAAAAAAAAAAAGGGGGGACATTCATAAACATTCCCGTTCAGTCTTCTCAGCTGAGTAGGATAATTTCGTATATCTGATGCACCCCTTGTGCCACTTCCAGCGCTCTCGTCTTCAAGGACAACTGCAAAGAAGATGGAAGAGCAATGTATATCTGTTGCAGCAGTTTGAAAACTAGGGGCATACGAATATTCAAACATTTTGAATACCGTATTGAATAGTGTCCTATTTGTTGCAGCCTTTGAACTGAATAGTCGTTATTCGTGACTACACTTTTCTAATAGCTTTCAAATATCTGGTATGTTAACTGCACACAAACAAAACTGCCGTGAAAGTACGATAAGTTTCCCCGCTAAGGCATAGTTAGCCATAAAATGTTTGAGCTTACACCAGTGAGTAGGCTATGGTGTTTGGGATTCTAGACTTTGCCAGCTATACAACAATAATTGGAACTTCTGAATAGTTCTGAGCATGCAAATACTATTACCAGCTCTGTTATGCTTCGTCTATGCTTTCATTTCTAGAATTACAAGTGCCAGGATGAGAGCGTCATTTCACGAAAGTGCTAAAATGGTTGTTGGTCGACTTCCAAAAACTCTCGGAAACAACTTCAATATGTCAATTTGCTTGAGACATCATTTGATGTGCACAAAGTTCACCGTTTGCAGACTTTAAATAGAGATCTATACTCTGCAACAACCTAAGAAAAGATGCAAGCTCCACCGACAGAATTGAGGTACATCTGCCGGTCACTTGAGAAAGACTCATGCTAAATGGTTTCCCCTCGAAACATAAGTACTTTTTCTCTGCTAACGTCAGTACTAATCACATTAATAATAGGGATGTGGGAATATTTGAAATTTCGAATATTTTTCTAATAGTGTTTGCTGTTCAATTCTATTCTTACTAGAATGTTGCTATTTAACTTCCCAAAGACAAATACACTCAACGTCCGATCGAAAGTGGCCTTTCCACGTTTTCAGTATGCTTCACCACATCACACTCCTGTACAGTGCAGCAAAGCTGCCCTTCAGGCTCTGCTACGGTCTCGAATGTATTGACTCAGAAAAACATTCGTTTCAACATGGAGATGATAGATGTGGCAGAGGTGGGGGCTCAATTATTCCCGTTCTGGATCTGAAATTTGGGCGGATGCCGAAGTTTCTAAACAACCAAAATTTTATATGTAACATATTTATTGATGTCTACGAGGCACATTTGGAACTACAGACTAAGAGAGCACACCGTTGTCCAGCACACGAGTTCGATAAGTTTAAAGAGGAGAGGCTGAGAAACAGCACTTTTTCCTTTCATGTAGAAAGTGTTGTTGCCGACCATTTGGTTGCACCAAAGCATGTACATAAACACAATTCAGCCTCTGCACAGCCTCATTCTTGATAAGACAACTGTAAAACAGCACCCCACCAGTGCTTCATCAACCCAGCCAAAAGAAGCACATACATGCTACTATCTTATAAAAATATGCTGAGCAATCTTCTCCCACTTTTTTTCAACAACTTCACTTGGAAGTATTCAAAAATATTAGAATTGAGTTCACAATCATAATTTTGCTATTTGCACAGCTTTAATAATTGGTTAAAAGCTCGCTTTACAAGATGAAATTTTACATGTGGCTGAACAAAAATATCAGAATATCCGACGAAATTTGCCAGGCTGTTCAGTTTCAGACCCAAAACTAGCACGATAAATGTGCATCTGTATTGAAAAGTCTTATCTGAAACACTTATGTGCTTGACTTGGAAGAAAATGAGTAAGCACTATTGGATGGAGCATTTATGAAAGTTCTCTGCTAGAGGCACAGCGATGGCTATGGGCAGAGCTGACATTTTCTCGCGGCCACGTCCTCAGAACCGGCAAGGCTTGACATCAATCCCCTCCTGACCTTCGATTTGTGAAATGCTACTCACAGTAATCCTGGGGTTCCCCGGTTGAACCTTCAGCTCGGCCAGCACCCAGATGCCGTTGGTGAGCTTGAGCGACTGGTACAGCATGTCCTGGCCATCCACGTTCCGCTTGGCGATGGTGAAGATGTTGTTCTGCTGCAGCCGCTGGGCCAGTTGGTCGGCCGACAGGGAGCCGGCGTCCAGTGTGAACTGCAACTCATTCTGGGCTGGGATGTCTTTCCAGGTGGCTAAAAACACGCGCTTGTCCATCAGTCCGTCTTCCACACACAACACGTGCAATGGAACCACACAACTGAAGTAGAAGACGTCCACGTTGTTCTTGACGGCCACCTGAAACAATGGCGCAGGCAGAGTTACAAATGCCCTACAGGGAAGTGCCTTACGTCTTAACGAAATATTTTAGCAGCAAAATAACACACACGAAGAGCAAAGAAACATACAATGGCATGGATGGGCGGCATAGCTCAACTGGCAGAGCACCACACATAAATCAAAGGCTGAGGTTTCGGATCTCACCTTACGAAAGGGCGATTTTTTGCCCCATTTCATTTACTTCAATTTATGTGATAATTACTACACTACAGTCAAACAACAATTAATGTCCTCAATGCTTTCCTTGATACAATTGTCTATTGAATTCCTTTGGCTATGTCTAACAGACACGAGCATGCCTCGAAAAACCCTTCCATCCACAAGGGAATTTTGCTTAGCGATGCCTAGGCCCCACAGAGTGGCATGAAAGGCTTCCACTTTGCACGCACAAATGCAACACTACATTCTTTCTCCTTCAAATATTTATTGATGTCAATGACCAGGTACAAGCAGGAGAAAAACAGTGGCTTCACAATGTCATAGGGCATCGGCCTCAAAACTTTCACTGACTTGTGCAATGCATGTGGCTTGTTACTGTTTGAACATTGATACGCTGCTACAGCACACTTCAGCACTACAGCAATGAGGATCTGTAGCCTCAAAAATGCCATCAGAGATAAGAATTGGACAGTGCACACCACCTCTCCCCCACAAGTCAACCCTCACAGTAGTCTAGAGGCTATGGTGCTCAACAGCTGACTGACCTGAAGGTCCCTTGATCAAATCCTGGCCGCAATGTCTGCATTTCCATGAAGGTGAAATTCAAGAGGCTCTTTTTACGGAGATTTAGGTGCACGTTTAAGAAACTAAGGTGGTCAAACTTCCTCAAGCCCTCTACCTTTGAGTTCCTTATACAGTCGAGCCCCGCTTATAACGAACCTGAGCGTGACGCGGCATCCATTTGCTGTATCCCGAACTTCGTAGTAAACGAAACACAGCTTTTAAAAAAAGTTGCGAGTGAGAACACAAAATTTTTTTGCCTCAAAAAGTCCATGATGCACATGTTTCGAAGAGCAGAAGCGATAAGGGCGGTCTCGAGTTCATTTAAAATGGCAAGGCCTTGTTCGCCGAGGCCCGTGGCATAAGCTGCATGAGGCACTGGCTCCAAAGTTTCGTCGTTCTCGCAATCCGAATCCTCCAAATCGCTCTCGCCACGTATTTCATTCACCATGCCCCAATCCGTTCACGGTTCCGCAGTGTCGGCATCATCGCCGGTCGTAATTAAACCATCGCAACAGATGTCCCACCCGCTCTCCCAGGTCGGAGTCGATGACACGCTACCACCAGTTGCCGCCGCCGCAGTTCGGAAGCTTCGGGCTCCGCATCGGGCCCGAGGTCGGCGAAGTTGGCCTCGCAAAAACAGTTTCGTGCGCATTTAGTCGTCACCGCCGCCCACGAAATATTCACTACCTCCACAGCTGAATACCGGGATGCCCTAAGCGACAAGTTGGCTGCCAGCTGGTCAACAGCTATGGGCAAGCGCTCCACAACGCAGCACCTAACACCCGAACTACGCTCAAGCTAAGCGGTCACACTTTGGAAGTTTTGTTGAGCGGTAGAAAAAAGCGTGCTAGTCCTCCCGTCGGCCTTCATGACCACACACGCACACCAACAGCGAGCAAGACGCGCACACGCGTGGAACAGCTCTTGGCGCGTTTCCAGTCGGAAAACGAAACTAATTCGAGCCAGCGTGGCGGGCGTCGCGGAGCAGTGGAGACGGGCGAAGGGTTTTTGATCAAGAGAGGAGAGCAGACTTGCGAGAGAAGGGCAAGGAGTTGCGATAAAGAGAGGGGAGGATGCGGCGGGAAGGCAACCTTGAAAACCAAAACACACGGGAAGGAGGCAGGTTGGGTAGCTTGCTTGAAAGGTCCGCGAAACTCGCACGTAGAAAAACTTGGAAAGAGTGCCTGCTCGCACAGAAGTCAAAGCATGGCCGCCTGGATCAGTGCGCCCGGCGGTGTTCGAAGAATTGGCAGCCGTGGTGAAAAAATCGCTTTGTTGCGCCGGCGGGGTTGCATGGCCTCAAGAACTTCGATATTTCACGATTCGTTGCGCGCAAATTAACAGTCGTTTTCGCGCTTCTGCACGCGCGTGGAAGGCATGCTGAGCCGAGTGCGAAATGAGCGAGAACAAGTCCTAAACATGAAAAGAATCACAAATTATCAGAGCCTGTAGGGTAGCGTACGCGCGTGCACTAGACGTAGACTATCGGATACAGTCTGTGGCAGACGATGTTGGCAAATGGCCTGGTTACTCCAGGCTGGTGACACCAACGACAGTACCAGGGATCAAAAACAGGGTAGATGGCGGACCCGTCTTCGAAAAATCGAAGGCAGTGTGAAAACACTGGCATCGTCTGGCGATGCAGGATGCTCAGAGTAGCGGGGGACAAAGGACGGAGGTGTGCGCAACAAAAATCAGTCTGGGCATGGAGGAAGGAAACGACTTTCCCTCCTCCATGGGTTGGGAAGAGCGGCAACTAGAGGGTCGCGGAGGCAGGGTCGGCGTTTAACAATAAGAATGTATGGGCACCTCGCCGATGCCTGATCGGTGGTCGAAATTGGTTTCCCGGGAAGTCAGCAGACCGCCGACTCCGTTCGCGATTACCGATCAGCGGCGCTCGAAAACGTTCGTTGTAAGTGCGATTTTGTGTCATTGAACCAATGTATATTTTCACGGTTTCATGGATATTGTTCGTTTTAAGCAAAAGTTCGTATTAAGTGGGGTCGTTATATGTGGGCTCTACTGAATCACGTTTTCGAGATGCAGAGCTCGACAACTATTGTTACCATCTTCCACACAAGGCTTGTGGCAATCATGCCTTCCCCTCCCCCATTTTTTTTAAGAAAGCCTCCCACGAGACTAACAAATGGTGCCGGTGCCTGACCTGCAAATTTGTAAGGGGATCCATCTTCTGGACAGGGCCAGTAGTGGAAAGCGGAAGGCTTGCATCTGCCGGGAAGTTCGGCTGCAAGGGAGCCTGCACCTGCAGTGGTTGTGCAGGGGCCAGCCCAAAGCTGCACAGAGAAGTAACATGCATTGCAGTATCATGCAAAGATTCCAAAGGCCTTGATTGGGAAGACAGCAGCACAAGAAAAGTGGATTTTGGAACAACGTGGCACTCTTCAGCAAGTGACCTACAGCTCTCTGTTCTTTGATGTTGTGAATACTGTTCTTAATTCAAGCATCCCAATTTCCAATGTTGTCTATCCTTCAGTTTCAAATCCCACACGACAGCTTATAGCAGCATGTACAGCACTCATGGACTAAAACATGATTTGAATACTTCAACTATAGTAACTGGTATGTGCAATTCTTTGAGCTGACCATGTCCTGTTGCTAAATATCTGGCGACTAATGGTGATGTTAACTCTCATATGCCAATTCAGCACAAGCTAAAGACAGTGGAACTGAAAGCATCCGCTAAATTGTTGCATTTCATGAGTACTGTACGCACATAAAAAACAATGCACTGCATAGAGATACCATCTAAGCTTTCTCCACGCACTGCCAATGAAATGGTAGCGAAATTAGTCACACTGCTGCACCTCTTATCCAATTTGTCCATCACAATCTGTGCCATGTACTCAATTTGCACAAAGCCACTGTGATGGGCAGCCAGCAATAAGTGACTGCCTGAAGGCAAGGGCAGCTAGCAAGAACATGAGAAACTGCAACTGACATTAGCTCACCTGTTTTTGTTGAACTGAATAGCAAAGCCAGTCATGGCCTGCATTGCTTTATTGCTGAAGGTCATGTCCATGAAGATTTGGCCATTTCTTCGCGTGAAGGTGCCTGCAATCTCCAAACCTTTACCTCGCGCTGCAGGCAGCCAGATCTGTGAGATGGATTTCAGAAGTTGACTTCCTTGCAAGACAACAAATGTGCACATAGCAGGCATCTCAAGTGCGGGTAACATCAGTGGTGGTACTATTGTGTACAGCACAAGCCGTTGGTTTGGCACATCAAAGAAGGCGCTTGCACGCGCAATCTTAAAAGGCAACCATGTACCCCCTTGAGCATGAGTCAGGTCAGTTAACAGCTTGCCAAATTTTACGCCCGAGCTGGGCACTTGTGCTTCAAGATTCTTTAAATAGGGGTAGAAGGCATGGCACACCTGGCACTGTTCTCGACACCTGAAGTCTTTTAGCCCATGTAACATGCCTCGATAAACAAACATCTTCGATTTATTTCACACATATCCTAATGCGGACAAATGTCAATGTACACTGTACAAAAAAGTTTTACTTTAGTAGACTTATTAAACGAACCTGAGGGGACCATAAATGAGCCCTGTTTAGCAGGAGTTCCATTTACTGAAAGACTAATACAGGTGCAGAATTTAAGTAAAAATCTAATAATATTAGAAGCAGTTCTTTTTAAACAGCAGCTCCACTTGAAGACTTTTGTTCACCGAGAGAGTACTGCATTTAAAAAGCAGCATACTGAAAATGATGTTATACCCGGGCCTGATTTTGATCACCGTTCTTATGAACCAGTCCCTACCAAAACTTTAAGCCATCTCCTTGAAGTTATAAAGTGTCACCCAGGGGGGTTCCAGCACAACATATTTTCAAGCAAAGTCACTACGAATGACATACTTTAGTGGTAGCGGCATATTTTCGCCAAAAACATGGCACTAGCGAGTGTACAGAAATGGACGCATACACTAATGGGCCCCAAGGGTGCGTCGTTCACATGCCTACTTGTTCACATCGTTTTCCAATAACTGATGCCCTCTAACTCGTGGGTTTGTCACCGGTTAGCCATTTCTGATATGAAATTCTGATGTTTTATCGAAATCGCTAGTCATTTCATGTTGCCACATTTCGTAGCTGCCTATCATCACTGCACTTCCGTTTCACGCATGACTGTAACTGCAACTAGTTTCAGAAATGCTGCACTAATAAGCACGTTGATGAATGTTGACTTCCAAGCATGTGAGAAAGCAAAAGTTCAGAGAGATCAGGAGAAAGCATTGTGCGATGCAATAGAAAGAAAGAAAATACACTTAAACCTTATTAGAACAGAGCTGCATCTAACAAATAAGTTCGTTATATCTGAAAATTTATGAAAAGATCAGTGTCTATTGCAAGACTATTTACCTTGTTATAACCGATAATTTGTTATATCAGTGCTCGTTATATAGAGGGTTGAGTGTAGTAGATTAGGCATGCGTATACCACACTTCTCTTTTAGGGCTACACCTATCATTTTTCTTTCCATCGCTCTCTATGTCATCTTCAATTTAAGCTGAGCGCTCTTTGTAAGCCTCCAGGTTTCTGCTTAGTAGGTAAGTATCGGCAAGATGTAACTGTTATATACCTTCCTCTTGAAAGATAGTGGCAATCTACCTGTCATGATTCGAGAATGCTTGCCAAATGTGCTCTACCCCATTCGTATTCATCTAGTTACTTCAATCTCATGGTTTGGCTCCGCGGTTACTACTCGTCCTATGTAGACGTACTCTTAAGAGACAAGAAGAGAGCAGAGTAGATTAGGGAACAAACCGGTGTTAAGGATATCATAGTTGAAATCAAGAAGAAATGCACATAGGCCAGGCGCGTAGTGTGCAGGAGGGATACCGTTGGTCGTTAAAGGTACCGGACTGCACTCCCAGAGAAGATAAGCGGGTGAGGGGGAGACAGAAATTTAGGTGGACAGATGAGATTAGGAAGTTTGCTGGTATAAAGTGGCAACAGCAAGCACACGACCAGTTGACTGTTGGAACATGGAAAAGGCCTTTGTTCTCCCGTGGATGTAGTCAGGTTGATAATTAAATGATGATACCACACTTTGCTTGCCTCCATTTTAGTGACAGGAGAATGGCTCCCAATTTTTCAGCTACAACTCGGTAATGGCCCGGGTAGATACAAACAAAAAATGTAACGCCATGGTGTCAGAGGGGCAAGCTACCTTTGCCCGCCCTCGCCTGAACCAAGAGTCGAACCCACTTGCCTGCTTTGGTGGCGTGTAGAAGGTGCTCGTGGTGCCTAAGCCAAATATGTCACCCAGCAGGCCGGTTGTGTTGGTGGATCCCAGTGGAGCCGGCGCCGCCGCTGGGATAGGAGCAGCTCCCGCACCGCCAAGAGGGTCACCCAACTGTGGGAAGCAGTTTGTTCATGAACTTGCAAGTCATTCAACATTTGCAGGGCAAGTTGTTTGACAGCTTTTTGTACAGCCCACATACCAACTTTTCATACTCCTTAGGGGCTGCGACACTGTCCAAGAAATTTGCGAGCTCAATAAAAATTAATGCAAGCCTTCCGCTGCCCTGAAGCTTGCCATGCTTCACAAACATGTACAGAATACCTCTGCAGGATGGCCAGGCATTTTAAGGCACCTTGATGCTTGCAGGAGACTCTCTAGGTGCTCATGTAATTCATTTCTGTAGCAGTGGCCTCTTTTCATTTTATGAAATTTATGCAATTTATGCTTTTCATTTTATGCACGTATGCAATATTAGAGTTGCATATGCTTGACTGCATAACACTTTGCTATTGCAGTGAAGCAGGAATTTGCACTGCTATCATTGTGAGCAGATTAGCATTAAAGAGTGTTGCTCCAAGGTGGCAAGATAATCAACATCACAGTATGTTGTGGCCTTCATACACCATTTTTAACTTGCAATAACAAAAAGAGCCAGAAAGACAGAATGCCGAAACATGACAGCGCCCAAATTTCAGACGATCCATCACATTCTTGACTTTATGGAACACATGATGGTCGCGTGAAGACGTCTAAATCATCAAGCGTGTCCAATCAGAAAACCCTGTCAGCCATTTCTGTGCAGTTCCATCTCTATAATCATTTTTCCTGGCCAGCCCTCTGCATGTCAGTAATTGTGCAGTGCTTTCTAGTGAAGAAGCCAATTGTATGTCTTAAAAATGCTTGGTCCAAGTAGAGGACTGTATCACACTAAGAATTGATTTGTGCTTTAAAATTGCAATATACAAATGCAAAAGTTTCGGTGTCAATAAACTAATAACTCGTACAAAGAAGCCCTCAACACATTCAATTCATACACAAGATGCAATGCTACAAAACATGACGAGGATTCCTGCAGTGATGCGTTCACACCAAGAGGAAGCTTCAATATTTTGCCACCCGTAATGCAAAATATATTTTTTCTCGACTAAATAGAAATTAAGATGCTTTGTGCCTAAGAAATAAACAAACCTCGTTAATTATGTGTGAATTTGCCAATAAGTTCTGGATCAGTTAGCATATTGGCTTTCGCATTGTGGCCTCCAGGATTAGTTCTCGTAGCATGCAGCCAAAGCCAATCGCAGAGGCCACGTTTACAATGACAAAATCCAGGAGCCAGATGCACATACTTACACATTTTGATGCACAAACTTCTTGCACAGCACAGTGTTGCACATGATGTATGAATAGGATTACAGTTTCCTAACATGGGCAGAATGAGTATGTGCAAAATACTTCCAAGCTGGGAACTAGAGCCATGCAACTTGCCAAGCTGTCCAGACCGCCACCAAAGATGTCCATGGCAGCCGCTGGAGCAGCAGCAGTCGGTGGCACGGCCGCGACAGGTGGCACAGCAGGTGGAGCACCAATGTCCATGCTCAGAAGGTCACCAATCAGGGTGTCAGCACTCGGGATGACAGTCGACTGGTCCCCAGCTCCCGACGCTCCTGCCTCTTCTGCTGAGCCCACACTGTTGAACGAACAACAAAACTTACAGCTGTTAAAGCAGCGTGGAGCCCGGATCATTGCCTGTTGCACTGCCCTTGCAAAGCAGCAATGCAATCCATATAGCAAACAACTAAACATGGGCGAATATTTAATGTTTTCATACATTGAATCTAATATTACGATACTCTACGAATAGCGAGTTACTTCAGCTGAAATTTTACTCGGAAGTTATTGATTATTTAAGACGAGCGAATAAGAATATTTTGCCACGCATAATACATTTGAAGAGGCAGTCTCACGGCAGCACTAACCACACCACCGTGAAGCCACCTTTTCAGGCACATTTTGCAATGCGGTAAAGCCACAGCACAAGAGAAAGTTTGCTTATTGCCCACACCTAGGCTTACTAACATTTTGCTTTGTAGGCAAACTATAAACACACTGGTAAATTTTATAAGGTACTGTATGTATTTTAACACGCAGTATTTTCTTGCATATAACCTGCATCCTGAAAGACAAATCCTTCAAAAAAATCTTTTAAAAAATCCTCGCATACTGCAGTGAAGTCACCTTGCACACCAGAATTCACATTTTTGTCGCGGCCTTAGCTCGCTCCAGGTTTTCTTAGTTTGAGCTGGTAATGTGGCAGACCAGCCACAACAGATAGGAAGAAACCACGCACATTCCCTACAAAAATAACTACATATGGTTAAAATTCGAACACTGTTTAGTTTTTTTCTTTTACAGGATCAACTTTTAGCAAGCTTGATCTAAACTCGTTATGATCAATAAGATCAGCTGTGAAGGAAGCACCATTCACCTAAGTTTCCCAAATATCCTCGCTTTCATTGCAGAGAGCAAAGATATCGACATGCTTTGAGTAATCTGGTCTAAAATACATGTATTGGGGTCGGAACTGCGTGACACTTTGATAAAAGCAATAATTCGAATAAAGAGGTTTTATTGTAAGGAGGGTGTACAGTATTTCATTTTAACTGACCAGCAACTTCGTAGGACCTGGTAGACGCTATCAAAATCTATGAAATCAAGATATTTGGTGCGGGAATTTTACATTTTCTTTTTGCGCATTTGCTCGCTTACCAAGCATCTCCCGGTAAAAGTTGCGTTGTTGGGATTATGGAATTGTACTTTAAGTTTATTGATAAAGAAAAAAATCATTTTTTCCTTTTTAATTCCCCTTCAAAGTAGCCTGTGTGACAAATGTGAGAGGATGAGACAGGGCACTTACGAGTTGTGCCTTGGGGGCAGGGCACGGCGAAGGCCGGCACGTGATCCCTCTACGAAGGCCGAAGGGGGCTTGTGGTAGACCGAGGCAAGGCTTCCAATGTGACAGATGAGCTCGTCAAGCAGGCTGGGCTCGAGCAAGTCAGTCTCTTCGGAGATGAGCGGCTTCTCAGCCAGCACAACCTCCTTGGCTGCGGCGGGATCTGTCGAGAGCAGCCGCCAGTAGATGAAACCCCGGTCCCTGAGGTCGGGATTGTCACTGTCCTGGGTGGCCAGACTTAAAACCTGCGAGGTGAAGATAAGATGATCTATAAGGCACTGTCATCAGCAATGTATGCAAGGTTTCCAAAAATGGCGTGTAATGCCATGTACCGTGTAATGCCACACACACATCTGCTAGAGATGCAATGACCCAAGAAGGAAACAGTAGGGGACTCAGACTTAGTAAAGCCAATATGTGACTTTTTGTCTGCATTCCTGCTACCCTTACCTCATACAGATGCGAAATAAAGTTCAGCACATGTGAACACATCTTGTTTTTGACGGGTTTCCTTAATGGCACTTAAGGAAAAGCAGGATATATAGTGCATAAGATGGATTAAGCCTTCTACACTGAGGATGAGTCTTGGCTTAACCTCAGTGGGCGGCGTACGACTGTAACCAATCACTTTGGTGAAGGTACAGTAGACTCATTAAATGGAACATGAAAGGACTATTAAAATATCTTCTGTTAAACAGCAGTTTCATTTACAAAGAGATGAACTGGGTTGACACATTTAGGTATGAAACCAATTATACTAAAGACAATTCCATAGAAGTAGCAATTTCATTTAAGAGTTGTTTGCTTAAAGTCCACTGTACCTTGATATTTGACGGGTCATTCGATGCGTCACGTTTTCAGGATGGACATCAAAAGTGTTTTTCTTTGTTCGAAATCTATACTCCCCCCCAAAAAGAGTGTGAATGCATTCTAAGCCGATCATTCCGTTCCTTTTACATAAAAAATGGGTCCCGACTGACTGCACGAGAATGGTTAAATTGCAAACTAATAATTACCAAAACACACAAAAAAAGGCATTTTCTTTCTCGGAATGTAATATCGAATGCCTTGGTAATTATGTTGCGAGAGTTGGATGCAATTACAGACAGTACATCACAATTCATTTTTAAGAGAATAAAGAAAAATGGGCAATGTATACATAAAAATGCAAGTAGTGTAACAATTACCTGCTGCACAAGTTCTTGGGTCTCGGTGGGTCGTTTCAAAAACAGCTTGACTATGGCTGTAAGCAGCTGAAGTTGAACCTGTGCGAGAAACAAAGAAACATATCTCGAACTTCCTGTACCATAGCACAACCGGCAGGCGAGTTGTCAGAAGATAATGGGAACATAGGCTCACCTGAGTATTCTCATCGTGAAATCCTTCCAGAAAGCTTTCCAGGAGTTCGTCTGCATTGTCAATGCGCTCCGCATACTCTCCAATGATCCAAATCATAGAAGCTCTGAGCAAAGAAAAACAAAGCGAAATTGTACAGACGCTTGGAGCTCTTACAAATTAAGTACAGAGAACACGCGGAAACACTAAAGCTGGTGTCGCATGGCATTATTTCTCATGAAACTGATGCACTGTAGCGGAGAGAAGCAGCTGCTCCAAGTGAAGTCATTCTTATTCCATCGTACGAGCACTACAGTTATGGTTAAGCTGAAAATCAGGTACAAGTGCAAGCTAAACTTAGGCACCTTTAATTTTTGCTTTTCTGGGAGAAAGAAGCATCTGTTACCTTGCTTCTGGTTCATCCAGTGTGTCCAGGTTTTCACACAGTGTTGATATAATGCTTTCATACTTGTTTGGGTACTTCCTAAAAATGTCCTGCATTAGAAAGGTTAGGCATACAAAATTTAAAATGCTGGGCTCTAAGAATCAGTTGTCGCATGAAAGAATGCTTCTGTGCATAAACTAAGGGATGACAAAAAGCAAAAGAAAGTAGTATGCTCTACTTTGTGTCCAAAACTAGCCATGAATTTGCAGATATCGATGCGTCCAAAACCAGTATCCTACTCTGTTGTCACAGTAGCCTGGGGCTCAAGGAAAACTGCTATCAAGTTTAGCTAACATACAGTGCTAAAAGTTCTATTTATTGGGTCCCGCACCAAAGCACTAAAGCACTTTTATACACTACTAATTAGCACGTCAGTTGATTATAACTTGCTTCAGTGTGCACAGTTTATGTCCAAAGTTCTCCATCATCCTGTCAAAGCCCCGAGAAGTGCATTGTAGGAAGCTCACCTTGATGACAACGATGGCCTCTTGAACGACATAGTTAACCTTGGTTTGAATGAGGTCGAGCAGAGTGCTGACGCACCTCTCAGCTGACTGCTCCACCTTGATGGCACAGCGGCCAATGGCACGCACAGCCTTGCGCACAAAGTCCACGTCGACTTCCGTGGCATACCTTCACAAGAGAAAGTGCGAAAGACTTGAGCTCAGCCTCAATTTTAGCTGAAGTCTATTAAAAAACGCCATGTAAAATGGTATTGTTATGAAGTGAAACCCCCATTGGTGTAGCTTGTAGGGCGCGCGTGTTAGCATAATACAGCAAGGTTTCTCGGTGCCTGTGACCCGCAACGCTGACACGTCTGCGAGCTGCTTTCGTTTCTGTAAAACAGTGCGCAGCGTTTCTGTAAAGCGGTGCGCACTTGAACACGGTCCTGCACAACGAAGCCGCAGCGATAGGCGGCCCAGCGTGATCAGGTAGTTGCCTACTAAAGGCATGCAGTAGGCCTAAAGCAACGCTACGCCACACGCGTGCCCGAGCAGATAACAGAGGATGCTTACTGTGATCAGGCTTCTAGTCGGTGATAAGTCACACTGGCACTATTGTCAGTGGTCGCCACCTCGCCTTCGTTTTTTCCCCGATGATTACTCACAATGTCATCGCCGCAATGACGCGGAAGTCTGAAAACCTCATCAGCTGATCTCCGCACTTAACATGACGGAAAACCGTTCCTGGCACATTGTGCCGATTGCAAGTTCAGCAGCGCAGTAAAATGTTGTGCCACAAAACGTTGTGGTACACAGTTAGTACGCACTAACCGGTAGGCATAAGCCGAACGCTATGGCTTAAGCGGTCCGCAAATTGTCGGGTATTCGTTTGCAACTACGTTTTAACCGTTAGTATGCTTAATGGGGGTACGCACTAACGAGGTTGACAGTAACAGCGTCGTGATCTAGCTGAACAGGAAATTTGCAAAACAAGTTACATTAATGTGCTATGAAAAGAAACTTTTGTAGAATTTATTCATACTCACTGCTATGAAGTCAAATGACGTTTTTCAAATTCCGACAACAGAAAGCCTCAAAGGTGAACATCAGCATATAGCTCAGCAAGACTACGAGACTAGAAAGCTGCAAGCGAGTGATTCGGAAGTGAATGTCATTCATCTTCCTCTACTGCATCACCATTCTGCACCAGCTCCCTAATCAATACTATACAATGGATTGATAGTTTCTCAGCGATCGATCTGGAGAGGTGGCAACAAGTAGACTGGCTGGTGTCTCACTTTCAATAAATATCAGCAGAGTTTAGCAGCGCTCAACCAAGAAAATGATCCAATGTAAAGGAAACAGAGCAGGTGGAAATAGCATACCTTACGAGTCATTCTTGTAATGTCTTATGCTTAACTTAGAGCTGCTATTCACAGTAAATCTTTTCTTACTTGGGAGACCAAACCGAACACCCCTGCCTCTCAGGTATTCACGAAATAACCGTGCAAATTCTCCAGGTCAGGCAGAGTGCAGCACACCTCACTTGCTTATCCAAATTGGTATCCAATGTCAGGCTAAAACTAAATGTTTACTGCATAGCTCGCACATAGGTCCAAGCGCACAACAGCGATTCTCGTGATCTCAGAAGAGGTGATGTAAAAAGAAATGCCCGTTGATGGGACTCACTCTTTCAGCTCAGCCAGGACTTGAGCAATGTTTGCTTGGGATGCAAGGCGGATCATGATGTCCAATTTTTCCAACTTTACGTATATTGGGTCGTTATACTTGACAAAGAACACCTTCATTTCATGTTTTAGGATGTCGGGCCTGCAAAGAAAGAGAGAAGGACGCGGTTTCCGTTGCGCTGCCTGTACGACCACACATTTTCACACTGTACAAGTTCTCCCATTATAGACAATTTGGAAGCACAGAAAACTGAGCCTCACCTTTTCTGCACGATGAGGTTGATGTTCCTGAGTGCCACGTACTGCACCTCTGGTTCACTGGACAGCAATGTGACCAGAGGAGGGGCCAGCTTCTTTGTCAGGGTGGTGACGAAGTCGGAGTCGCTGCTCATCATCTCCATGAACTTCATCAACACCTGAAGCAGCAAGGGGCGTCCGTAAATTCCTGTCCATTGTAACTCACAATAAAAGCAGGCATCAAATTCAATTCCTGCATGAAACGGCCCTTTGCAGGAATATCGCGCAGTGAGGAAGCAGGGCGTTCACTGCACATACACAATATTACAAGCAGTGGTGTTGTATGTATATAGAACTTTGCAAGCCAACACTGAGATTACCAGAACTTTGTACTGCCCAGCTGGAGACAAAGAAAATGTATTAAAAAAAAGGCATACAGTCTTTTATGAGGAAAGTAGTTTCTTAGCATGTGCATTAGAGCAACTGATAAAGCATTTTATCCTTCTGCCTTCACCGAAATGCCCCCAAGGCCCAAAACTGAACTCGTGAAGACATGCTCAGCAGCAGAATGTCGCAGCCAATACAACACGTCTGTTGATCAAGTTTACCGGCGACTTTAAGGGGACCCTGAAACGACCTTGGTGTTTAGTACGAACAGATTGGGCCAATAGAACAAGTCCCAAGGGTTATTTAGAGACCAATTTCAGCTCTCTGCATAAACTCTGTAATATAAAGCTGCCCATCGCTGCAGATCGTTGCAACTCAGCCAAACGCGCGTTTGATGAGGCCAGAGCAAGTCAGCAGCCATGTCACCGTGGCTGCTGATCTGATTGGCTGTCATAGGCTGTAGAACGCGCAGAAGTAAGACTGGCTGGTAGGGTGGGGGCACCTGTCTGATCAGATATGAACCACTCCGCGATTTTTGTCTGTTGCCAGACTGCGTGCGTGCTGCCAGGTGCACTATGTGATGACCTCCGAGACTGTGCCCAACCAGTCGGCGTGCAGTCTCTGAGGTCGTCTAAACTGGTAAAAGCTCAAAACGTCTCGCGCACTCATGAGAGCTCTGCAGTCGCCAGGAAGAGGTGAGGAGGGTATGATATAAATGTCCATAATGGCCTCGGTACACGGTGTGTCACTAAATTTGTGATGCGAATTGTTCGATCACGCTCTAGCCTAAACGCTGACAAAACTTCAAAAAACTGTTTCAGGGTCTGTTTAAACTCATGCAAGGTATTGTCACATTGAGTTTAAAATCGTTCGAGCCAACAAACACTGCAAGAAAGTTCGGATGAAGCTCGCACTGACCTTGACTGCCGACAGCACCACAGCCGCATTGGCGTGTGCCAGGCGAGGAGTGACCCGCTCGCAGATGCTCTGGGCCTCGCGTTCGTCCTTGGGCGAGTAGTTTGACAGCGAATCAAGGATGAACACTTGACCCCACTCGGTGCACTCGTTCAGTGCAGTCAGCAGCTTATTGATGGTGGGCCCGCTCATCTCGGACAGTGGCTGGCCACTGCTCGATGCCTCATTCATCTCGGACAGCGCTGCCACAGCATTGGCCACTACCTGTGTCACAACCACAGCACAAAATTGGCAATAATGTGGAACTGTTTCCATCAGTGTGTAGCTGTACCGTAATGTGAAAATAGCTTCCCCACGCTCCCCCATGCCCAGCAATGCCTAATGTATCCTAAAAGCTTAAAACAATTAAGCGACAAAGAAGGGGACAAAAGAGTATGCAAATGGAACACGTGTCGTTATATACTATGCTCCTCCAATTTTAATTCTTAATATTATGATCAAATTTAAGTACTGGAAACTACAGTAGCCTACAGTACACTATTTTTGATACGCTAGAGAGGTTTCAATTGACTATTGTTCTGCAAACAAATCATTGATCAGTGTTTTTTTAAAAAAACACTTTGCAAAAGCTAATATAGAGCAGTTGGACATGCCATAGGTTTCTTCAAAACAATGCAAACATTCTATGTAACTGTTGCAATTTGCTGTCACAGACCAGAGCAGGCGAGCTTAGCATGTGAAACATTCAGCAACTTTTCAGTAGCAAATACACTACACCAAAAACAGTTAGTACAAGATGGTACCAAAGTACTTGCAGCAGAACTCAAGAAGAAAAAGAAACGTAATACTTAAGGAGGACTTTGTTGACTATCAACTGATAGGACCTATAAGACTATCATGACAAGATTCGGCAATGATAAGAATACGCCCTTTAAGAAGGTAGGGCGTGAGTAACATGCTTTGCACCAGAAAAATAGGATGCAAGAACATGGGGCAAAACTGCAAATTAGCCTGCTAGTTGCTTTAGCACATGGCACGCTTAAATGTTTACTGGATTCCCAGTGCACTGTTCATATTGCCTTAGTCCTGCACAATAATGGCTTACAAATAAAAATTCCAAGATGTGAAACATGGTCATTTCCAGAAGCCTATTCAAAGGTCTTGATAAGGCTACACAAGTAAGGCATATAACTATATGGCCTGCCTGAGACAACTGCTAAAATTGATGAATTCGAATGGCGGAGTCGCAGCAAGTTTCTCAGCTCCTTTCGGAGCAAGGGTTTTTAATGGCAGAGTGAGAGTGGGAGTCAAGTGCTTCAATGAGAGAGTCAGAGTTGGATTCAGAGTGGGAGCGACTACGAGGAGCAGCAGAAGTAGCTCTGCCGAAATCTGCGGAGTAGACCGGAACTTGGCGTGACGTACCCCTTTATGTATTCGCCTGTTTGCGGGTGCTGCAGCTGTCGCATGTTTAGGCAGTAATGACGGACATGTCCGACTGGGCAAATCAAGCGGAATTGACAGCAACAGCTCGAGTCAGTAAGATCCAGTTCCTGCGCGACCAGTTTATCCAAAAGTGACAGCGACACTGAAACTACCATACGAGCGGTAATTCAAAAGAATGAGACAGTGAAATAAGCGGAATGTAATAACTATACGCAAAGTACTCTGGGCAACTCCAGGACTTCCCCTTCCACCTTGCTTCCCATGCTTGCTTTGGCAGTGCAGACTGTTCCAATCGCAGATTTGGAGGCGCTGCTTTATGCCAGTTGTTGCTCACAGAGTCCATTGGCTGCTTTGACTCTGCCATTAGAATTCAACATTATTCAATTTCACTGAACAAGTGAGACGGAGGAGCCCACCATGGGGTTGGAATCAGAGAGAAGATCTCGCAGCTGATCCAAAAAGCCCTGGTCCTCCACGAGGGGGGCATTGATGTCATGCAACTTGGCGACGCACACGGCAGCCGTCTTTCGCACGTAGGGGTCCTCGTCTTTTAAGCACTTCCGCAGGGGTTCGCATAGGTACTCCGTAATCTTGTCCACGCGGATGCAACCCATGGTGCGCACCGCCAGCGCCCGGATCAGGGGGTTGCCGTCCTCACAGTCCTGAGAGAACACGCAAACCACAAGGACAAATGTCAAGTATTGTGGTACTGTATCACTACCACAGATCAGTTCATCATTGTTAATCATTTCAGACAAGAGAAAGGTATAGTGAAATGGGCAATGTACATAAATAAACACATAAAACAACAATAATGACCAACTTATTTCTACTGCAGACGTGCACAAGTTGCGAGGAACATCGCGAACAAAGGCTTTGAACTGACCATGCAGGGTTCTCAAGCATGCATCCTTATCTTCCAGTAAGAACATGAGTTTCTGCATCCATTCTAACAAGACTGTGGCAGCTGAAAGCTGCATTTGTGATCATTGAAGTCCGACTAAAGAAGCTATGAATTTTTATGTTTTGTATCTAGAGATACTCTCTAGAAGACAGTACAAGCTTTCAACGTACTTTTTAAAACTAGTGAAACCAGAAGCAGTGCCTAGCCGCGTCCCCAATTCATCGCTTTGTTGAAGTAGAGGTGGGGCTGGACACCTGTTGATGTTACCCCCAGACCTGCCCCTTCCGAGAGTGTTGCGAGGATTTAAGGGGAAAAGGAGTGGCTCTTCAACACACATGCACGCACACAAACAAAATAAAAATTGGCATGTTTGAACTCCACCAACTCCTCCTCCAATGATTCTCATCTTTTCTCATAAGTTGAATTCAAGCCATGCAGCATCTAATTCATTACGGCTGTATATCATAGAGACATGGTGCCCATACTCCCTCCATTTTGCGGACTTGCGCGGAATTGTTATTTGCCCCAATTAACAAGGTACAACTGCTACCTACAGAAGCATTCCTCCAATACAGATAGATGAATAAGAATGACAAAATACGACGCAATTTCCTGAAAAAGTATGCCGTTGCTTGTGCTGCAGCCATGGAACACATGAGGCACTAGCAATCTAAAGGGCATGGGGGCAGTTGTGATAACATTCTCATAACCACTACTGAATTACTATTACACAAACCAATGCGAGCAGATTACTCTCCAATGGGTCTAAATATTTCAACACTCAAAGAAAAAGTCAATACAAAGAACACTGACTACTCACTTTTACAAATGTATTCACAGCCATTATAGCCATATCAGGTTGACTCTTAGCATAATTCATCAGGTAGAGGTAGACAAGTTTCTTCAGTTCTAGGTTGTCTGTCTGCATGCAGTTCACCACATCCGGAAACAGGGCACTGCAAGAAAGCATAAAGTTTCAATGAGCTGGTTTAGCACTAGATTAACCCGGACATCAACTCACTCAGGGGTCATGTAATTATAGGGCAGTCACAATGCTCATCTTCAGACCCCTCTCATGCCATAACTGATAGGATGTTCTGCCGATATGTGTGGTTTAACGTCCCAAAACCCCCATATGATTATGAGAGACGTCGTAGTGGAGGACTCATTTCGACCACCCGGGGTTCTTTAACATGCACCCAAATCTGAGAAGACCCTACCAAATTTTCACCTCCAACGCAAAGGCAGCCGCCGCAGCCAGGATTCGATCCCGCGACCTGCGGGACAGCAGCCGAGTACCTTAGCTACTATAACACCGCGGCGGGGCACTGATGGGATGTTAAGCAAGCTGAAGATCACACGGAATAAGTCTCGACCTATTTCTAAAGCCTCTTTCCTTAGCTTGTATAGGTTAATTTTACTTACTGAGAATAGCGTAACAACAAAATTGCAGCTATTAAGTATCAGCCATAGGTGTTCGCACAAATACAGTAAGCACCAGCTGTGTACAGCTAAGCATAAAATCAAGAGTGAATATACAAAATATCTCTTCACCTTAACAGACGAAGCACAAGAGCGTGCACAGTGGAACATGCTACACTGCTTAGGGAACTAGACGGATAGCTGAAGCACAGATATTAGCCCCAGTGAATGTCCCCAGTGTGCTGATAATGCCACATTTTTACTCTTGATAAACAACTATTGTAATATGTGGACATCATGAACGTGCAAGAATGTTTGTAGTTAATCTGGTCTGCAAGAGGCTAAAGATAGAGATGCCATTCGCTTATGGCACTTGTAGATTTTGTCTCAAAAGTTTCTATTCATGCGACTGCAACAAGCCCTGTGAAATGTGGCTTAGCAGTGCTGAGAATCAACTAGTAACTAGAGGAAATGGTCAGCTGTTGTCCATGCAATCTGATTCTTCTGTATACTTCATCCCAAGTGTAATTAATGAATCCCACTTTTTCCGAACTCACAGGCACCAAATAGAACTGCCACAGATGCGTGGTGATGGTAGTGGTTAGAAGATGAGAAAAGGCACCTAATTTCTGCAACCCGGTCGGGAGCACGGCGCAGTGATCGATGTTAGCAAGTGAAATCTCTGAACAACAAAATTATGGCAAATCTAACGTTACTTCCAATGCAAATATTAGACACGCACAATTTCTGTAGCGACACTGATCGATTAGCACTACTAGCAGCAAGATTTTTACACTGACCATTTCAAATTTTGCCGAAATACTCAAATTTTATGTGGCAGCTTTCGCAGTCAAGTTGCACATTATTTTAGGAACTAACACGATCGTCAATTGACGCGGCATTGCCGCAAAAACCCCGCGCTTCGGCGGTCTCATACTTTCCTTGCTGCGCAAAGGTGTAGTTACACAGAACGAACTTTTCTAGGAACTGCGAACCCTGCTCACGCGCGGCAGCTGGAATGTAGTTGCTCCACTTAAACGGGGGTGTAATGTGCAATCGAAATCAGCTAACATACACGAAACTGCGAGCTCAAAACCTTTGGTCTGGTACATCGGATGTGTGTAGGCTCTAAGCCAATTCTAAAGTTCGTTAGCATCAACGAAAACACAGTGCGCTGGCTGTAAACATGCAATAGTGTCAAAAAAGGCGACCATGCTACGCCGACGAAACCCACCTGACATCCTTGCCGACTGTCATCGAAGCGATCACTTTCTTGACTGCTTCGCGTTTCTTCTCTTTTTTGTCGCTGTTCAGTTCACTCTTCAGCTCGAATATTTCACCTGGAATCAACCAGCAATGGTCAGCCGACGGCCACGCGTGCCAAAAATTTGCCCGTCAAGAGCAAATGAGCGAGAACATGAGCCGGTCGGCGTTGCCGCCCCCTTCACGGCGAGAGGCGCATAGCCACGGTTTAGGAACGGATAAGGAACGAAATTTGTTTCATGCCATTGAACGAGGGCTTCGACGGAACGCACACTCACTCCTCGTCGGCTATGTTCACATATGGTTAAGGAAAACGAGAAGAAACTAACCTTTCTTGGTCGTCGTGAAGTACTTTGCGTCAGTCATGATTGGCTAAAGTAGCGGTGCACGGTATTCTGGCGAACATGAAGAAAAGAATGAACACATGTCAGGGAAGAGACGAACGCAATGCACCTCCCCGAATCGCGCGTAATAACCGCGACAGCGAAGTGTGAAAGCTCATCAGATGCACCGAGACTCACCGAAAAGAACGTGATTTAGGCGTAGTTCAGCTCCCCTCTCTGAGCGGTTCGAGTGTGAATAGGCGCTGTGTTCACTGGGCCGGCGGCACCATATCCAACCAGCCTCGATACTGGATAACTAACGGGGCTGCTTTGGCAAAAAAAGCGTCTCTTCAATGCACCAAATCGCTTGGACACTTGCCTGGCATAAAGTGCATATACGCCCCTGAAGGAAACACTCCCGATTATTGCTTATGCTGTGCTGCGCAAGCCACGGCAAAACTCGCATTTGAGCCGGCGCGCGGCGCTGCTATCCAGCATTTTTTTCTCTCTCTCTTTCAGTCTCCTAGCGACAGCATCGCAGCGTCACCATAGAGTCACTCTGATAGAGCAACGGCATTGGCTAGAGCGTACTAGATTTCTAGTACATTCCAAATCTGCAATGCTAGATATTGGAAGAGTTTTTGCATGTTCCGAGTATTCGCTCATTCAGTGCACATATTTGCAGTAGAGCGCTAAAGCTAGAATTATTTAATCTACATTAGGTACTGCGAACTGCATGCACTTACTCGCAACTCTCGGCAGTCCCGCGTGTTTGCACCATGATTAGAGCAAATTGGAGTGTACTAGAATTATATTACATTCTACCATGACCGCGCCAGCATACCCGACGCAACACAAGGAACGCATAGAACGAAATCGTAATTTGCCAACCGAGATGTGATCAAACACCACCGCCACTGTACGACCTTCTAACTCCGCTGATAGCAACGCTACCTTTTGTAAGTGTGTTGCAACAGGCGCGGCTTACCTCGCCCTACAGCAAACACCACTTTACCAGAAATGCTAAAAACACGCTGTGGGGCTGGGTGGTGAAACATTTTTGCTTAAAATATTATTGAGTTACGTTTAACGAGGGCAAGACTGAGAAGTAGAGGACAACAGTCAGCACCTGTCACCCCTCATCAAATGTAGCACAGCACCTGTCACCTACGTCTTCGTCTTGTCCTCATCAAATGTAGCACTACAACATTTTAAGCAAGTGTAGGCTTTGAACTGAAGTAGAATGACGAACTTTTGTTTGCTAAGCATATACAATTTGGTGAAAGTTACAAGTGACTGACATGGTCATTTGCCACTTACCATGCAGGAAGTGATGTGCAATTGTTTTATGTTCTGTGCCATGCACATGAATGACAAAACAAGTACAGGGACAGCAGCTCTGCTTTATGCAAAAAAATTTGAAGACACATGACTGGAACATCAGAATATGCTTAGTCACAATCCAGACTTGAAGGCTCTTTTCGGTCGGTCTTCTCCTATGTGTACACACTTCCCAATGACAGTGATGATGGCTGAAGGCAACTCATTTGTAGAGCACATGAGGCGACACACGGTATGGAGTAAACAAAGCACAAGTGACTCGTGCGTAATGGTTGATGTGTCTATATAAAATATGCACGTCCCGCACATTACAGCGGTAGTTGTAACACCAAGCTTCACAGGATGATATAACAAAATGCTAGTCACTTCCCAAGGAAAAAAAAAACATAATACAGAAAAGAAAGCTTAGCATTTGTGTATACAAATAGTTCTGGAGCCACTATACGCAAGTGTCTGTTGCATTACCACAGGATTATCGGCACCAACACAACAGACATGTGACAACCGCGCACGCTACTGTACTGCCTCAATCTGCTGAATGTACCACAGTTTAGTTGGAACAGCTCCTACAATTAACAAGCCATTTTCTAAAAACTGGTTACAAGTAATGTTCCCCATGAAATGGAGACTTCGATACAACTGCCTACTTTCCCCGAGGAATGTATGCACCTCGGACTAGTTGGCAAATCGCGCTCAAATCACAAACAGCAAGCACACACTTTCTTTCCCTGGTACGAAAAAATTTTCAGCTCGTGCTGTTGCTGGTGCTTACCAAGAGCGAGTTTGGTCGTTCCAGGATGACCTCTGAAGCATGCAAAGACAGAATAAGTCCTCATGCACGATGATATACGATGAAACTCTGCACCCACAAACAAGGAAGCAGCACTCTATAGAATTTTAACCTGAAGTGTACTCTGTTGAAAGATCTTACACATTTACAAGAGCATTTCTGCATTTTACATTTTACACCTTTCCCAGTGCACTCTGTTGGGATAAAAAAATTCTTGTCCTGTACTGTCTGTAATTGTAGTCAGTTTTGCCAAAGTTGTTTTCCTTAATGCTACTTGTGCCCCGTGATTATACTGTCATCATAGATAAGGTGCACCTACTATTTCAACGGTAATGCCTGCGCTGCAAAACATTAAGCAGAAATGTTCTCTGAAGAGATAGTGACGGAAGTGAATTATCAGGATCCTACCTCATGTCGCGCAAGTGTAGGGCAAGAAATGCGCTCCGACGACAATCATTTTGAAGCAGCAAACAGGTGCACTGTAAAGGGTGTAGTGGTAAAAAAGTACACCCCAGAAGGCATCATATTCAAAAAGTAAAGAGTGCAGTCGCGGGGAGATTCAGCATTTTTCTGGGGGACTAAATGTGCACTAAAAGATGGCATTCTGCACGTGCATCGCACAGGTAACTTAAAACTGCGAAAGATAGTGGCTGAAGCTCATGAACTGGTGGCTCCCCGTAGCACTAAAAAAGTCCATTCACTAATCTCTCAGTTCCAAAACTGGAGGGCTCCAATCAGCTGTACCCAACTTTGATAACTACAGCATAATGTGCGAAAACGATTTAAAATAAAAAAGAAGTGAAGGAAATAAATACAGTGCTATTCCCTCAATACAATATAAATATATATATATATATATATATATATATATATATATATATATATATATAAGCTTTTTTGTGTGCGACTAAAGTGCATTTCATCTGCAGAGAAGAAATATCAGCGGAGATGCCTCATTGTGCTTACAACAGCCGACAGACAGCAATAGAAAATTCATTTGTCACTACAAAAAGGAAAGTCCGTGCCCACAGTGCCTGGTAGCCAGCAAGCTTCAACGTTTTTAGTCATCCAATCTGAAAGCTAGAAGCCTTCTTAATGCGTAAACGCTTGGCTTAAATAGTCAGCACTAACAGTAGATAATTATTTGATGCAGAAAAACCATAATTTTCATCAACAAACAGTAATCATCACAAACTCCAGCCAACTAGAGTTGAACATAACGGGTTGAACGGCCAGCGTGACACAAGAACCAAAAGTGTACTGAAGATGATAGAGCTGGAAAGGCATTTCGACAAGACAGATCCATAGAAGGCAAGACAATCTGAACACCGAGAGACTGAAAGCCCATCAAACATTACAACACAATTGCTGCCAATGCACAACACACTTAACAAATTGAAGTCGGAGCTAGAAAAATATAGCCCCAATTGTCGCTACAAGAATAAAATCAAATTGTAGACTCCAAAACTTGGGTCATAGTGAACAAAAACGCTGCTATTTGGTCAAAAAAAAAATTCTTTCTGCATAAGCTGGAGGATGGACATGCAGCACAATACCAAAACAAGGGACAAAATTGTAAAAGAACCCATGAGAGTAAAACTCTCAAAACCTGCTTTAAAATTTGGTAATCAACAAAGGAGCTTGAACAAGATATGTGTAAAAGAAAAGCAGTGCACAAAGGCAAGCCGGAACATCAACACAATACTGCACTCAAGTGCTGCGTCAAGTTTCCCGTTTTCGTTCGTCACATTCTTGTATCGTAGAGCCTATGCGATCATCTTTCACTATTTACGTGCCAGCAATTACAAGACTATCAGGTAATGAAAAGCATACTAAATAATTAAATTGCACAGAAATAAGCACGAAGCACTTCTGCCTAAACTTGGAGAGAGCAAAATGAAAAATCTAGTATTCATCCCCTGTCTGCCCAAATCTTGTGGAATGTCTTACTAAGTGCAGAAGTCTTTTAAGCATCTTGCAGGGGTCGTCAAATAAAATTCCGGCCCTAGTTCTTAATTCTGTATGCTCGATGATCAAATCAGAAAGGAGCAAACACCCCTTGATTTTTACACAAGTGCTTGAACGCATTCTCAAGTCAATACAAATTGATATCTTTGTAAGCCAGCTATGGCATGCAACATATTCAAGTGCATTTTAAGCCAGTTTTGTGCTGCCCCAACTGCACTTTAAACAATGTCAGCAGTCAGAATAAGGTTCAATGTAGAAAAGACTATGAATTAAATCTACCATGTGAGAAAGGGTATTTAGCGCTCAAAGCCTCTCCCATACATGCATACTATCCGAAACATTTTTCATTCATTGCCATAGTCGGGACCAACATTACGGAAAGCTTTTGGTGGAGCAAGTATATAAGACAGAATTGTAACTAGTGCAGCCTCCTAAAGAATCCCCACTGTACCAGCCAGCACACCTCACATCATTGATAGTGTTTTTTTTTTTGTTAAGTCCTTAACAGTTGGCATTTTACTACCTCATATATAGTCAGTGCAGTTCAAGCTACCGCCATAAAACTCTCTTGAGGCCACGATAGATCAATACCTTGCAATGCAGCTTCTTAATGCAAAGGCCGAAATTCCTTCAGTGATATAGATCATGTAGTGCCAGCATCTGGAAAACTAGTCGACAGCTTAAACGAGTAGCTCGAAGACACTCAGAGACGAAAAGAATTCTATGAGGAAAGGGTTTGCATCTCTAGATAATAAGAACTGTGGCCAAAAAATATTTCATGAGGTTTTCAATGAGCTGCGACAGCCTCTGCCAAGATCGAGCTGGTGCAAAGGCCTTTTTTGCTTAAAAATGATGCCACTAAACGGGATGAACTTTTGGTTGAGTACACCGAATTAAAACATTTGTCGTCAATGCCGAAAAAGCTTTATGGTTAGCATCTACAGGAGCCACAAACTACGTGACATACAAGTAGATAATTTCGGCATTTGACGATGTTCAGAGGGTTATTCGTGAATGCCAGTTGGCTTGTGGTAAAAACACTTGTCGATTGAAATAAAAAGCCTTGGTGAGATCACGTCTCCGTATGAAACACAACTACAACTTACTTATCAATAAACAAGGGCTTGCCTTGTTCCAAAAAATGAGCAATTCTTGAGAACAATGATGCACAAATACTGTACCCTGTTTGTGCTAGAGATAAGTACTTAACTTCCAGCATCACCCAAACCTGTTCCCTTTTCTACCCCTTCGTGTGTATCAACAATGTGACATTTAGGATGAATCAATATTCCTTGCAACAGCATTTGGTGTTTAAAAAGCTGACACGGAAAGGCCGCATGCTCCAGTGTAATGACGTTATGCCACAGACGGCATGTCTGTTCCCGGTTTACACCGCACTGTAAGACTGAGAATAAGCTTTGACTGGATTATCTCATCTAAGTTCCAAGCAACCTTCCTACTATTGCGCATAGCAAACAGCAGAATTGCTATCCATGCAGCGAAGAGAAAAAATTTGCAACTAAGTAACAACACATAGGCGCATTGTGGTCGAAAGCATAATATCTGAACCAGATAACTCGTGCTTAGAACATCAGTGCCTTTCTTAATCATTAAGGCAGTGTAAAGTGTACGCCGTGCAGTGGCGAGTTTTCTCAAAGCTCATCAGAAAAGGGTTGGAAAGAAATTTTCAGCGTGCTTATTCACAGTGACGAAAATTTCAATTACTCATGTCTCGAGTCTGCATGTGGACAAACACCAGTGCTTTTTACAATTCACACACGAACTTACAAATGTGCAGACATCTCAGAGTACTCCCTCCACTGGGAAAATTTTTGAGAAACTGGCTTGCTTAATAAACACCACCTGGCAGCTGTGAGAGGGCTCGGCCAATGACTGGCAACAATAGAAATAACATTCCTGTGCTTGTATGCATCACAATGACGAATAGTCGCTATTTAATACTTCGCTATTTAATAAATTAACGATGAAAGGAAGCAACACAGATATAGCAGGGTACCGTGTTTCTTCCAGGGCGCTGTGTTTTTTCCCATCCTCGATTTTGTGGTTTCAAGTATTAAGATTATGACCCAACTACCCCAGCAATGCATACTTTTAATACTCCTATTTCGAGATGCTTTCTAGAATCCTTTCATAGTTCTTGTCATGGTAGCTAGCGTGATAAACCTGAGAGCAATTCTTATGTTTCAAGACTCTATCTAATATCTTGGCCATTGCTAAAGAAACAGCGACCAAGACTTAGATATTCCAATACACAGGTTGCCAAACAAGCATAGTTTACAAAAGGGATGTACAGACTACAATGTCTGCATCCTTTCTTCGTAGTCTGAGCATGCTAGATACAACATTAACACAAGATGATCAGACCCCTTGCCCATATGCGCAAAACCAATATGCAAGCGAACACTTGATTCATCTTCCAAGGCATCATAGTAAGAGAGTATAAAGGAGTAGGTTCTCTGATGGCAGATCTACCAGTTGCTTGCAGACACGTTTTTTCAGCAACGTTGCAAAAAAGCCAACTTGGTCAGCGCTTCCCCAGACAATCTATTGTTGTCTTGAATACCTTTTACACTGTTCCCTTTCACAGCAGCTCACCCTGTATGCAACACCAAGAAAATAACTGTAATATTACAAGTCACCTCAGAAAACAAACGTTCCATATAGAATGCAAACTGGCAAACATCGCTAGCTTCCCAGAGCTGTGTGCTGTTGAGCACGCAATTCTTGCAATGACTTCATTTACCTCTACCCTGGCCATCCAAGACACTCGAAACGGTGAAAGATATTCTGCAGTTCAAACCAACAAAATGTTTTGAATACTGCTGGCAGAGCGGCCCCTCTCCCTTCCCACATGTGAAATTTCGCTGCAGTTCAGAGAAAGCGTGCGCTAGCCAATTTACCGCGAGGATTATACAACAGCTTACATGTGCAAATGCTCAAGGATTGTCGAAAAATGCCCCGGCTACAACAGCTAACAATTTCGGCAAACCGGTGAAAGAATGCACTTATTCTGACTTTGCTTAACACAGTTGCCTTGAGTGGCGAATGCCAACAATTATCTGTTACGAGTGAATGAGCACATCATCTGTGGTGCTCGTTAAGTAGGGAAAAAAAAAAAGAAAGAAGCAACAAAGAAAAAGGAGAATTCAAAATGTGGCAAGAAAAGTCTTGGACAGGGACAGGCCAAAAACTAGCGAGATGCGTGGAGTGACACACTTTCGTCATAAATCTCCCCTAACGGCAAAGTTTGTCATTCCACAAGCACAGGCCAAATATTCTCCACAGCCTGTCTTTACGAGCTGCAATCATGCTAATGTTGAAGGGAAAATAATAGCAAAGTGCAACAGAAATATAATCACAGATAAAACTTTGTTTCCATTGCAAGAAGCGCTCACAGCAAGTGTCAAGACAAACAAACAAATAAAACAAAACAACTGCAGACTAGAAGATGCAGAGAGAAAAACATTCACTTAAGAGGGACAAATGCTAACACATGACACTGTGCTGGTGAAGCCTTAATAAAAACACGCCCACACACCACGCCAAACTACACACTTGTGATCGTTCAAAACAGACAACACATCACACTAGCAGCATACACATGTTGTGACCCAGATAAAACAACCCCAACCCGCTCAGGGCCATAAACAGTGTTCATCACACTTTACATCAGCATTCACACCAAAACAGGCACTGCATTTCCATACATTCGTAGATAATGATTTAAATTATTTGCAAATACACACGCATGCACGCAACATACCCATACAGATGAGTGTGTTACTTTCATAACCCCTTGCCCTTGAACACCTCCACACACGCACACATTCTAAAATCCTCAAATATATATATAATGAGTAAAAAAACCTTGACAACAATAAGCCCTAGGTCCCGCGGTACCTGACCATGCCTAGATGATGATACAATGGCATATTTGTCCTTCGCAGCTGGCTATGCAGCTGGCTTCACTGCAATGCCGTAATGGCGTCGCCACCACAAAAATGACACCGAGCGTTGAACACACACACACGAAAAAAAAAATTGCGCGTTTTTTTTTTTTTTTTCACCACAAGTCTTGTAATGATCACATGACAACACAGTCCCCCGCAGAGTTCTCTCATAAAAAGCAGTTCGTCACCGAGGAAGGGCCCAACTCGACGTTATGAACACAGCACTATTAGTTTTTCT
The DNA here is from genome assembly GCA_013436015.1 of Rhipicephalus annulatus. Classification (NCBI taxonomy): domain Eukaryota; kingdom Metazoa; phylum Arthropoda; class Arachnida; order Ixodida; family Ixodidae; genus Rhipicephalus; species Rhipicephalus annulatus. Next base: position 97,597 of record WOVY01000036.1, read on the forward strand.
TTTTTTTTAGTTTCTTGCCTCGCACAACGCTTCCGCAGACCTTTCTGCCTGTCCCCGACTGATCGTTACACAGCAATGGTATGCACTCGACAAAAACAAGCTTCCAATATGAACTGCACTTTCAGAGAGCCAATCAACTTTCCCAATTTCAACGATTCGTCCAATGACCACACGTGTAAAGAGCTGAAAAACCAATAGGGGTGATTACTTTCATTGCACACATCCCAGCAGGACACTATGCATGCTGCCATTCAGTTTTGCTCTTTCCAAACCTAGCTCAGTAGCGAAAATGTGTTCAGGCTTTTAGATACAATTAGTTTATTCCTCAAATTATTCTAAAGCAGAAAACACCAGTGTGCCAGAAAAAAAAGTTCCACGTGCTTCTGAGAAATTCATGAAGTTTATCTGAAGTACAGGGGTACTGTCTTACATTAAACATTTTCCTCAAAAGGTGCAGTTTCTTTTTCCAACCACCGATCTGATATGAACTACCGCAAGTAATGCCTCATATAAAAACATTTACCATAAGAAAAAGATGAATGAAAAAGATGAAAAAAACATGCTATTGTTCATCACACATCTTGGAGCCTGCTCTTTTGCACCAGTTTTGTTAGTGGCCAGGTATGCGAATGTATCAACCATGGATTAAGTCTTTGTGCCAAAATGGCTGGATTATATCACGCATGCCTTGGAAGTACCTAATAAAGGCATGAGCAACACGTGACTGCTGTGATACAGCATCGCCTCAACGCACCGACAATGATATCATCTGGAAAGTTGAGCATGCAGCTTTGAGCAATGATTGATTGACCGCAATTACCCATGATGCACCTTTGTTGCTGGCACTGGTACAATAGAAATGTGCAACGTAACTCTAGACCTCGCTTTTGTCAAAAATAAATAAATAAATAAATAAATAAAAGCAAGAGACACCAGCCCTATTCGGACTACTTCGTACAGGCACTTACTGACGAGCACCTCACAAGAGTCTTGAAAAGCATCCTGTCTTTTTCAAAAATGGGCTAGCGAATGGAAGGGCGTGCCCTCGAGAAACGCGCCCTTCTGAAAACGTAAAAACGACTGGTCGCGGGACAGGCAGAACACTGCTACGCTCGCAAGCGAGCATACTTGACTCTTGTGGCATCGTTGGCAACGGCCGGTGTGTCCAAAGAAGGCCGTCCCACTTTGGCTGTGGCAATGCGGCACCACCCTTCAGAAGGGCGGGAAGTACTGTGGCGGTGGGTGGCCATTGCGAAACAGGGCCACCACAGGGGAGGAAGGGGCCGACGACGACTGGGGCGGCGGCGGCGCATCCTCTTCCTCCACGGGGGCGTGTTGTCAATCCCAACCATTCTCCTTGATCATGTGAGCCAGCTCGATGATGTACTTGCCCTCCTTGTACTTCTGGCTCGACTCGAAGGCATGTTCCTGCAGTTTCAGAAGGTAAAAAAGAAAAAAAATGTTGATGCGAAACTCTTAAACCGCAACGTAAGATGTTGGGTGCACACAAGGAAACCTTCTGCACCACTGCTCATCAATAACCAAGCCACTGCTTGGTTATTGATGAGCAGTGGTGCAGAAGTGGGCGAGGTTAAACCCTTGCGTGGCTAGGGTTAAACCCTAGCCACTGCAAGCACCATTGAACAGTAGCTGTCAAGCCACTTCCACAGATGGAGACAGTCTGCGCAAACGCCGTGTCGAGTTTGCCCATAAGAAGCCAAAGCAACGCATGGTGATGCTGCGATGGATGGATGGATGGATTGATATAGCTGTACCCTTTAGATTGGGCGGTGGCTAACGCCACCTAGCCATAACACTTAGTGAACCAACTACTAGATTTACCTTTTTTTTCCCTTTAAATACTGAAGTTGAGTTCGGGTACTTTGCAGTGAAGAATTTAATTTTCACTCGTGCCTTGATTTTAGCCACCAATCAGATAACCTCCTTCTAGTTATTTCGACCAGCTTAAGGTCTATTTTGCCCTCGCTGTCCCTAAACCTCAGTGCTTTGAAAAACTCTGCGCCATCATCCTGAACTATAGGGTGAAGCCCTTTACAGAACATTATCAGGTGTTTGGCAGTTTCCTCCTCCTCTCCACACGTACTCCATACCGTGTCTACCCCTTCAGTATTTGGCTTGATAAGTCTTAGTTCGCAATACTCCAGTCCTGCCCTCAAACAGTAGAGAACTACCTTGAGTATTATCATAAATCCTTTCCTTGGCGACTTCCTGCTTAAAAGTTCAATAGACCTCTAGTGCGGACTTCTTAATCATGTCAATTCACCACATATCGGTCTCCGTTTCCTTCACCTTCTTCTTAACTGATAGTTCTTTTTGGTTTGGCCCCCTGCTCTTTTCTAAGTACTTACCTGTCAATTTTCTGGTTCGCTTCCTCCATTTTGTATCGACATTCCTCATGTACAAGTAGCTGAAAACCTTCCTAGCCCAACGCTCCTTGCCCATTTCTCTCGATCGCTTCTCAAATTTTATCTTGCTGCTAGCTTCCCTGCCCTCAAATGATGTCCATCCCATATGACCTTGTACTCCCTGATTTGGCATATTCCCGTGAGCTCCTAAAGCAAGCCTACCTATTCCACGTTGCTTAATTTCTAATCTTGCTTGAACCTCTGATATCATGCACAAGACCGCATTGCCGAACGTCAGACAGGATCCATGACCCCTTTTCATGTTCCTCTCACATCACCATACCTATTGTAATCCCTCAGAGCCCTATTTTTCATCACCGCTGTATTCCTGTTACCTTTAGACGTTCCGTATATCTCATGTTCCCCGAAATTCATGAACGCCATGGCTACAGATGATGCTGACAGACACTCCCACGCTCAAATTCACATATATACCCAATATAGTGGCTGGGAGGATAGCCGCCGTGGTAGAGCATCGAACGCGTTATTCGAAGGTCGCAGGTTCGGTTCCTGCCCACGGCAAGTTATTTTTTCACCCACTTTTCTTCCTTCATATTTACATTACAATTCGGTCTAATAACTTCCCCTGTACTTTCCTTGGCATTATTGTCTTTTAGATCTCATTAACATTGTGTCAAAACATGGAAAAACGAGCCCATAAGTATACACTTATTTCCCTTATTTATTAACGAGGGTCTCATACTGGCAGACTTGGTGCCTTAGGTTGTATACGAGAGACTATTGGTCAGCTACCAGCTCGTAATAAGTTCACGTGCTACGTGACGCCACACAGGCTCATAAAGAGTGTGCCACACTTGCCGCCATGGCTACAGATGGCGCTGACAGACACTCCCACGTTTAAATTCACTTATGTACAGTTGAATCCCGCTACAACGAAATTGACGGGGCGAGCGCAAAATTTCGCTATCGCGGAAATTCGTTGTCGCGATATGATGAAATACATACGTGACACGGGACTTGCTGAAGCAAAAGAACAAGCTTTAATGCCAAAAATCGCTCAACTTCGCCTGTTTCCGCTTCTTGCCAAGCGATGGCACAACACGACTTTCGCACGCTGCCAGTAGAGCCATTGCTTCATCGTCGTCCTGCGACCCGATGCAACGCCTGATGATATCGAACGCGTCCAGCACCTGTGAAGTCGGTGGTAGTGCGGGATCACGTTGCGCGATTGTGTCATCATCGTCCGACGAAACACCATCTTCCTGGACGCTCTTTATGATGTCTGCGTCCGTGATTTCCTCGCGCACCACCAAGCAAGAGTCGGCTTGCAAGAACTCGCTGATATGTACGTCGGCGGGCACATCACTTTCCTGCAAATCTGCCCAAGCGACTGCGATTTCTTCGTCCTGGTCCAGCAACCTGCCCTCATCGCGGTCTGCGTCGCCATCGTAAGCTTCAATCGCAGAATCGGAAGTCTCGGCGCACTGTACTGCGAATCCGGCATGGCGAAAGCAGTTCGCGACTACGGCTCTCCCCGTCTCGCACCACGAAGCAAGCGATCATTTGGAGCGCCATGAACAAGTCGATTTTCGTTTCGCGACCCAGCCGAGTGTTCAAAATCAGCCTTTGGATAAGGCGCTTGCGGTACGCGCACTTGACGCTTTGGATGACCCCTTGGTCGAGGGGCTGAATGATGGACGTGCAGTTCGGTGGCAAAAACTTGAGCTGCACGATCTGATCCGTCCATATTGGCGCACAGTAGCACGGTGATCCTTTTCTTGCTGTGTTTACCTCCTTGACAGCGCAGCCCCTTAAAATCCAGGGTCTTGTTCGGTAACATTTCGTAGAATAGACCGGTCTCATCGGCATTTAAATCCCGCCACGATGCTGTGGCGGGATTTAAATCTGTTTAGCCAACCTACGCTGGCCTTGAAATCATCAATGCCGAGCATGCACGGCAAAATCCAGCGCCTTCTGCCGTACAATATCGCCGCTAAGGGCAATTTTCTTGGCCCGCGTCTCCACGAACCAGGTGTAAACAGCCTTCTCTAAGGCTTCGTGCACTGGCTGGGTCACCTTCTTATGCTTAGCGGACGTCCCTGAAGCTAGAGCTTTGCCTATCGCGTCCTTGCTCTTCAATATAGTTGACAGAGAGCTCGCCGCAATCCCGAACTCTTCAGCGATGAGTGCCTTCTTCTTTCCAGCTTCAGCCTGTGCGATGATGCGAGCCTTGTCTTCGAGCGACAAAAACTTGCGCTTTTTCGCCGGCTGTGCCATCGTTGATCGCGTTACTGCACCTTCGGGAAACAATCAAACGATGACCAAAGCGTGCGATCGCTCGTTGTGAAGAAGCTAGCCCTAGTCAAGCCGCCGGAAGCGGAAGCCATCGTCCGAACGCATCGTCGCACTCTACCGGGATTTGCCTCGCATCTCCAATTTTGTACGTACGTACGTACACATAAATTGGAAATTCCTGACATTGAAACCATTCTCACAAACGTTATAAAAATGATTAAAAATACTATAAAAATCAAATTAATGCGTGTTGTTTGTACACAGACACGATTCAAAACGTTTCCGACGTTTCTTCTAAATCTACATGAGAGCGCGTTGCATTGATTGCATCGCCATCACTATCGCGGTATGTATGGCGGCTTTGTGTTGTTTACATTGCGCAGCGAGTCACCGTCGCGCCCAGTATGCACGCTCTGAGCAACATCTTGTGTGTGTGTGTGTGTTTTTTTTAAATGTTATTAAGGTCCATGGTTTGTTAAGGCATTAAAACACTTTTGAGAATTTCAATAAGCTGTAATTTGAATAATTTTGCTCGTGCCTGTCCCGCAAAAAACTTCGTTGAAGTGGAAATGCTGCCGTGAAGTAGTTCGTATTGGAGGGAATTTCGAAGCATTATACCCTATGGGAAATCGACGGGGAATGGAAAAACCTTCGTTGTGGCAGAAATTTCGTTGAAGCGGACTTCGTTGTGCCGGGATTCGACTGTACCTAATAAAGTGGCTGGGAGGATAGCCGCCCTGGTAGCTCAGTGGCAGAGCATCGAACGCGTTATTCGAAGGTCCCAGGTTCGGTTTCTACACACGGCAAGTAAGTTATCTTTTCACCCACTTTTCTTTCTTCATATTTGCATTACAATTCGGTCTAATAACTTCCCCTATACTTTCCTCGGCATTATTCTCTGTTGGATCTCGTTATTATTGTGTCAAAGCATGGAAAAACGAGCCCTTAAGTATACACTTCTTTCCCTTATATTTACATGTCGTTGGCACCGCGGCGACAATCTTGGGTGGCCCGACACACGTCAAGAACTGAACAGCACGTGATATGAACCGTATGTGGATGTAGACGGACAGTTGGTTTCGTTCTCAGTGTTGACAGTGGTTCTTCCTCTTTTTCACTTTCTTTCTTTTCTTTCTTTTTTTTCGTCTTTTTTCTCCCCCTTTTTTGTTTTTTTTTTTCCTTTTTCTAGTTCCCTCTCACTTTCGCAAACATCTTTCAAGGCGAGAGGGACGCGGCAGCAACGAAGTTTGGAAGCTCATGTCAGTATAACTCATCTCCTGATGAAGGGAGGACCCCTCCCGAAACTGTTGGGAAATAAATATATTTATCCTTGTTGACAACGCTCCCGTTGTGCCATATCCCATATATATATATAATTATATATATATATATATATATATATATATATATATATATATATATATATATATATATACACACACACACACACACACACACACACACACCGAGAAAATGAATGTTGCGCATAAATAAATATAGCTTGAGTTTATCCCTGCAGTTTCACGATTTTGTTCCAAGAATCGAGGCCTATTATTGTCAGCTTCATTGCTCTAGATCAGTGGTTCTCAGCTATGAATGTGTTGGCGACCCCTTGTGGACGGGTAAAAGGTGATGGGGGACCCCTTGCAGCGGAGGGGAGGGAGGGGGGGTACGTAGGTAAATTAACACAACTTGAACGTGAAACAGGTGCCTTTTATTGCTACCAAAAACGTCAAACAAACGTGCCACATACCTTCATTTTGGACAGTTCATCAATACGCGGCACAGTCACATCTAAAGAAAAATGCGAGTGAGGGTTTTGCGGATCATAGAAATGGCTTCGGACCCCTATTTGAGAATCACTGCTTGAGATATAAGCCACTCATATGTGTATATATATATATATATATATATATATATATATATATATATATATATATATATATATATATATATATATATATATAGGAGAATCAAGAAATTTGAATGCCACTTCTAAAGATTTATACTTTTGCAGCCTCTTCAATAAAGTTACGAGGAGCGCGTCACCATGCTAGTAGAAACCACTTTTATCCAGCGTTTGAAGCTTAATTACTTTGGGGCACACTACCGTGTACCGGATAGCATGAAAAATATTCATATTATGTTTCTTTCATATGCTTTCAGTATATAAAAACCATGAACATCTATTGTCAAGTGTCCAGAAATATAATTGTAAAGCATTCCGGCTGAGCACAGTGGCTCAATACAAAAAAATATTGTGAAGGTTGTTGGGTCATGCGAACTATGTAGATTATTCTTTACAATATTTAATATATACTATTCGAATTTCATTCCAAATTATTCGACCAAAATCACTATTCCCTTCGAACCTAATATTCACCATTCGCACAAGCCTAAGCAAAATAAGAAACAAAAGAAGGTTATCAGATTTTCAGCCTAAATACACATTTCCCTATTAAAAGTACTAGATGTGGTGGTGCAATGAATGCTCCATTACACTGCCAAAGTAGACGTTGCCAGTTTTATTTGCAGCGGTGGTGGCTAGATTAGATGGTTAATCAGCAGAAGGATGTTGCTTGCATAATTAGACTTAGCCGCATTTGGAAGAAACAATATTAGAAACTACACAGCTTTTAAACACGCTGCAGATGGCGGCACTGGAAAAAAAATGCAATGATATGAATATATATGTACAAGCATAAATCAGAAGACTTAATATATAAACCACAAGTACACCATACACGAGATATACACACAGCAGTGGTTGTATTTTCATCCTCTCTTTTGTTTACTCTTTTTATCTTTAATTTCGGCCAGAAAGATCAAAGAAAAGGTTTTCATGCCAGGAGTGTTAGGTATGGCAAAGTTGAGAAAGGTTGCTATCTGCCATGTGAATATCTGAAATATAATCTGTTGAATTGCAACAGTAACTGATAAGTAATTTTTTGTTCCATATTTATTTCTTGTACAAGGAAGCATCAAAGGTGGTTGATGATGATGTCGGTATTTCGGTTGATAACGTTTTACACAAGCTACATCTTTCATAGTCGATAAATGTTTCTATTTGTTCGATCATATAGGTGTAAAAGCTTGTAAATGTATAGCTTGATAATATCGTGTTTGTTAAACAAGCAATGAGTTATACGTTTCTGAGGAAGGCTGTATATGAAGTATTGAATCAAAATGAAATGACAACTGCCTATATATATAAATATATCAGGCAAATAAAACACAACATCACAGTGCCAGTACTCACATATTTCCAGCCAAGTGTGGTTTTGCAGCATTCGCAGTAGATGTCGGCCACCGCATGGAGGCCCGTGAGTAAGTAGCGCTCCTCTGCAGGCCCACATCCGACATTCACCCTGCAACAAGATTGGGTGCAACATCGCTTCAGAATTAAATGCCACATAATATTATTTCAGTACAAGATTTCGTGCAATATTACTACAGAATGAGACTGGGTGTAATATTATTTGACAACAATATTAGCTGCAATACAATTTTGGAAAGAGATGCGACATAACATTATTTCAGAACGAGATTGGGTGTAATATTAATTCTGAACAAGACTGGGCATAATACGAGTTCCAAACGAAATTAGGTGCGATACCATTCATGAAAGAGACGGGATGTAATATTAATTCAGAACGAGATTGGGTGTAATACTACTCCAGAAATAGGTCGAGAATAGGATCATTTCAGAATGAGGTTGGACGGGACATTATTTCAGAACAATATTGGGTGCAATATCAAATCGTTACGAGATTGGAAGTAATATGATTTCAGAGCAAGACTGGGTGTAATATCACTCAGGTACAATACCATTTCAGAAAGAGACGAGATGCAACATTTCAGAACAAGCAAGCAGGCAATACTCACACTGAGTTGAAGAGGTAAGCCCTTCCTTGGCTTCCTTGGAATGACTGCATAGGAAAACAAGCAAAAAACAAATTACGACAATGAAACATAACCCTGTATTCAATCTCTTACCTAATGTCAGCAAACAAGCAAGCAAGTCTAAGGGCCAAAGGTCGCTGGAACCATCAGTATTCTCCCACGGTACTGGTCTCACAGCTCGTTGATTTCCACTAAAGTGTAGTATCAATTAAATCAGGCAAGTCGGCCACAAAATGTGCCAAAGCTGTTAGAAGCAACACGTAACTAATTATCACCATGTGCGATGTGAACCCTCCTCCCTTTTCTTTTTTTGTATTCTTTTCTCTAATATGAGCTATTGTATAACAGCAAAACTCTATCCTGGTTGGATAGAGTTAGTCGTGCATGCTCTTTTCTTTCGTCATTGTTTGTTTTCTTTCGTCGTTGTTGCTATGCAGCAGAGTGCCAGCATTACGTGCTGATGCATTACTCAAGATGGCACACAAATAAAAGTCAATGCAGAACAGCCACAACGTGATGCAACACCAGCAATCATGGCTGGTTCTGTTGGCATTCGGCAGGTGCTCACAATTAGTGGACACTTATCAACAAGAAAGGGGCATGGCAGAGGTCAATGGCAAAAGGAAAAAAAAAAATGTACTGAAACCAAGAGCTCTCCTCTTCCCACATAAACCGATTCTATGATTACCATGCACAACTCTTCACCTAAATCGACATGGTGGCCCAGAACAACAAAACAAAGCTGTTTGATATATGCACAAACATACAAATGAAAAACCGCCATAACCGTGGCTACGTCACAGCTTGCTACACATTACATCCCTTAAAACAAATTATAAGCAAGGTAAAAAATTGATGGGGGGCTTTTTTGTTCTTCCTTATATTCAGATTGATTGATCATGATTGATTTGATTGATATGTGGGGTTTAACGTCCCAAAACAACCATACGATTATGAGAGACGCCGTAGTGGAGGGCTCCGGAAATTTTGACCACCTGGGGTTCTTTAACGTGCACCCAAATCTGAGCACACGAGCCTACAACATTTTTTCTTATTTTCAGGCAGCACTATAATTTTTTAAGTGAAGTCCTACTCCTAAATACACAAACAACATCTACGTAAGGTGGCAATATATTTAGTTCTCATTAATATATACCGTATTTACTCGCATAATCCTCGAACTTTTTCTTGGTGGAAAACCGATGCAAAGTTGCGGGGCTGCGAGAATTATGCAAGGAAAACTTTCCACGAAAACGTACAGAGCGAAAAAGAAAACAAAGTGGCCGCAAATCGGGATTCTCACACCAGCGACTAACAGTGAGCTTGTTTGAGAAGTAATAATTATAACTTACATCAACAATAAAAGCACAGGCTCAACACAAAGAAAGATTTATTTGAAAGACAAAAAGTGCAAGCAAATAGTTGAGAATTAGAACACCATACGCAAATCTTGTGGGCGTTGCGGGCATAGCAGTCCCAGCATTATGAAATCCTCACTACTGTCTGTCCGAAATGCAAGCTTACAGCAGAACAAAGGCTCTGGAACCACCTATCCTGTATCTCACTTGCTTCTGCTATTATCAAAGTAAGTGCACTGGACTAAGAGATTTACCAAGAAGGTCAACGTGTGCTTAATCATACTTCAAACCACAGTGTGAGAACGAACAAAAAGCTATTAAAAAAACTGCATTTTCGATCAGAAGTGTAACTGAGACATTATGTAACTATTATATTGTTTTGGAGTGTTAGCAAAAAATTTTTTTCGTCAGTTTTTGGTTAAAGAGAAGGTTTGGCAATCCAAAACAACTATATGTTATGAAGTGTGAGAATTAATGCACATTTCAGGCAGGCATTCAAAATTAAAGATGTGTTTATATTTTGAGACTAACGAAAACGGCGACAACCAGAGCTGCAAAAACAAGAGTGGTTCTTGATGTGCAAGCCACACAGGCTAACATGGAGAGGACATTCTTAGCGCTGAGGGTTGTTCTATCCCAACAGAGATCTCACATACCATTCTATGACGTGCTGCTTCTGAGATCGTGCTCACACCCTTGATTCAAAGCATTCAGCGTGGTTTGAGAATTTGTATTTCGCTTATTAGGAAAGATAAATAATGTTACATTAATTTCAAAATATTTCAATACAAATAAATGTGATTATAAAACTTTTTTTTCATTGCACAACAGAAACGAAATGGAGCTTTTTTTGGCAGAATGAACGTGAAACTGAAACAATAAACATTTATTTCGATATCCTTTTCAATCACACTGCAAGGCAATGGCAACTCACAAATTTAAAATTTCCTCAGCCCAATGTCAACAGTGTCTAACTTATGGCTCCCCTGCTAACTACCTCGTTTAACAACTCCAATCTACTGCTAATCCAGAGTTGCAATCACCCTCGCACCAGTTGTTTGTCCTACGCACTACGCGACGAGCGAAATCATGCGCCTTCAATTATATTCTGGCAAATGAATACAGCTTCAAGAGTTGGCATGAACTTCTGGATGCTGCACGGCTCAGCCAGTGCTCTCTTCTTCCCATCTGTGAGACATGTGGAGGCCTCCTCCTCCTCCTCTGCGATAGCCCTAAAGTGGCACTTGACCTTAATCGGGGGCTCAAGCTCATGGCCTCTCAGACTCGGCCTTAATTCTGGATCACGGGCCCAAGAACACACTGTCGACGATGAGACAAGTCGATACCAGTCCCTGAAGATGGTGCAGCATGTGTAAAGGAAAGGAGGGAAGCTATTCTGAAGCTGCGCGAAACGAGTAGCCCTCAAGTCCATAATTGAGCTAGCCAATTGCGTGCAATAGCAAATGTGACAGTGTAACCATATTGTGAACTAGAGCTTAGGCATAAAGGTATATTTGTCTTCATTTGCCCTTCGCTCACTATGTTATTTTATTTAGCCATGCCATGCATAGTACCGTTTTAGAACATACAGCTTGACATACTCGAAGACCATGCTTGGACTTTTTTGAAGTGCGTGTGACGTGCCTGTAATCAACAGATGACACAGGGAAACCAAGTTCCCAAAAGTGGAAATTTTCATCCACCTGTACGGAGCACACCAAAATACATATTAGACTTTTAAGAGCATTTTTCGGGATTAGAGCTTGGACAGAAGAAATATAATTGTCAAAAGGCAGTCAATTCATTCAGCTTGGAATAAGATCACCCAATATGAACAAAAATGAGAAAAAGCATGGCAGAGATTGGTGGTGAAAAAAGATAATAACCCAAGATGAACCTTTCATAGCTTGCTGGCAACTTTCTCAACTGATTTTTTTATTATCAATTGCTCGGCAGAGACAGCATGCCAGTTTTTATTATTTGACCCGGACGATATATGCTGCAATTACGAATTCCTCTTCCATCGCACAAACTTTCTCTTGAGGAACTCTTAATGAGTCCCTTCCAACTATAATTGCATGCCTTCATGCCAGTTCCACCTTACACGAGAGCTCGACGATCTTGCATGATTTCAACATCTCTAGAGTGCAGAATTAAACAACCACCCACAGTCAAATGTTTAATCAAGGAGTTACGTGTAGTCACAATTGTGAGTCAGCCTTTGTAACAGTAGCCTCATAGCTAGAAGAATTGTATCAAAGCAGACGACAAAGGCATTAATTTCCCATTAAATTCTAAATGTTAAGGTGTCGAAATAAATACTAATTCAATGCTCCAGATATTCCACACCTGTCAACTCTGGCGCACACAAGTCCAGAGGAGTTTTTCGTTAACTGAATGCATTGGTTCAATCAACATACAACTTCATTTCACATGCTGGTTTCTCAAAAATTGCTAGGAGAGTTAAGCATGCATTATTAAGCATTACTAAACATTATAGCTAATAAACAATTAATTAGGCATAATTATGCTGCCTGAAATTGTATGATAAAAACAAACTGCGAAGAAACAACCGTCACACACAAAAAAAAACCTCTCTCCTAAGACTAAGCATGCACATTGAACACACACTTTATTTTAATGTTCCTTAAACAAGTTGCATTCACAGCCTTGCAAAGAAATACCTTTATTACAGTTAGTGCAGATGAGTGCGCTCCGAAATTTATATACAGAGCCTGAGTCTTTAGCAAGACATCTCACGGAAGCACTACTAAACTACTGGCTACATGAAATACTGCAGCTGCTCTTCCTCCTTGTTAAACACCCTGGAAGAAAAAAAGGGGGGAAAAAAAAACAATACATGCCGACTGCTGTAGTCCCTTGACTTTAACAAGGCGGCTATTACCCTGTCATTATGTAACAACACTCAAAATGCGACCAGGAAGAGCTCTGGCATGATTAATAATGGACACCCATTCTCTGCCCTAATTGGCTCGCGAATCGTAACGACTGGGAGAACAAAAGGAAAGAAGCAGAACGAATGAGAGACAATAAAAACAATCATCCCCACGCGGTTTTGCCCTCCCAGATATGCATCTTTTCACAATCTCTTAATCTCCAACTTCCTCCAACATTAAAGAGCGCGCACGGAAGACTCCGCACATGTGTCTGCAATTAGGTGAGGGAGAAGCCGCTACCCTCGAAAGCCAGTGACCCACTAAGAAACCTGTTTTAGTTTTAATTATAGAGGCCACTGCCACAGCAGGCAAGGGCTTTTCTTCTGGCCCTTTTGCAGGCGAGCGTATCAAAGCAACTCAGAAGTAAACACCTTCTTTATGTGCGCTCTCAAGTGTTCTCACTGGCAGGTTTACATAAATGGGTGCAACAATGCTTGACACGTTTATTCTTGCATTAGATGCCTTTAAAGCAAGCAAAGAATTTTTGCTTGTCAAAGAAAGTGGTTAGCACCTCTTTATTTTTTACATACTCAAAATAAATTAAGAACAGCTTTGCGTTTCCCTTCCCACGGCTTATATTCGCTTTCATTCAAAGCGTAACACGTCACAATTTCACATTCATTCCTTTATATTTAAACTAGCCTAACAGTTTACCTTATTAAAATGGCAAACAAGTCATGTTGTAATGGCCAATAGTGACACACACCACTACAACCAGATGCGACACACAGCTACAAGAGACTCACAAACAAGTGATTGATGTTTGAAGAGCTTTTGAATCCTTACTACATGGAGCTGCAATGCAATAGCACACAGACTATAGTAAGGTAGATGGTGCAAAAAGAGCCATACATAACATGCACTTATAAAAGCCCTTTTTTGGTTTTGATACCCACAATAGGCAAGCATCATGCCTTGTACAATACTGCTGACTTCAATGCAAGTGCAGGGTATTGATGCCTCTTGCTACTATACTAATCAGAGAAATATCAATGCCAGGCTCGACTCGCTTTTGGCACCCGCATATCAGAGAAATATCAATGCCAGGCTCGACTCGCTTTTGGCACCCGCATATTTACATGATTCTATCTCGAATATCCCAATTCGCAGCAAAGAGAGGAAAAAAGAAACACGCCGAGCGTTGATGCGATCAGTACCTTGGAGATGAGCTCGTCGTGGTTGGCCAGGTGGGCCCTGCAGTGAATGCAACTGTAGGTGCGGTGGCAGGTTGGCAAGTACGCCTGGAAAGTCTTCACCATGCTGCTCTAGTCAGCTGCACGGCACTGCTGCTGCCACAAGACTCTCCCACCACCACCGCCCTCCCTGATGGCCAGTGGGCTCTTTCGCGTTGGCGCTGCGCTGCTTCTCTGAGCAGATGCTGCTAGCGGCACGCTTTCCCACGGCCAGGGCTCCACAGAACCGCGGCGGGGGCCACACCGGGGCTAGTGTATCTGTGACAGATTGTGACAGTGCCCAGCAGACATTACCTCCCCGTTGCTCCTGTTCATCCAAGCTTTATGAAAGAGATTATTGAATTGACGATGACGTCACCAGCCACAACGAAATCGATAAGAGAAAACCTCTGGTTGAAGAAAAGCTGACAGCTTGCAAAATGGTTACTATGCATGCCCGAGCACGTTTGTTTTCCTCATGGACAGCTTCCACAATAGACTAGCAGGCAAATCATTTTTCCCTTGACCACTAATCCGTGCCTTTATTTCCTTTTGTTTCTCCTTTTATCCTTATACAGAGGGGGGGGGGGGCACTGAGGGGTGACAGTCCAGCGTTTTCTACAGCTTTAGTGGTGCTCCCGCACTTTCATTGGAGTGTGGAGAGGTTAATGTGCTTCAAGATAAAAAAGCAGTCTGGCAAAACAGGAGGTTTCGAGGGAAAAACATTTTTGAGGAAAAGCAAACTTACAGCTGATTTCAAATTTTCAAGCTAGGGGGTGTTCCCTAGGTTGTGAAGTGTCCATTCGGCCTTGAGCCGTTTACCAATTTACCCTCATGCTACCAATTACTAACATTCTGGCTCCTTCGTCCTTGCGTATATTTCCTAATCTAGAGACAGTCTAATCGAGTCTTGTTGCTAACAGTTATGCAAGACCCAACCACATGCATACACCTTTATTGTAATTATACATAACTCAACAGATAATAAAAGGTAAATGTGTATAGACAAAAAGTTGTCTTCTCTTCAAGCCTTTGTTGTAAAACAACTTTGCTTGGACACAGACATGATGTGTAAAATTACACCATAAGCTCGAATTTTCAACACTACATACTGTTTTTTTATTTAGAAGTACAGTTATTGAAACACACTTCACAATAGGCTTCCCGCTGCTGCAATAGACACTCTGCATCAAAGTAGCCCCAATTTTCTTTATGGCTCACTTTCCAAACGCTCAAGGCAAGAATACCATAAAACAACTTTTATGTTTCATGACTGCTTGTGAATCTCTCTTTTGCATAAATATTTCCCGACTTCATCCAGCAATCCTTTAATGTGCACAAAAATTCAGTATGCAAGCATTTTTATTAAAGAAACACTAGTTACACATCAAGCAAAGTGCTCTTTTCAGTAAAATGGCTCATAAACCTACAAGACGTGGATTTTACCGAGCTGCACACAACTGCAGTGAGATGTACTTTGGTCCCCGTGGTTCGTAAAATTAAGTCATATAGAGTGCACAGCAGCTAAGGCATAAAAATAACAAGCTCAAAACTTATACCTGCAGACAATATTACTAACAGTTCCTGTATAACATTTGACACCATTCACCTAATTTACTGAGTCCAATGCCGTGTTTTGCAACACAGTTTGACCAGAAAAATGTTTTGTATGTGTCATTAGTGAACAGAGCAGTAACATGATTTCCAAGCAAGCCCCTTGGGCAAACGAACACATGAGTGGCTGGTCTGGCTACCTATAAACAATCCAATGGCTTTGTTTCGCAGGCTCTTGAAGCCTGCAAACTCAATTAAGCACTGTTTATCTCCTGTTTTTGTTACTATTATTAGGTCCACAATAATCAACCATGCTGGCCTCCAGTGAGTATGGAAAAGTGAGTGGCAATTGAAGGACTCAAATTTGAAAATGGGCGAGATGTGAATCTGAGCAAGCCGACTGCACATCTTACATATCGAGTATGCAATCAAACACGGCACACAATAAAAAAAGGTTTGATGCTGACAAGTGCCTTCACTTGTTCACTTTTCTTGTGCATTGAACAGATGATAGTACTTGAAGATAGTAAACGTTTAAAGAAATATAAGGGAGGACTTCTTTTTAATGCTCTCATTCCAGGTGACAGCAAAAGAAAGAGTCAAGAAGATGGCTGGAAGCACCAACTTTTTACGTCTTTCGAGCACGACGACCCTGTAAAGAAACAATAAATATGCATACTTACCATGGAACTATAAAGATGTCCTGCACATCTGCTAGACCTACTATGAGCAAAGAAGGGCTACCCAAGTCTGCAAAAGTGCAGCAGCGCGCCCTACTAACCATATCAGACACTAAGTTTTCTCTCAAAAATGAATGCGACTCGTTCACTGGACAGAAGAAAGTGTCAGCATTCCGCCTGGTAGACATGGTCAAGATAAAAAAAGAGAACGAATCAGCTGTCAGAGATTAAGAAGTTCCAAGGTCCATGCGAAATCTCTCCCAGCTAAGCACATGTCGCAAGACAAAGATGGTAGGGACAGTATGTAAGAAGCATGTTGCCCAGTGCTCAATGTTGACAAGATCTTTGAACCCCTCGAAGACTTGTTTTCGAACTGGTGCCTTTGGCGCAACGCATGCTCTCGTGCTTGTTTTCGATGAAACTTTTAGCCAAACCTAACTTGTAATTAAGATGAGCTTCAGGAGAAATTAATGCGAACTTAAACAGCAAAGTGAATCTATTTTCCATTTTTAGGCAGTGCACACATCAACAAAGACTTCTAAAAATAAAATGGGACTGCACATACACCATTTTAAATGCGCAAGACTTGCGACACTTCTCCTAAAACCTCTCTTTTCAGACTGATTCACAGCACAACTAATTTTTTATCTTACGTATCTATGACCCATTGTACCCTCAGACCAACTCTGTAACTACCTTTGGCCCACGAGAATATTGAAATTAATAGATAAATGGGTGAATGGTTAGATATTTCAAGATTATGCCAATTTAATATAAACAATTTTTCAAAACAAAAAGCCAATTTTAGGATGTTAATGAATATCCCTAAAATAATTCCTTCATTGTATGCATAACAAACAAAAATACAGAGAGCCAACTGTTTCTCATAAATGTTAATGAGATTGGCAAATTACTGTTTGCTTCAATGTTAGTGCAATCTCATAAAAGAGTTTCTCATTCTGACCAGTACTATACATTTGCAGTAAAAAACTTTGGAAGCGACTTGCTGAAAAATTCTGCATTTTAAACCTACTCCACTGTAGCATTTTTTCAATAAAAGTGCAGGTGCAATGCATAGACAAAAACTATTTTTAACGCTGAATTATTTGAAAACTGGTGGCCATTGATGTAGCCAAGTACAACCCTCCACCTCCCCCCTCCCAAAACTTTTTCGAATTCTGCATAACACATGCAGAGACGTGCATAATGGGTTGTTGAATGAAACCTGCCCCTCAAATTTTACACCTACACCTTTGTGAGGGCAGCTCAAACTTGTAGGTTAGCAGTAAAATTCTTAGTTCAAAAGTCATAGGATGGGAATACATCACATAAGCCACACAATCACAAAAAGCCCTGCACCGGGTTCTGAAGTTATCGAAATCGGGAATTAAATGATTCAGGCCAGGAAGTCCCAGTCGGGGGTCCATATATTGTAGCAGTGAATTTTAATGATGCTAATTCATTATTAAAATTCATTCCTAAAATATATGAACCCCCAACTGAGACTTTTCATGCCATTTTCGTGCTTGGCCGGCAGTGAAATCGGCGGTCTGCTCACAATGTTAACGCCATAAGCGGCTGATGACAAGATTGACATAGAATTGAGCAATCATACAACCAAAAAATAGTGACTCTGTACTGCTTTTCATTAAATAGGTGGTTTCTCAACAGAAAACCTGAGATGGGTGACTTTTCTGGGGTGTATTCCGTACCATGTTGGTTTGATTCCTTTTGGCCGATTGTACATGTAAGTGTTGTTCAATATGCAGTATTATATTAGCAGAAGCCCCCCTGCCTTCCCTGTGTACATCATCTTGCATGTCCCAGTAGCACTGTGTAGCACGCATCTTGCATGTCCCAGTAGCACTGTGTAGCACGCATTGATGATGCAACTTCAGCGTATACCCTCCACCCAAGAATAGGCATACTAGCCAGAGGACTGCAGACAAAGCTGATATTCAACAAGCAGAGTTGTAGACCAAACATAAGTGTTTGTTCTGTGGAACAATGCAAAATCGGCCCAGTCAATTTTATCAAGAAAGAGCTCCTTCATTCAGGGAGAAAGCAAATTTGACATGCTGTCTGCACCCAGTCAGAGAATAAGGGACTCGACCACTGCCAAAAAGGGCTGGGGCCTTCCAACTCAAAATGACGATGGACAGTGTTAGAGATCGGTCACAGGCTCCGGTGGAGAAAAAGAATTAAGACAGCCAGCCTGTTCCCAAACTGCCGTCTTTAGCCAATATAAACAACTTCTGTTTATAAGACGGGCTAGCTTTAGCGCGCCGATTTCAAGGCCTTTCTCTTGGCATGTTTTCTCGTGATGCACATATGACGACGACCAGAGCTGGCATGAAAAATGGCCAAACAGTATACCAAGGCCATGACTGCGATGCAGGAAGTGCGATGCGTGCGTCGCTTGTCACCGACGTTATCAGCTTCGCCAATCTTCACGTCCTTGATGACGGAACAAAAGGGACCCACCGATAATCCTACGAGCTACTAATACACATGACACCACATTGTCCGTTATGCAACGCAAGAAAAAGTACAAGCACCACCAGCAAAATCGTGGCGCGCCACGCGACATAGTAGCGAGTAGGAGCCGATTTTTCTTTTACAAGTACTTTTTCGGTGCTATCTATGCAAGTGCCACGCATTTCGAAAACTAAAGGTTAGTTGTGGCAACCAATATTATCTTTGGCTACACAGTTTCATTTCATTTCATTCACTTCGTTTTTCTAAGATTTCAACCTAAATGCACGTATCGATTCATCTTACGCGATTTTTCATCGATGGCGAAATTAATTCGCGAAACCGCTACGCGTTTTGATAAGCAGTTACGCAAAGCCGGAAGTACCAATGGTGCTGAATTACGCCAAGGTAGGCACTCACAAAAGCGACGAAAACGCGACAAATCTTACCACGTGGCCCGATTTTACAAACGGTGATACTCGGGAAACGGCGCGAGAATCTACCAACGACCGTGCACTACTGGGGTAATCTTTGCAACGAGCCCAAGCTCATATTTTATTGAACCTTTATAGGATGAAATCATGGTTTAATTTTTCAGAACTCTAGTTACCTAATATAGATATAAACTGACACCATTTGGCCTAGACGCCCTAAAGAAATCAAACATTATTAATCAGTTTGGTAACGACCTGAACGATACCGGAACAAAAAAAAAATTGTACAGAAAGCATCGTCTGCACGATAGTCAATGCACTGTCGAATTAAACGACAGGTCGTATTTAACGACGTTCTCGACATTGCACAGGTGCCGGTGGCCGGGTCATTGAGATGCACGCAGCTGCCATGGGAACCTGGCAGACACGGGACATTTCTGCGTGACCACATGGCGTGCAGGTCCGTTGATAGTAGCGGGTTTACGGTCGCGATGCTCCTAAGGTAAACACGAGGCAAACTCGTCGCTTCCCAGGAAACGGCGCCCGAGCTCTCGGTACCACGTGCTCAGTAAACGAGCGCACCAGCTAAAGATCCCCGTCCTAGTTGTTGCACAAGGTTTTTGTTGCTACGAGCTCTCTTCCCCACCGTCATGCCCCCTCGTGCTCGCTGTCGAGGCCCACGTGTGCGCGATAACGTGCAACGCACTGGGAGGAGCGTTGTCGTCTTCGGTTCTCGGGGCAACAAAAGACCGCCCAAGGGGGTCTGCCCCCCCCCCTCCCTCCCGCACGTCAGCTGCTCGCCTTGCGGGCACGACGCGCCAAATGTGCGCATTTGTACAGTATGCGCGTGTCGCACAAACTTATAACGTGCGATATACCAGTTGCCCTTCGACAAAACGACGACCGAAACCCGGTAACCAAAGGGATAACGGTAACAAGCTTTCCCCTTGGCAGCCAGCTTATATTCGCCGAAGGTTACATCACGGACGCAGTTCGCAACAGTAGTAGTAGTTTAGGGGAGCGAGAGGGTTGACGCGCCGTGCATGTTGGCGGGCGGCGCTACTAAACCACCGAGAGCAAAAAAAATAAATAAAAGTAATCGCGTCTCGGTCGAGCCTGCACCACAGCATGCGGGCAGGCTCGCCGTCACGATGCACGCAGTGCCGCAATACGCTGAGCACTTCGTCATGTCACAACCTCTGGGCATCATGTGCAACCCGATTCTGGGTAAAAACAAGGCCGAGACGCAGAACGAAAAAGCGCGCGCGTTGCATGCTACCTGTCTGCAAGAAGTAGCACGAGCGAAACCATTAGGCCTAGGCAACAGTGCACGTAAAAATAAGTACGAGAAACCGAGTGTTGCAACGAAGTTTTTACTTTTTTTTTATTGGGCTGAGAGTGGCGTGGGCATCCTAGCGAATGTAACGAGAACACGGGCCACCTTTCGTCGAGCGGAAACTGCGACGCGCGGAGTTTATCGGCCGCCAAAGCGGGAAGCGATGCTCGGCACAGCATCGGCCGACAACAACAAAACGCGTATTCAGATCCAGACTTCACGCTACGTCGCTCGGGCTCAGCGAATCGTTGCGGCGACTTCCCGTGTTTATTCTGTCACCCTCCGAACGCCGGCCGACTCGCACAGGTATCGGCTGCCAGGTGACACAATGAGAGCGCCTTCACAAAGAAAGCTAGCACACCGCAAGGCAGCGAAGCCCACTCTCGCGAGCGTCAGCTGATGGACGAACGCGAGCGTTTCCGCCTCGACTCGGGAGCCGATCGGAAATGAGCACACCTTCGAGATCGGCAGCCAAAGGAGCGAGCCTAAATCACGACACGCTCGGGCTACGTGGTTATGCTTTTCTCCGACATCGCCACAAATGGGCAGTCACGAAAAGCAAATGCACTTAGCAACAAAGGCGCGCTAGCACAACGCGCCAGCGTTCACGGGAAGGAAACAAAAACGGAAATCGCTGCTTATCTATCGGGCAAAAAGCGCTGCCCAGAAAAGCAAGAAGACAAAACACATCTCGCCGCTGTTAGCAAAGGCTGATACACGATGTGCGTCGCGGATTTGTGGTGGACCTCGATCGGGTTCGGCAAAAATTTGCGTCGCACTAAGGACGGCCACGCTGGATCCTTCTTCTTCGCGAGACGGCGACATCCTTTCATGCGCTTCGCGCCAACTGAAGACCAAAATTAGACTCGAGTTTCCAACGCGGAAATGTGTCGTTTGGTCGAGTGGTCACATACGGAACCGTACCTCCGAAATCCGTCTCGAAATCGACCAGCTATACGTAAAGGCTCACGTATACGGCGGGCGCGTAATTACGTTTGCATAATACGCAGATGTAGGGAACCCCAACAAAGCACTGCTGCGCGTTGGGGGAGCCGTCGTGAGGTACGGAACCTCGCAGCCTGGCCAAACGGGTTCCCTCCCCAATCGTCGTGCGCGGCCCGGGCATAGAATACAATACAGCAAAAGGGCAGAATGCAGGCATCACAAAACGAATAAAAAAAGCGAAATGGCCATCCTTCGCAGTGTGCAGTCTTTTTCGCCTGCGAGACTCGAGCGACGGTGGGCCCGAAACGCGGCGTTACTCGGGCTCCCCGGGTGACTGCACAGCTTTCGAACTCGGCCACTCGATCGCAACGTCCACCGATGAGGCAGTTCGAACCCTCGAGACAAAGGTCAGCAGCAAAGCCAAACAAAGAGCCCCGTGCTGGTGGCACTTGGATCCATCGCGTAAACAGAGATCGCTCGGCTCGCCGAGCGAGCAACTCTTGCTTACCAGCCACTCGTCCGAGTGTAAATCCATGAGTGGTCGCTCGGCGATTCGGCGTATCCAGGCGATTTGGGCACTGACAAAGACCGTTTTACTTGGAGCGAGACACACTGCGTTGTTTTGGTCGCGAGGCGACAACCAGCTGTTCCTTACGCGAGGAGCGATTGCGCAGAAGCGTGTCAAAAGAGAGACCGCTCGGCGCAGGCAACAAACAGCGACCTCGGCAACGCTACAGGGCGGGAGCAGCCAATCGGAGCGGCCGCTGGGAACTCTCGTGCCGTCGCAGAGCAGGGCATTGGCCCTCGGGCGAAAGGGCCGCTTTCGCGGGGCAGCCGCCTTGCCCGCGCGGGAAATCGCGCGTGCTAGTCGCGAAACACGACTTCACAACTCCACCCGTTTTTTTGACTCTTTGAAAAACGCCAACGTAGTGTGCTGCCATCTATGTGTCGACAAATAAACTGAACAACGCAATCTTGAACACAAAAATTTGCACAGTTGCTTATTTTTAAAACTGGTAGGTAACGCAAAAGTTAAATATACTCACGGTTAGTGCTTTAACAATGTTTGCTTTTGAAGCGATTGAGTGCGCGTACTAGCGCAACTAGTGCAAAGTAAAAGGGTTCCGGAGCTCCGTGAGCTCCGATCGCCTGGCTAGGAGCGCCCGATTTTTCGGAGAATTCAAACAAGTTGTTTTCATTCGAGAGCGGTTAGCATTAAAGGGGAACGAACCTCGCGACGAGTCATGATTCGTGAAAAAAGACCCTCCTGTGCGTCTAATGCAGTGGGGAGAATGCCCTCCCAAAAAGTCGCGCTCTCGCTGTTGTGGGGTTGAACTTGCATGTCCATCGTGTGTGTGTGTGTATGTGCATGCAGTTTCGGGAAATACCCTCTTCCGTCTCCAGGAGCAGAGTTCAATGTTCGCGCCTACCGCGTGTTCGAACAGCGTTAAAAGAAGAAAGAACAGAAACCAGGGGTGGGCGTGCTGGTGGCTCTTTGGTTGCCAACGCGAGAAGTCCCCCCTATACATAATTGCTTTCTCTTCGGCTATATTCTTCGTGTCACTTGTTTCTATAATAGGTTCGCCTCATCCTCTCTTCGCCCTCCTGGTTTCCAAGTACGGTGAAAAAAGAGCCCGCGAACAGCACCCCGAGTCCCGGGCTCGCGTACACTGTAGTGGCTGTACGCATTTCCTCTTTCTTCCGCTGCATCTTATCCCCCACCCTCTTTCCCGCCTTCTTTCTAAAAGCCCTGGCAACCCACCCGGCCGCGACCGCTTCACGAACCGTGAATCGCCTTGCGCGCACTTCCTCTTTTGTCGGAGCGCACTCAATGCAAGACCAAGTATGGGAGCGGGGTGCATAGGTAGATGCACACCGCAGAGGGTAGCAAGAAAAGAAAGCGTTCTTTGGAAGCGCGTTGCGTTCCCCGCACGGCCGTGCTTGTGCACGGTGCCATTCACAAAAAACCCGTGTAGCCGTTCCCAAGTTATGATTCTTTTTTTTTTGCATTTTTTCCGTTTAAGACGCCCATGAACGGCGTTTCTTTCATTGAGCAGCCAACCCGGGTGGTATCTCTCTTTCGTTTCCTCGTGCCCTATCGTAATCGTTTTATCATCCCTTTTTCTGAGAAAGCCCCTCCTTGTGCAAGAACACCACGTTGCAACGTTTGCGTAAATCGTTCCCCAGCTGAGTGCTGAACCGATTGCGTTCGCTGCGGCTAACGTCGTCCTGCGACACGAGGTTGCCACGAACGAAATACGTTGTTACGACATTGAAAAATCGGCCTTTGTTTCGTGCGCACGTGGAGCTCGCTCAGTGGCGAATCGGGCATGGAGCAGCCCTTTAAACTTTGCTCGCAGTTTGTTTACCAGTGCAACTGAGGTGAAGTGGGGTGCTCTTATTTGTATAATGCCAAAACAAAATCATTCGCGTCACGCTCCAAACTGCAACCACTGATTTCCGGCTGAAACAGTACTGTTGCGTCGTCTGCTCCATTCATTCCGAAACACATTAAATCGGGAGCTTTAAGGAGCATGGCATGGTGCCGCCATCTATTATCTAATAATCTAACTGTTTTCACTCGCTCAGGTTACAAAAACTGGCCTTCGAGACTGGTTTTTATTAAACTGAGGCAACGCTTCCTAGATTGCTTGTGCCTGCCGGATTATCGGCGGTCACTTGGGAAGCGGCGGTCGTCGGAACTACGGTGATGGCGCCACTCAAGTAGGGGTGTCTTCAAATAAGTTTTTACGTTCTTGGAGCTTATATGCAACAAAAATAACGTAAAAAAGTTTTTTAAAAGCGTAAACGTAATTATAATCAACTTTACGTTAGGGACGCTGTCATACAGCAAGCAACTTTTTTTGATACAAGGCATCCTCTGAAATTAGTAACAAACACCAAAATTGCTGATCTAGAAGGCCGAGTACAAAGACCCTTACCCCTACGTTGTCAGCGCTACCATAGATGACCGGCGTTTCGCGCTCATCCGGCAGGCACAGGAAATCTAGGAGGCGTTGGCTGAGGATTGCAATTTTGAGAGAGCCGTCGTTGAATATTTGCATAGTGGACGTCACTTGTTCTACCAAAATCACGAATAGCCTAAATTCTAAACATTACTATTGCACAATACATTAGAGTAATTTCCTACTCAAGACAAAATGTTAGTGTGCTGTATTAGATCTAATTTCAGTTTCGGTGACACAGATGCCAGCGCTGCCTCAAAAATGGTGTTATTCCCCCAAAAGCACCAAACACAACGACGGAACGGGGATACTAGAGACGAACCTATAATATCGCCGCGATATTGCCGTATATATTGCCGATATTGCCGTATATATTATTGCCGTAAAGCCGCGATAATTCTGAAAGCTCCATCGACTCGTCGAAGCGTTAGGTGAACGCTTCAATCCGTTACATTTGCAGCGAAGTTCCGTAAGGCTGTATAAGCGCTAAGCGAAGTTAATGTTTGTTCGCCCTACGTACGCAAAAACATTCGGCGTTGGTGTACCGCAGAAATTGGAAAAACCCCACTATCTGGTCGACTAAGAATGAAGAAGGGAGCACACGGTGTTCAGGTACCACTTAAAATTATTGAACAGATGTAAGCAATATAGTTGAGAAAGACTTCAGTGTTCTGTCGGCATTAAACCTAACCCGTGCTTAACACTGGGGACACGCGTATTAGCTTTGTTGGTTAGCCATCTGTGCTTAGGAAGTGTTACCGCTACCATAGTGCTTCATAAAGAAAGCAACAGAATACCAATCAAGAAGGGTGTAATGCAGGGGGACACAATCTCCCCAATGCTATTTGATTGATATGTCGGGTTTAATGTCCCAAAACCAGCATATGGTTATGAGAGACGCCGTAATGGAGGGCTCCGGAAATTTCTACCACCTGCGGTTCTTTAGCGAGCGCCCAAATCTGAGCACACGGGCCTACAACATTTCCGCCTCCATCGGAAATGGAGCCGCCGCAGCCGGGATTCGATCCCGCGACCTGCGGTTTAGCAGCCGAGTACCTTAGCCACTGGGGCTCCCCAATGCTATTTACCGCGTGCTTACAAGAGTTTTTCAGAAGCCTAGAATGGGAACAGTTAGGGATAAGAGTTAATGGAGAGTACCTTAGTAACCTGCGCTTCGCCGATGACATTGTATTGCTGAGTAACTAAGGGGACGAATTGCAACTCATGATTACGGAGTTAGACAAGGAGAGCAGAAATGTGGGTCTTGAAATTAATCTGCAGAAAACGGAAGTAATGTGCAACAACCTCGGAAGGGAGCAGCACTTCGAGATAGGTAATAGTGCACTTCAAGTTGTAAAAGACTATGTCTATTTAGGGCAGGTAATAACCGTGGAGCCAAACCACGAGATATAAGTAACTAGAAAAATAAAAATGTTGTGGAGCACATTTGGCAAGCACTCTCAAATCATGACAGGTAGATTGCCACTATCCCTGAAGAGGAAGGTATATAACAGCTGCATCTTGCCGGTACTTAGCTATGGAGCAGAAACCTGGAGACTTAGGGTTCAGCTTAAATTGAGGACGACGCAGCGAGCAATGGAAAGAAAAATGGTAGGTGTAACCTTAAGAGACAAAAAGAGAGCAGGTTGTATCAGGGAACAAACCGGGGTTAAGGATATCATAGTAGAAATCAAGAAGAGGAAATGGACATGGGCCGGGCATGCAGCACGTAGACAGGATAACCGCTGGTCATTAAGGGTAACTGACTGGATTCCCAGAGAAGGCAAGCGGGTTAGGGGGAGACAGAAGGTTAGGTGGGCAGATGAGATTAAGAAGTTTGCGGGTATAAATTGGCAGTAGCAAGCACATGATGGAGTTAACTGGCGGAACATGGGAGAGGCCTTTGTCCTGCAGTGGACGTAGTCAGGCTTTTTTTTTATTTGTACGAATAGAAGAATGTGACATGTGTGGTAACTGACTGGATTCCCAGAGAAGGCAAGCGGGTTAGGGGGAGACAGAAGGTTAGGTGGGCAGGTGAGATTAAGAAGTTTGCGGGTATAAATTGGCAGTAGCAAGCACATGATCGAGTTAACTGGCGGAACATGGGAGAGGCCTTTGTCCTGCAGTGGACGTAGTCAGGCTTTTTTTTTATTGGTACGAATAGAAGAATGTGACATGTGTTTAGTATACAAAAGGAGGTCCCAAAGTCAAAGACTGCATCGGGACCTCCTGTTAAGGGCAAATTGAGGTAAAACACTGTTAGAGGCAACATAAGCAATAATCAAAATTATAAACTAAGCATAATTGCAACAGAACATTGAAACATATATATATATATATATATATATATATATATATATATATATATATATATATATATATACGAATACATACATACATACATACATACATACATACATACATACATACACTGTCACAGAACGAGCGCTCAAAAAGGGCGCGCCGCCAAATTCTCGCGACGAAACGCCGGAGTGACGCCGCGAGGTCAACGATTAAAGAACAAAAAAGAGAAAACAAACATCCAAGGCTCCCCGGGCGCACGACTCTCTCCCCTCGGAAGCGTGGCTTCGCCGACGAACCTCCTCACCCCACATCGGCGGCCGAGCAAGCACTCGAAATTTCTAGATGGAAAGG
Organism: Rhipicephalus annulatus; assembly: GCA_013436015.1. Lineage (NCBI taxonomy): Eukaryota > Metazoa > Arthropoda > Arachnida > Ixodida > Ixodidae > Rhipicephalus > Rhipicephalus annulatus. Next base: position 124,714 of record WOVY01000036.1, read on the forward strand.
GGCGTGTTATGCCGGGTTGAGTCATCTGTCGGGGACGGCCCTCGTACAGTCTCGCGCTTTCCCCCAGCCTTCGCTGCGAACCGCGCCGACGAAATGATGAGAACTTTCTGGAATCTCGCGCGGAAGGTATTTAATCGAGCAGCCGAGACGAGAGATCAGGAGAAGACGGAAGTTAGCGCCAGAGCACGTAGGGTATTCCGCCGTGTAGTCGGCGAAGGTTTTGTCCGTAGAGACAAAGCAGGAGGAGAAGATGATTTCCACCTGAGGGGTGACGACTCGAGCTACAGGCAAGAGTGTGTGTTTACCGCTATCGAGCGAAGACGCGTGGCAACAGCTGCGTGTGTGAAGCCGACGTGTTTCCGGCGAAGAAGTTTGAAGCTTGGAGAGTGGCCGATTGAAGACGCGAGGTTTCCTGGAAGAGAAACTTCGGGAGCAGCGGAACGACAACAACGCTGGACTTTGAGTGAGTGATTCTCGGAAGAGTATCATTCAGACTTTTGTTCCAAGAACTTTGGACTGAATAGGTTTTCTATCTCTTTAGTCTTTAAGTGTCTTGGTTGTTCAATGCATGTGACTGCATTGTAGTGGGTATTGTTGTCTGTGTCCATTGTTTTGAGTGTGGCTGATTGTACTGTGTAGCACGTTGTTTGATTGGTGACATATTGTATGCAACTATTGTGGAGTGTGCATTCTTGTGTATTGTTTTCGATCTGCCATTATTGAGAATATAATTTTTTTTGTTTATCAACTCTCGGCTCTGACTTGTTCTTTGGGCCACAGTCGGCGTCCACTGGCGCGCCAAAAAGGACGACTTCTAAATTGTCCACGCTTTCGTGGTGCGGTTCGGGGGGCCGATACGTCGGCCCTTGGAATTAGCCCGGCGATCGTCTCCCTAATTAACGGGACCTGTGTGACATACACACACATACAATATATACATACCAAAGGAAAACAAACATAAAAGAAAACCAAATGAACACACACATACAATATATACATACCAAAGGAAAACAAACATAAAAGAAAACCAAATGAATGAATGAATAATGTGAAGAGTATAACTGAAAAAGAATACAAAAAGTTGTAATACATAACATGTGCACATTCAAACAAAGTAGCGCTATGGTAAGAAACAGTAAGACTAGGCATGCATATATAATGTGTGATTTAAGTTTTTCTGATGATTTATATATATATATATATATATATATATATATATATATATATATATATATATATATATATATATATATATATATATATATACAATAAAGGTGTTCTCGCAGTTCGTCCCCATCGAAATGAGAACGCGTGACCGGCAATAGCACCTGCACCTGCACCTGAATTCATGGAGTTACATACCCCCTGAGTGTTGACACGGTTGTTGTGATTGTTGGTGTGGTGATGTTTGTCAGGATAATGAGGTTGACTGCACCTCACCATCATGCGCTGATCACAAAAAATGCGGCGCCAGCAAATTGTTATTGACGTGGACTGTTACGTGATACAATAAAGTTTTCTAAACCGCCACACGACCTTGATAAGCTCAATAAAAACCAGCGTCCAAGCTCACAGTTGTTCTCTAGCTGTGGAAATGCGTATTAACTGAGCAATTTGTTTTCATCTCTCTTCATCAGGTAGAACTATCTCACGGCGTTATAAAGTTGCCTCGTAGAAGCAATGTGTTTTCGACGTGTTTAATCCGCTTTGAACGCGATATCACAAGCCTGTGTGTGTGAACGCCGTACAATTTAGCGCTTATCCCTTCAGTGTCTTTTATCGGCTCCAACGACAGTGACGAGCGATACACGATGAGGGAAGACGTTATCAGAGCTGCGCGCCAGTCAAACGGCGCTGGTTTTTCCATTTCAGGCCTTAGGTTTCACTTTCGTCATTTGGAGTGCTTAGTTTCACATGAGGAATGCAGTTGGCAAAAACAGCGACATGGAACCGCCGCGTGTACTTACGTCATCCGTAGCCTTGGATGGACCGTATAACAAAGCTGAAGGCCTCACACTGCTCTCATTTTCAACTGACATATATAATTTCGGCAGTTTTACGTGCCAAAACCACAATATGACTTTAAGGCATGCCGTAGCGGAGGGCTACGGGTTTTTCCATCATGTAACATTGTACACGATTGTCGCTACCATTGAGCGACTCTTCGAAACGCGACCGCCATGGCCAGCATCGAAACCACGACTTTCGGGTAGGCAGGCGAGCCCCGAAACACCACTAGAGTGTACTAGAAGTGTAACACTACAGCATGCATATACCATGCCGAACAACGCCATTTTGCAGAAGGAAGGTTGTCTTTAAGTGTAGCCACGGGGCGGCTCTCCCATAGTAGAGTACTAAGTTCTCTAAATCCTTAACCACTTTTTCCGAACACACAGGAAGAAACCAACAAGGGCTTCTTCATGTTGCCATGGGCACTGTCATCGCTGTGGGCATTGCACGCGACAGATTACTATAGCGTATTTGTCTTATGGGGGGGGGGGGGTACTAACACCCCCTGTAAAGTCGTTTGCACCTCGTGGCGCACGTGTTTCGCGCATAGGCCGCATTTGGTGTTTACAACTGTCGAGCGGCAGGTGGCGCTGTGCTCGCGAGCGTTTAAACACCAAATTCTCACTCAGTGTATAGAAATATCTAAAATAGAGAATAGGCCCTTGTACGTGGCTTTTCTAGACATCACTGGGGCATACGACAACGTTAACCAGGAAATTTTGTGGGATATATTGAAAGGAATGGGCATGGGCGACGACTGTATACAGCTTTTGAGGGAGATATACCGAGAAAATACAGTTTGCATAGAGTGGGAAGGAATGCGTAGCAAAGAGAACGTTGAGGTTAGCAAGGGTCTGAGACAGGGATGTCCTTTGTCCCCGCTGTTATTCATGCTGTACATGGTGAGTATGGAAAAAGCGCTAGAAGGTAGCAACATTGGTTTTAATCTGTCACACAAACAGGGCGGCATGATGATTGAGCAGAAGCTTCCAGGTTTATTTTATGCGGACGATGTCGTCTTATTTGCGGACAGTCGAGATGATATACAGCAGCTGGCGAATATATGCGGAAGGGAAGGTGAAGCTCTTGGACTAGGATTCAGTGTAACGAAGTGTGGATTGATGGTATTCAATGATCCCTGTGATCAGACGGTGTCCATACAAGGCCAAGAAATACCGAGGGTAAGCGAATACAAGTACCTTGGAGTATGGGTAAATGAGAGTGATAGATACATGGAGGTACAGGAAAAAGCCTCGGCAGCAAAAGGAAAGAGGAATGCGGCAATAATGAAGCACAGAGCGTTGTGGGGATACAATAGGTATGAGGTGCTTCGAGGTCTGTGGAAGGGTGTAATGGTTCCAGGGCTTACTTTTGGGAACTCAGTGGTGTGCATGAGGGCAGAGGTGCAATCGGGAATGGATGTAAATCAAAGGACTGTGGGACGCCTCGCGTTGGGTGCTCACGGGAAGACGACAAACGAGGCTGTAAAGGGCGATATGGGGTGGGCAGGTTTTGAGGCGAGGGAAGCGCAGAGCAAAATAAGGTTCGAAGAAAGGCTAAGAAATATGAAGGAGAGTAGATGGGCAGAGAAGGTGTTCCGTTATTTGTATAGGAAGAGCGTGGACACACAGTGGAGAAAAAGAACTAGAAGACTCACTAGTAAATATACGGCTGGTATTGTAAGCCATATGTCAACAAAGAGCGTTAAGGGAAAAGTCAGGGAGGCGGAGAGGATTTACTGGATGGCAGCTATGGAGAAAAAACCGGCTTTGAGTAACTACCGGAAGGGCAAAAATGAAATAAGGAGGGAGGCATTTTACGATAATTCAAGGGGAAGCGCTTTACTGTTTGAAGCGTGATCGGGTTGCCTTAGAACGCGTAGTTATAAAGCAAGATTCAGTAAAGAAGAAGAACAATGCACATGCTGCGGGAAAGATAAGGAAACGGCGGAGCATGTTCTGATTGAATGTGGAAATATCCACCCAGGTGTACGTTTGGGCACGAGCCTACAGGAAGCCTTGGGTTTTAGGGACAACAATGGAAAGCTGAACACACCCGCGATTGAAATAAGTAAGAGACGGTTAGAGTATTGGTGGCAGAAAATTAGAGAGAAAGGACAAAAATAAATATTGGAAAAATAAAATATGGACAGTGTGCCGTAAATGGCAGAGAACTTAAGCTGAAAATTTACCTTTTTTTCCATTAAGATAGAATTTATCGAAGTAGAGGCATTAGGCCAACATCAAAAAAGAAAAAAGTTTTTTTTTATTTTTTATTTATTTTTTTTTGTCGAGCCTGGTGGCATACTTGTCACCACCCCGTTATAAAGGGGACGCTCATAGCATCCATCCATCCATCCATTTATTACCACCATCATTATCATGGTGAGGGCGGTAGCGCTGGCAGTGACGCCAGGCGGCAAGCCATCGTCGCGGGGTCGCGGTACGTGAGAGATAAGTGGTCCTTTTTTTTTTGGCGCATGGCGGTTAGGTGTTCTTTGGGTTGGCCCCCTGCGGCGGATCTGTGGAGCACGGCATCGCGGGTCGTCTGCCGTGGTTCCTCGTGGCGAGTCGAGCGTTGGCAGTGCCACCTTCGCACTACCTAGTGTTTGTCATGTTATTAAGCTTATGGTAATATCTTTAAAGGTTGTTTTTGCGTGTGGATCACAATCGATGTGTATTAATTTGGCTGACGACGTCGTCGATCTAGAGGCAGTTAAATAAATGTGTTGCTTTGGTTCGGTCCGACCGTACGTGTCTACTGTGTCCGTTCGTTCCGAGAGCGTGCATCACTCCGAGACCGCGCATTCTTCTGACTCAATTATACTTACACGTTATCAAACCTATGTCTTCACCTCCTGTCTGACGTCACACAGTTAACTTCACGCAACAACACGTGTCTAGATATTGTGTTCGAAAAGAGTGTTGCGTCACGACTGCACTGCGTGCCATTGCCAACATACTTAAGCGACCACAAGGTGGTTGTAGCTGTCATCGAGTGAACTGTGTTTCATTTATATTCACCAGTGTTTCTATCGAATACTATATTTGCTGCCTTTAATCGATACACGTCATTAAATATACAATTCATTTCGCCATGTGGGCCTCGCATTACTATTATTCCGAGCACACCAGAGGGAGGGCCTCCCCCATATAGCTGCGCTCTACACATAACAAACTGCCACCAGCGGCGTCACACGACGCACTTAGTACCAGCATGCACTGCCCACGGGAGGCGCCTTTCATTGATGTAGTCGGGGTTCTGCCCAGAGGACCGGAGCCAGCCAGAGTCTCGGCGAGATGTCGAGGAGAGGAGCCCGGCGCTTAACACTAACTTTTAATTACAATATTTACAGGTAGCGTGTAACATGATGGTGGTAGCATCATGGAAGCTCTCGATAGAAGCATCATGGGAGCTTCTGGGCGCTTATGAGAGCTTGTCGGGAGCACCTCGGCGCTCGCATTTCATGTCCTGGCCTTTCCATGATTCTCTGCAGTCCAGGACAGTCCAATAAATTTTGCCATCTTTACCTCCGCCCCCGAAAGGGGAAGGTGAAACGCCGCCTCCTTCCCAGCCCACGAAAGGGGGAAGAGGCACGCCCAGTTCAGCTTATGGCGACGGAGAAAACACTGCACACCACGCACGACACAGCACAGCACGAAGACGTTGAGTCTTACGTGGAAGTCAATTTCGTGGTCTGTTGCAGTGATGGCTATGCGGCGCCAGGCAGACCACAAATTGTGGAAACAGCCGCATCAAGACGCCACGGAGCACGTGGGAGATGCATGCGCAGACGGTTCTCAGACGCTGGGCCCTTTGCCCGGGGCACCTTGACGACAAAGCAAGCCGCCTCAACGGCCAACAACTCTTCCTAATCCGTCAGTCGGTCAGGCGTGTAAGAAGGGTTTCACGAGGGGCGCCGACGACCTGGGATAACTAGAAGAACGATTTCTCTGTTGTCGCCGCTCTTGGTGCGTCTCTGGAAGCGCTCATTCGGAAGAAATCAGGGTAGGCTCGGTCAAAATGTCTCATGCGTCAAAGCGGCGTCAAGCCAGGCAGGCCGATCGTAACATCATCAATGCGGTCATTATATGCACGAGCCTTGTTGTGGTCATCTGTATACTGTGGCCACGCTGCAGGAAATTCGGTTACTTAGCAAGCACATGTTTGCTACAAATAATATTGCTCCTGAAAATGCTATCCTTGATTCGTAAAACATTCGAATATTGCTATCGCATTCATTGCTTCGCCCTTTTCGCGAATCTGGGACTTTTTTTTTTTTGCTAAGCTCGAGGGCGCGGATTCGACCTGCGGCCAGTTTTAGAGGGAAGTGAAATGCAAAGAACACCCATGTGGTTAGATATATTTATTTTATTTATTCTACTTTCAAGATTACCTGCAGCGCCACCTTAGGCATTATTGCGGGGGGCACAGTGCCACATAGAATGAATCCGCAGTCTTGCGGCCATCTAAATCAGCTGGTAACATATAGCCAGGTGCACGCTAAATTACACCAGATGGTCGAATTTCTGGCGCCTTCCATTATACGGCATCTCATGATCATATCGTTTTTTTCGGACGCAATATCTATAAGCGTGCACATACTCCCCTTAAGAGGGCGGGGGGTGAAGGTTTGCCGCAGCAGACGGCATGCGCCCCCTCTTCTAGGTCACTGGGAGGAGGGGGGGGGCGACCACTCACCATGACTTCTCTCCTTGTGCAAACGCTTATGGTAATACCTCAACAATTATTGGTATTATTTGCACATTTGGGCCAATATCGAAGTGACGATGTCGAGTGGATGCTGGCAAACTGTAGTGGCTTGCAAGCTGCTAACGCTGCGCGCCATCGATGCTGACGCTATCGAGCCAGTTTCTAAAGGCTTGACCACATGCAAGTGCATGTCACAGCGTGTCAGCACGAGGCTTTTTGACGGGAATCAAAGGTGATCATTTGGCAGAAGTCTGCCTGGTTGGGATAGAAAGTGAATGGATGAGAAAAATCCAACCAAAAATGATGTCAGGAAAAGCCGACGGGCCTTCGCACCCATGTGGAAGAAGCCGGATCGGCTTCAAAACGTCGGGTTTCCCTAATTTGACGCGCCCTCTCCCGATTTAGGGAAAGGGCGCGCAGCTTCGTGGCTAATTGCACCATAAATACTAGTGATGTCCATTAGAGTATACCCATTGTCACCAGCTTCGTGTAGCTGCCCACCCTCTCTCTAAATGGGGAGAGGGCGTGACGCGACGTCAAAAATTGTGTCGCGGCCACAACGCGTACGTGTTAATTTGACGAAAAAAAACAGAGTTCTTCAACAAATTAAAGCTGGACTGGTCCTGTTAAACCAGCTACAAGGCTACTTGAAGCTGGTCTTGCATTTTTCGGTCTACGACTTCTAGCACGACCTGCTTCAACGATCAATGTTCTCACTGAATGGCTGGCTGGAATCTCCCGATTTTACAGTCTCTTGCTCTACAATCTTACTCTTTCTCAACTACTCTATATTCTGCATATATGCATACTATGCAGGCACTGAAAATTTATATATATTTTAAAAATTTATTTGCAACTTGTTGGTGGCTTGAAGACTCAGCAAGGGCACAAAAAACTGTGCTAATATTACTACTTATTCTTCATTGCTGAATATTAGAAGAATACCACTATTCTACCATCTGACTACAAATCTGGCCATAAGAATAAATGGCCTTTATGAAACTCTTTTAACATACAGTAAAGAAAAAAACTGTAAACACCACTGATCATTACTGTTTGGTACTAAAAATTACCTTTTCGGGAATAACCCTCCCCCCCCCCCCCCCCCGAAATTCTATAGTATATACTGCCGCAAGACTCATGGCTGATCCCTCTTGGTAGGTTGAGCATTATTTATAGAAATCAACGAACCAACGAATGTGAAGGGACCCTGTGAGTTTTAATATGTCCACGATCTGGTTTAATGGGCGTTAATACTTCACAGGCGCCAAAAAAATGGATGCTTAACAAGCACCAACATGCACGAATGTACATGTGAAACGATCTCCATGCAAAACCTCGAACGTCTCGCTTAACTCGTGCCCTGCGAACAGAAAGAAGAGTGCGCAATCGTGGCGGAATTGTGCGCACAGACTGACCGCGTCTCGAAACAAAAGCATCGGCAACAACTTATACGACCGGTCTGAGTGTAAAAATAGGAAGTACGAAAGTAGGGCGGCCAAACGTCTGTTCGAGCATAGTTGCGTGCACCTTATGACGTTAGCATCACTGACTACGGTTAATCAGCATTGAAAGGAAACGCACAATGCAATGAGAGCATCACGATTCACGGATACATGCAGGTTATTCACGCTGTTGATGTGTACATTAAACAGCTTCTTCGGCATAGCGCATGCGTAAAGACCCTCGGAAACGTGCTTTAACACAGCCAGTGCAGTATAGGACATTTTTGCACAGTAGGCAAAACTATGTTTTCATTGAGCTCCCCGCAGATTGAACAACTATACGTCAGGAACTGAACCTCACGTTGGCTTGGTTTTCGGTCTGAGGTTAAAAACCGTGACAGGACCAGGCGTGCTCTGAGCCGCTGAAAAAAAAAAAAATCACGGGAAAGGTTGCATTAAGCTACGGATGACCGAATGTAAGAGGTATATACTTCCTGTCGCGTTCAAAACGGCATGCATGGTACACGCGAGCGCGCTTCCGCCGCTGCACGCAACTGTATCGGAGACGCGGGGGCTCCTGGACTCCTTTCGAAAACGTCGTGTGAGAGCGGTTCAGCCCCGTTGTGATGGGAAGGAGTTGACAAGTGCCTCCGCACTGCGCACCTGTTCGACGCGCAGAGGCAAACTCCGTGTCTATTATTGTATTTCTGCCTGTTCCTTTCTACAGGCTCCCTTATTTTTCTACAGCGGCGTATAGAGGCGCGGAAGAAACTGCAGTGCGACTGATCCAACAGGGGTGCTGTCACTTAGGTGTTATTGCGCACTACTTTGCGGTCAGAATCGGTTTTTATTGTTTTCGCCTCGCACGGCAGACTGGTTCACCGTTCCAGTTCGCATGAATGCGTTAGAATCGGCGTCTGCGTTGGAATAGGGAAGATAAGAAAGAAAAGATTCGAGACCAAAACACGGCCAGGTCCTTCCTTGCTCACTGGCGGAAGACAGCACTCCACTCTAACTTTTGCTGCGTGCGGAGTTGTATGTCGTGACGAACGAGTGGTAACACTGTTATGGCTTTCCGTGCTAACGAACAGAAGGGTCTGACTGCGTGGATTTCTTGCTGCTGGTGGTGTTTCCTTGTTGCCGGCGCATGTGAGTACAACTGTTTGTGTTTAGAAATAAGAATTGAAATATTAGGATCACTGTATGTACTCAAGTACGGGAAAACAGTAAGCCGTTCATTTTACAAAAAACAAAAAATAAGAATAGTTCTGTGTTTATAAAAAGTCTTTACGAGTGTGTTTTGATGTTTTTGAACTATTCAGAGTAATTGGTACTCTACTGTGGGAAAGCAGATAGCCGTGTGTTCAGAAACAGTGTTTAACGATTTTGAGTACTTCGTACTCTACTATGGGAGAGCATAGCCGTCCCGTAGGAATACTTAACTTCGCTTATCCTACATACAGCAAGAGCAACTAAAACCAGGGAGATAAAAAATTCCGTATTTTTCGTGTGTTAAGTGCGCCACTTTACAATACAGAAACGTCTTAATGTGTCCACAGTTTTTTCCCCCAAAAAATGAATTTCCTGGCGAATTTCAAAAATATTTTAAATCGCTTCTCAAACGAAGCGTAGTATTTTAGGTAGGGGCAGCGAACTTCTAATTACTAATATGCGTAGTACAGACACTTCAGCAAAAAAAGTACTTACGGTTAAAAAAAAGTTCCTGCCTGCGGCCCTGATTTACAGCATGTTGTCATCATAGCATTTATTATAGGTGTTTATAAACATGGGAGAAGTTTCGCTGAAGGAAATCACTAGGCATACATTATGTAGGCCTTATTGTTTGATATGTGGGGTTTAACGTCCCAAAACCACCATATGAATATGAGAGACGCCCTAGTTGAGGGCTTCGGAAATTTTGATCCCCTGAGGTTTTTTTTAACGTGCACCCAAATCTGAGCACACGGGCCTACAGCATTTTCACCTCCATCAAAAATGCAGCCGCCGCAGCCGTGATTCATTCCCTCCATCTGGGGGTCAGCATGCCGAGTACCTTAGCCATTGACCACCGCGGCGGGGTGTATACCTTATCGTTTAAAGAGATTTTTGACATTATGTAGACCAGCCACTACGTATCCTAGGTCGCTAGTTAGTTAATAATAACAATTGCCGGGGTATAACGTCACAAAACCACAATATAGATACACCGTAGTGGAAGCCTCCAACAATTTCAACCATCCGGAGCTTGTTAACGTGCACTTCAATCTGGGTAGGTGGGCCTAAGCATTTTCGCCTCCATCGGGAATGCGGTAACCGGTTTTGGAAGGGGTGATCGCCTCTTCCAAAACCGGTGAGCACCCCCCTCCCCATCTCTTCAGTGCTTGCCCTCCACCTGCTATCGCCCATTAGGACAAATGAGTGGGATCTCTTTGAGCACACATTAACAGTATTTATGCTACGATAGAGTTTTTTTGTGCTAATAAAAACTAAAAAAAGTAATGACCACGCCCCCTTTCCGGTTTAAGCGATCGCCCCCCCCCCTCCCCCAAATGAGTGGCTGGATACGCCACTGCGCAGCAGGGACCTGACGCTGCGACATTCGGGTCAGAGGTCGCGCACGATAACGGCTATAGACCACCATGGCGGGTAATGGCTACGATTATATCGCACGAGTGATCCAGCACGCTGAGTATATGGAATGATGCGTACCATGGCAATGATTACGATCTCAGCGGTGATCGTGACCATGACCACTGCATCCTTTCGAACGGTGCAGACTCTGTCATGCTAGACGTCTTCACGAAATTAAAAGCGTATGTAGTTATGAATGGCATCAGGAGTGTCATTTCTTGGGCTAGTTGTAATAGCACACTGTATTTTTGGACGCGCTTGAAGAACAAGGACCCAGTGCAAGGAAGTGTGTCGAAACGGAACGAAAGCAAAAAAAAAAAAACCCCAAAACAATATTTTAGATCGGAAAGAAAGCGTAATTGAAACGTTATTCATTGTATCGTTCCGGAGTGCTACCGAAATTTTCAATGTCATTTTTCGATTCATAAAGACACTTGGCTATGCGAAAAACCGAGGTCGTGTAATGTGAGCAATGATACATATCTCGAGGCAGAATTATCGTGTATCTCGGGCAGGAATTACAAAGTAAAGATGTGCTCCAACTGTGCGAAAAACAAGAACGGTGACAACCAGAGACGCCCATATTATACCAAGTGGACTTTCATGTGCTTGTCACACATGCCGACGTGGAAAGGGCATTCTTGGCGCTGGTTTGTTTTACCAGAACGGTGGTCTCGCGCATCAGAGAGCGCACTCGATGTCGTGCTGCCTCTGAGATCATACTCAATCCCTTGGCACAAAGCACCAAACCTGCTAGCCACACCGCGGTGGTCTAGTGGCTAAGGTACTCGGCTGCATACCCCCAGGTCGCGGGTTCAAATCCCGTCTGCGGCGGCTGCATTTCCAATGCAGGCGGAAATGTTGTAGGCCCGTGTGCTCAGATTTGGGTGCACGTTGAAGAACCCCAGGTGGTCGAAATTTCCGGAGCCCTCCACTACGGCGTCTCTTATGACCATATGGTGGTTTTGGGACGTTAAACCCCACATATCAATCAACCAAACCTGCTAGAAAAAAATTGTGATTTGCTTTTGAGAAAATAAATACTAGAAAGGCACTGGTTTATGCTAGCTCGTAGGTATTCGTGGTGAAGTTGCCTCCGTTCCTCTGAATAACGTGGGAAGAACGTGTTTTACCTGTGTCCCCATTCCTTAAGAGGAGCACAAGTGTCTATGCAAAATCCAAAGTTTTTACCGGTATACCTTGACTTAAAACTTTTGCATATGAATAAAAACCGTTATGGACCGTTACAGAACATTTTTTTTGTCGTTCGGAAGAGAAAAGTAACGGAACTTCTAATGGTAGAAAACCGAGACTGGTGCAAGGAAAGAAATGTAAATTTAAATGGTCGTTTTCTTTTTTACACGCAATATTATTGAGACCTAACAGAAAACAATGCCAAAGTAAGGATAGAGAATGTTTTGGGAATTGTAGTGTAAATGTGAAGAAAAAAAAGTGGACGGAATGATGACTTGCCGGCTGCAGGGGCCAAACTTGCGACCTTTGAATAACGCGTCCAATGCTCCCCCAACGGCAGTGATCATCCCTGCGTCCACTCTGTATACGGTATATGAGTGCATTTAAACGTGGGGTTGTCAGTGAGCACCGCCTGTAGCCAGGACGGTGAGTGCTCTTTTCCTGCCCGTTGGCGCCACGTATCACGTGAGCAGCTGATCAATAATCACTAGTACACTGCCTAAAGGAGTTAAGTCTACCAGAACGACACCCTCGCAGCGAATGAAGGAACGAAGTGTGCATTTAAGGGCTCGTTTCTTCGTTAGATACATTAATGAGATCCAACAGACAATCATATATATGCCAAGGAAAGTGCAGGAGGTGTTATTGTAATTGTAATGAAAATTATTGTAATTGCAATGCAAATGCGAAGAAAGAAAAGTGAACGACAATATGACTTGTTCGCCGGCAGGGGCTAAACCTTCGACTTTCGAATAACGCGTCCGACGCCATGACGGTATCTGTAGCCGTCATGGCTGTATACAGGCGGCACTGACTGACGCCCCCACGTTAATGAACATACCTACCACGTAAAGTGAGATGAAAAATATTCCTGTCACTCCTTCCTTGATTTCTTTTGTTGCGTGCTTACACGTTTTCCCTTATACCCTTTGGCAGTGGGAAGTCAACAAGGGGAACACTGGTATTACGGGAAAAAAGGTAAGTGCACTATAGCTTCTGGTCTCGTCGCGCATCGGATGACTCAGAAACAGTGCCAATCAGAGTATACCATGCATGTGAGAGCGGTTGTTGCGCTGTTTCATTCCTAAGTGAAAGGCTAGAAGAGGGAGTAGAAAGCTACGTCGATCACAACGTGAACAGACCGAGTCTTGCTCTCTCTATATATATGCGTATACACCCACTGCAGGATTAAGGCCTCTCCCATGTACCGCCAGTCAGCTTGGTCCTGTGTTCGCTGCTGCCACTTCACACCCACGAACTTCGTAATCTCATCTGCCCACCTAATTTCTGTCTTCCCCTCAGCCACTCGTTTCGCTTTTGTAATCCAGTCTGTGATCCTTAATGACCAGCGGTTAATTGTCTTGCCTTCGCGCTACGTGCCCTGCCCATGGTCATTTCTTTTTGATTTCGACTATCATGTTCTTAACACCCATTTGTTCCCTGATATGCTCTGCTTGGTGTCTTCTTGTCCCTTAGGGTTACATCTATAATTTTCCTTTCCATTGCTTGCTGCGTCGTCTTCAATTTAGGTTAAACCCTCTTTCCTTCTCCGTATGTAAGTACTTTTAAGACGCAGCTGTCACACGCCTTCCTCTTGGTAGTGACAATCTTGGCATTCTTGGCAAATTGGAACCTGAACTTTGCAACGTCTAACGCTAGAAAATTATCTAGTGGGGCAAGTGTAGCTCTGCTATTCGCCGAATAGAGGGTGTAAAAATGGGATGTAATATAGGGCTCAGCGAAGTTACGAGGACAGATGAGGCCTATATTGTGCTACAGAATGTGTCCGTTCTTTGCTATCGTGGCTTGGATGACAGAAGAGAACTGGGGGTGGGGCTCCTTATCCACATAAATATAACTGGTAACGTAGAGGAACACTATATCATTAAAGAAATGGTGGCAGGTATTGAGATTACCCTAATAAGAGATACAAGATGAAGGTGGTACAGGCCTACGCGCCTACATCCAGCCATGATGACACTTCAGTTTAAAGCTTCTATGAAGACGTGGAATCGGCAATGAGTAAGGTAAAAACACAGTGTATTATACTGATGGGCGACTTCAATGTCAGTGCAGGGAAGAAACAGGCTGGAGACCAGGTAGTAGGGGTTTATGGAATCGGTATTAGAAGTGCCAGAGGGGAGTTATAGGTAGAATTTGCAGAACGCAATAATTTACGGATCTTTAATATTTTCTACCAGAAACGAGTGAACCGTAAGTGAACATGGAGGAGCCCTGATAGCGAAAGTAAGAACAAAATATACTTTATACTGAGTGCACACCCAGCCATCGTGCATGATGTTGTAGTACTTGGCAAGGTATATACGATGCAGTGACCATAGAATGGTAACGTCTCGAATTCGCCTAGACGTGATGAAGGAACGACAGAAACTGATACGCAAGAAGCCAATCATTGAGCTAGAACTGAGAGGAAAGTATAGGAAAACGGAGTCCCGCTTCAGAACAGATACTCGGCTGCTATTGAGGAAACCGGCTTTAGCGTCGACGCAACGAATGATAACCTGATGAGTATCAATACGGAGTGTACAGTGGGAGCTGGAGGTAACGTAGTCAGACAGGACACTGGCAAACTGTCCAAGGAGACGAAGAGCCTCATTAAAAAGCGTCAAAGCGTGAAAGTACAACAGACAAAAAAGAACTGGCAGGGCTTTCGAAGTTGAATAATAACCGTAAGGTATCCGATGTAATGAGGTATATTACGGAGAGAATTGAACATGCTCTAAAGTAAAGAGGAAGCGTCAAAGCAGTGAAGAAGTAACTTGAGATAGGCAAAAACTAGATGTATGCACTAAGGCATAATGAAGGCAAAGTAACTACCAATATGGATGGGGTAGTTAAAGTAGAAGAGTAGTTTTACAGAGATCTGTACAGTAGCCGGGACAACCATGACCATGATGTAAGAACTAGTAGTAACCCAGATGCCATTCGAACAGTAATGTTAGAAGTAGTTAGGAAAGCGTCGGGGGGAATGCAAAAAGGCAAAGCTGCTGGTGGGGATCAGGTAACATCAGATGTACTGAAAGACGGAGGACAGATTGTGTTAGTAAAACTGGCCACCCTGTAAAACTGGCGCTGTCTTACAGCACAGTTTTATTGCAGCAGCTATGCGCCTAAATACTTGAGGGTGCAACGAAAGAGAACGGGGAAGAAAGATATAGATGGCGTTGACTCTGCACGTATGTCACATGTGGGTACTGTCATCCCGAACACTGCAAAAATAATAACAATAAAAATGTCAAAATTTTATCACGATCCGTTTAGAAAGTTAATCCATACACACTCGCTCAATTTCCAATCCTACTTAGCACCCCATTTAACGCTAAAAAGTCGCAACTGAAATATTTTAGTATATTTCGTGCAGAGCCAGTAGCTGCAGATTTCTTTGTATTCGTTTCTAAACCAACTTAACGGCTGTCGATATGTCTCGAAACTCGCCGGTGTATATAAGACCTTTCTTGTGCGCGAGTGTGCGTGATTGATCGGCCAGAGGGTATACGCGCTGTCCCCTTGCGACGTAAAAATAAAGCGTCCGCAGATACACATCCCAATGCTGCGAGCTCCTTTTGTTTTTGTCTGCCATAGAGGCCGTTTTCACGGGCACGTAGTATTGTCAGCTGTTGTGAAACTATATACGCTAAGAAGCAGGTTAGCTGGGCTGTTTTCGTCGTTGTTGTCATCTGACCACGGCTCACAACAAATACAGGGGGATCGGCCGAGTAGCAGACGGATTTTTTTTTTCATTACGGTGCTGTTGCTATTCGCCATCATCGTTGTTATTTTTTCATTATTATTGTTCCTATACTGCTGCAGGTTACAAGCTAAGATATAATCACAGCATATCCATGGAGTGAATGACGATGAGTGGGGCGAAGCGTCCATCTGTCCGTCCATCCATCCGTCCGTCCGTCTGTCTGTCTGTCTGTCTGTCTGTCTGTCTGTCTGTCTGTCTGTCTGTCTGTCTGTCTGTCTGTCTGTCTGTCTGTCTGTCTGTCTGTCCGTCCGTCCGTCCGTCCGTCCGTCCGTCCGTCCGTCCGTCCGTCCGTCCGTCCGTCCGTCCGTCCGTCCGTCCGTCCGTATGGATAGACTGCCCAAGACCATAAGGAGCTTCATCACCTCTAAAAATGTCAGCTCCGCCCACAGCCCCCACCAACCCTACCACTGAGAAATTGCATAGATGTCCCCACCAAATAGCGCTTACTCATTATCATGAGGCCAAGAACTGCATGCTATAGTCGCATACAACTTGATTCCGGAGAGGTGTCATCCAGACGACCGAAGCGCAGCAGCCGATCGCCTCTGCGACTAAAGAAGTGGTCCAATTCTCATACACGCGGCAAAATTCTCCGAAGGCGGGGTTCCCGACAGTACGGGTAGTGACGTCCGACGTCAGTCCGGAGTGCGCGCCCCTTGGTGCATTCATGGGTGCATCCGCCTTCGAGGAGGAAATGTTACGGCTTCTAAAATTGTGTCCGCCTAGAGCAGGGGTCGCAAACACGCGGCCCGCTGACGTCTCACTAGCAGCCCGCAGCTTCAGGAGTAATAATATGTTTATGAATTTGCGAAGTTGTACTCACATTATTTACTCGGCTGTTGCGATTAATAACACTTCATTTGGTTAAAGTTAAAAAAGAGTCGTAAGCTGGGCTAGTTGCTAAACAGCCAGCCCCTGAAAGCACTAACCAGAGAAATCGAACGTGATCCCGTACTAAACAAAGCAGACTCACTCTATCTAATGAAGACTTGGAATGCCGCAAGACCAACCGATCAACGGCCACGAACTGAACTACGATCAAAGCAGACGCACCCTGTCTCACGGAAACGTGAAACGCCGCAACACCAACGATTATCCTATACGAAATGATCGTGTGTACTGAGGAAACGTTTCGTTGCTTTCGCCGCCGACTCGGGAGAGAGAGGGAGAGCGTAGGTGAAATGCATTCTAAAAGAACTTGTTGTTGGGCTAGTTGGTAGAGCATTTCGAATAGTTAATTTGAGCGAAAACTTGACACGATCACTCACACACGCACACACCCATGCATCAAACACACACAGCGCCCACTTCCAACTGATTTATTCATAGCTCGAAGGCTTGAATATATACAGGACACATTGTGCGCACGCACACCATAGACGGCCAACAGCATACATTATCAAACGTACAGTTAATCAATGTCATAGCCTCAAAGCGATAAACTGAAGTACGCTTGGTAACAGTGAAATTGAAGGGGCACTTACACAGTGATCTTTATCTTTTCCAATGAAAAAGGCCTCTAACACTTCACGTCCAGTTTTACTTGCGCTTCTGCCCAGAATTTTCGTCTCAGAAACTTGATCGTGCGTCACAACCACACGAGATGACATGCGCAACCACGTGCGCATACTTGTCATCTCTTTTTTTATTTTTGGGCGTGTTCCCTTAATCGGGACACTTGAAAGCAGGCTTTCAAGTGTTCATATCACCATATACTATTTAATAAAGATATGTAACCAAGCGTTTAAGTGCCGCTGACGCATTTTCACTCGTCGGTGCTGGCATTTTGGGCTGGAAGCTGTTGTGGTCCGCCACGTTCTCCCTATGCTGTTGTCAGAGAAGTGCTACAAGAAACTGTAAGTGACTCGCAGTTGTACTCAGCCGCTCTGTAAGACGAAGCATGGCGGACGACAATGGCTGCGAGCGACAGGGGTTGAAGAAAATAGAAACACGTCTACATGCACCGAAAGCATGTCCGGTATCCAGGGGGTCTTATGCTCTCCAGCGCTCATTAAACCTCACCACTATTCATTAAACAGCTTCTTTCTCGTCGTTGAAACTCATCCTGCTGAGTGATACAGGCTGATCTGACAAAAAAAAAAAGCCCACAGGATCCCTTATGCATCGCCTAAGACCAGGGGTACGTGTAAGTAAATATTTAATTCGCGGGTGGGGGAGGGGTCAGCTTTTTGATGTGAAGTAGGGGCCGGGCAGGCAGATGTGGTCTAATCTCAGTTTAAATGTGCTGTGTATGCCATGAAAAAAAATCGTTTGGAAAGGGGTGGGAGGCATGGGCCCTGCGTTCCACTCCCTGGCTACGAAAGCCATGTCCTTCTTTTCCTTTCCAGTCGATGTGTTGATCCTCCGCCTCAACCCTCCGAAAGTTGTCCGCGCCTAATGTGGTTTTGCACTGCCTTCAAGAGCGAAGGCACTGCAGGCTTTCTGCATCTAACCTGGTTTGCACTCCCTCCGTGATCGGCTCACCTTTGACCAACTGTGACGACGTCGTCATTTGATGTCCCGTCATGTGACGTCATCACATGTTTTGGCAATCTGTGACGCCATGATGACGTCGTGTGGCGATGCCTGAACGCGATGCCATTTAGCATCACTTGAGTTGATGCCACCGATACCGGCGATCAACTTTGCTGCTTGGTGGGACATCTAGATCTTTCTCTATAAAAGGGGCAACTGCAACACCATGAGAACGGCCAGAAAACACTGCCCATCGGTATACTCGAGGATCCCTAGAACACGCGAGCCAAACATAGCGCGACACACGGCCTGGAACTTGAAATAAATGCTCATCATCATCATCATGATCAGCCTGTCTACGTCCACTGCAGGACAAAGGCCTCTCCCATGTTCCGCCAGTTAACCCGGTCTTGTGCTTGCTGCTGCAATTTATACCCGCAAACTTCTTAATCTCATCTGCCCACCTAACCTTCTGTCTCCCCCCAACCCGCTTCCCTTCTCTGGGAATCCAGTTAGTTACCCTTAATGACCAGCGGTTATCCTGTCTACGCGCTACATGCCCGGCCTATGTCCATTTCCTCTTCTTTATTTCAACTATTGTATCCTTAACCCCCGTTTGTCCTCTAATCCACTCTGCTCTCTTCCTGTCTCTTAAGGCCACGCCTACCATTTTTCTTTCCATTGCTCGCTGCGTCGTCCTCAATTTAAGCTGAACCCTCTTTGTAAGTCTCCATGTTTCTGTTCTGTAGCTAAGTATCGGCAGGATACAGCTGTTATATACCTTCCTCTTGAGGGATAGTGGCAATCTACCCGTCATAATTTGAGAGTGCTTGCCAAATGTGTTCCATCCTATTTTTATTCTTCTAGTTACTTTGATCTCGTGGCTCGGCTCCGTGGTTATTACCTGCCCTAAGTAGACATAGTTTTTTACAACTTGAAGTGCACTATTACCTATCTCGAAGCGCTGCTCCTTTCCGAGGTTGTTGTACATTACTTTCGTTTTCTGCAGATTAATTTTAAGACCCACTTGTCTGCTCTCCTTGTCTAACTCCGTAACCATGAGTTGCAATTCGTCCCCTGAGTTACTCAGCAATGCAATGTCATCGGCGAAGCGCAGGTTACTAAGGTATTCTCCATTAACTCTTATCCCTAAATGTTCCCATTCTAGGCTTCTGGAAACCTCCTGTAAGCACGCGGTAAATAGCATTGGGGAGATTGTGTCCCCCTGCTTTACACCCTTCTTGATTGGTATTCTGTTGCTTTCTTTATGAAGCACTATGGTAGCAGTTGATCCCCTGTAGATTTCTTCCAGAATGTTTATATATACTTCATCTACGCCCTGATTCCGCAGTGTCTGCATGACGGCTGATATTTCTACTGAATCAAACGCCTTCTCGTAATCTATGAAGGCTATGTATAGTGGTTGGTTATACTCTGAGCATTTCTCTATTACCTGATTGATAGTATGAATGTGGTCAATTGTTGAGTAGCCTGTTCTAAATCCTGTTTGTTCCTTTGGTTGATTGAATTCTAATGTTTTCTTTACTCTGCTAGCAATTACCTTTGTAAATAGCTTGTATACTACAGAGAGCAAGCTGATCGGCCTGTAATTCTTCAAGACCTTGTCATCTCCTTTCTTATGTATCAAGATGATGTTAGCGTTCTTCCAAGACTCTGGTACTCTTCCCGTCAGAAGACACCTCGTAAACAGGGTGGCTAGTTTTTCTAACACAATCTGTCCTCTATCTTTCAGCAGATCTGATGTTACCTGATCCTCACCAGCAGCTTTGCCTCTTTGCATGCTCTCCAAAGCCTTTCTGACTTCTTCTATCATTACTGGTGGAGTGTCATCTGGGTTACTGCTAGTTCTTATAGTATTAAGGTCGTGGTTGTCTCGGCTGCTGTACAGATCTCTGTAAAAATCCTCCGCTATATCAACTATCCTATCCATATTGGTAGTTATTTTGCCTTCTTTGTCCCTTAGTGCATACATCCGACTTTTGCCTATCCCAAGTTTCCTTTTCACTGCTTTGACGCTTCCTCCGTTTTTCAGAGCGTGTTCAATTCTCTCCATGTTATACCTTCTTACATCGCATACCTTACGTCTATTAATCAACTTCAAAAGCTCTGCCAGTTCTATTTTGTCTGTTGTACTTGACACTTTCATGATTTGACGCTTCTTAATTAGGTTCTTCGTTTCCTGGGAAAGCTTGCCAGTGTCCTGTCTAACTACCCTGCCTCCAACTTCCACTGCAAACTCCGTAATGATACTCGTCAGATTATCATTCATTGTATCTACGCTAAGGTTGGTTTCCTCACTAAGAGCCGAGTACCTGTTCTGCAGCGACATAAAAATAAATGCTCAAAGCCAGTTAAAAATCGCGTTATCCTTTCTCGAGATGTGACGCTTTATACTATAGAATCATGGCTTCATAAGCCAAAGTATCACGTGATTGGCTGATTTCAACACGGTGCGCTTGGCAATTACTGGGGCCACGACGTGTCCGCGCGTGCACGAACGTGAGCTCGCACAGAAAAGCCACGCGTTCGGAATAAAAAAGAAAAGAAGAATAGAGAGAAGTGCTCAAGGTCAAGAGGCGCGCGTGATGTACCTTCTTACCCCGTTGCTTCCAGCACTTTGGTCGGGTCGAGAGAAGCGAGAATTCGTCGTTGCAGCGTGCGAAACATTCTTGTCACTCCACTCATACTAGACAGACTGTAAAAATTAATGCTCCCGTCAATTCGTGATGCAATAAGCTCCTTCAGTGAACCCATTCCATGGCTACTCGGAAACGTGTTGCAGTGCCCCTTTCGTATTGAATACCGTCCCGTACGTGTCTAACAGCCATCGATCCACAGGGACTGACGAGTGGCCCGAGCTTCGCATGGGCGTGAAGAACCAGTGCGGCGGCAAATACCAGTCGCCCATCGACATCAAAACGCACGAGACCACTTACAACGTCTCGCTGGGCCTTCTTCGGTACTCCAACTATGATAAAAAGCTGCAGAACGCCTACGTTTTGAATAACGGCCACACAGGTATTTATATAACGGCCGTGTTGACACAGCCCACAGTTGATGAATTTGTTAATCGAGCGAGTGAATGTGTGCTGACTTTTATTTAGACGTGATTTCCTGAATCGATGATGTCGCTAGTTTTAACTCTGTCTTTACAATTTCGTTTTGTATTTGTTTCTGTTTTTGCTAGCCCCACCATTTCATCTGATGTTTATATTCATAAAGGCTCTTTGCCTACCACTACGGCGAACTTTGCACTATGTTTGAGATATTCGCTTCAAATTTCAAGTGCTTGCAACATGTATTCTTAATCTGCGTATTGCTTGTTTTAACTGTGTACAATGTGACACCACTCCTGTAATAATTCCATCACGGCATTGGCAGTGTTCTGAATAATAATATATGTGATATGTCAAGCACTATACGCAGTGTGCGACGTCGTTGCGATCTGCTTATTAGTCTAGTACGAATCTCTTACCGGTCTGTACGTTGTTCTACGGGACGTAGTGAGTTTTGGCAGTGTTATTGTTACCACTGATGAGGAAACTCCCCGGAACTTCGTTTTGGGATAAAAACCCCGACCTCGGGCTTAGCGCGAAGCCCGTTGTTTGCCGGGTGCATATTGAAAAAAAAAAAACTAAACACTCAACCAAGCACGTCTTTCTAACATTTTTTTTGAGTGACAAAAATGCCCCAAACACAAGCTGAGTCCATCTAAATATTCTTGGCGCGACCCAGATGCTACGGCGGTCAGGTTTTGGTGCGAAATTCAGGGAAGGAAATTTACACAATCGTTTGAATTTGTTCGACCTGTATTGACTGCTGATTAAACCGCAGACTGAATTGCAATAGACTTCTGAAACAGCATAATTTACCAGCCTACAAACGTCCTAATTGTTGCATTTCTTAGCGTTCCTTGATCGGTCGATGAAGTTTCGTGACGTGCACCGAATCATGCAGGCCTCGTGTTCTCTATAACGACGGTGCTTGTAATGTCGGTTGTGGTCTTCTTCTCTCAAAATATAAACATAGTGATGGTTGCCCCGAAGGGAAATAGCAGCGCAACGGTGACTGGGAGAGGCCTACCAGGAGTCTACAGCTTCAATCAGTTCCACTTCCACTGGGGGGCCGACGATACCGTCGGCACCGAACACCACATTGATGGCGAAG
Organism: Rhipicephalus annulatus; assembly: GCA_013436015.1. Classification (NCBI taxonomy): domain Eukaryota; kingdom Metazoa; phylum Arthropoda; class Arachnida; order Ixodida; family Ixodidae; genus Rhipicephalus; species Rhipicephalus annulatus. The sequence goes on from WOVY01000036.1 coordinate 147,142, forward strand.
CCCATGCCATGGAGGTGAGCTTTACACACATGCGTCATTTACTTTTCGGGGCAGGGGCCAAGTGTGACCTCTTTTTTCCCACCCCTGTAACTGCCCGATGTAACGGCAAAACTCCCAGCCCACACCTCCCGATATCCGCCGAAAAACCTGACCTGCTCTAACCTCCAAAATACTGGCCGGATTCGCTGCAGCTACATGCAGGGCACCACTCGTATGAACATCATTTGCGTAAAATAGGTGGTGTGCCTAAGCGTCCCGCGATGAACTGTCTTTACTTTGCGTCCATAGACTTGGAATCTCGATCACAGCTACTGAATGATTTGTTTTGTGTGTATGCATGTACATTTGTCCATTCAGTTCTGTTTCGACTTTCCTCCGATCGCTGTATACTAAGCTCTGGATATAATGCAAGTAATGTCACGGAAGCACACTCCCATTATGCCATGTATAAAATACCCAAACATGGCGACCATGGAAACCTCATTACACAAAACCATCACGTGCGCGTTGCTTTCCGTTTAACGTTGGAAGTTGGCTAGCACAATTTACACGCATGTCCGAGCTGCTCTTACGTTTTTCCATTATTACAGCTTCTCGACATGCTACGGTGCCTTAAGATGGTGGCATGAATTACGCGAATGCCGATACTCTGTACAGTCAATATTCCGACGCCTTTGCTAAAGTACTGCATCATGTTGGCGTTCTGTCAATGTCGCGGTTCAGATATATCTGTCAAGACGTATGTCATCGTTCAAGATGGATGCTTGCCTCCTGTGTTTTTCAGATGCATCTGGTGCACACTAACAAGAAATACGCCACGGCTGAGGAAGCCTACAGACATTCTGATGGTCTCCTGGTTATCGGCGTGCTTTTCGCGGTATGCCGTCAAAAGTGATATTTGTCTGTCGTTACTGTTTCATAAGCAGAACTTTTATATCGGTGCCACTTCGTCAGCTAGGAATACGTGTTTCTTTACTTTATTATTATGGGGCAATACTAAGTCCACTTGACAAGACAAAACAGAAGGATAGTACGTTGCCGTGAGGGTTATATGAGGGGGTTCACCATCTCCGATCTCCCAGAAGTTGTCATATTTCGCACGTGTACATCTATACGCGCATGCAACCGCGTACAAATACACACACGCGCGCTCGCGCGCGCCTGTGTGCGTGCGTGCGTGCGTGCGTGCGTGCGTGCGTGCGTGCGTGCGCGCGCGCGCGCGCGTGTGTGTGTGTGTGTGTGTGTGTGTGTGTGTTGGCTTAGGTGGTTCTCAGACCTTACTCACTTTCTGGGCATCTTGCACATTAAACAAGGATTAAAATATTGGCCAGGTCTCCTACGGGCGTGTGTGACAACCTACCTTAGCATATCTGCCGCTCTACTTTCTGGCAAACATTGATGTGCAGATAGATAGATAGATAGATAGATAGATAGATAGATAGATAGATAGATAGATAGATAGATAGATAGATAGATAGATAGATAGATAGATAGATAGATAGATAGATAGATAGATAGATAGATAGATAGATAGATAGATAGATAGATTCGACAATGTGCAAAGAGAAGGTGTGATCAAGAGTGTCGGCTTCTTCGCAGGTCTCTCGACAAGACAACCGGGCGTTGAACAGCGTCGTGCACTCGCTGGACTTCATGCTCAAGCAGCGCATCAACCGAGCGAAGCTGTCCAAGGCGATCTCGCTGGCGGACCTCCTCCCGGGGAACCCGAGGCAGGCCTACTTCTACCGGGGCTCCCTCACAACGCCACCCTGCGCTGAGGCGGTCACGTGGGTGATTCTCAAGCGTCAGGGGAAAATAAGTGAAACACAGGCAAGTGCAATAGATCGAATCTCAGGATTACGCACTACAAGCAGACGACAAACTACTACGCTTGCTTGATGGTGTCCATCACATCGTCATTTTTGAAAGGCCGTTCAGGGAACTCCAGTTTACTTTTTTGTAAGCACATTGCAAGAACACAGGGCGCCGTGTGAAGAGGTTTTGTTAAAAAAAATCGGGAGCGATTTGGTCTGGAATCGCCCTTGTGTATCCTTGTCCGACCCCCCCCCCCCCCTTATGTAATACCCCGTCAGGGGCCCTTAAGGAAAAATAAATTATGATGATTCCCTTATCAGAAAAATGGGGCAAGCGAAATTTGGCATCTCCGTGGCTTTTTTTCTATCTTTCTTTCTCTTCTTCTTTCTTTCTTTTCTTTTGTTTCTTTTTTCTTTTTCTGACAATCACATTGTGCAGTGCTCCTTCCCAACTGTTCCTCTCCACTATGCCGGAAATTACACGTTCACGTGCCTTAGCATCGCAACACTTCAGTTATTCAAATGCCATGCGAACATCGAAGGCCATGCGATCATATCCAGCGAGCAATGCAAAAAATGCCTCAATAAAGAACCAAATAACCATTTTAATAACGGCCGATCGTCGATGAGCCCCTGATCGAGAAAGCCACTAATTATCGAAAAATGGCACATACGAATTCGCACGTCAACGGCACACCTTCCAGGGCCGCATTTGAGCACGCTCGACGGCACCGAGTGTTCCGGCATGGCCAGAAAGCGCTGCGCTGCGCATTTGTAGTCGAGCGAACGCGAGAGCCATGTATGATGGATATAGAGCCATACATGACAAGCCATGCGTTCGAAGAAAAAAAGAAAAAGTGCTCGAGGTCACGAGGCGCGCGCGACATACCTCCTTTCCCCTTGCCATCGCTCCCTGATTAGCTTCCAGCGCTCTCGTCGGGACGAGAGAACAGAGAATGCGATTGCAACGTGTGACAAATCCTTGTAACTCCGCTCGTACAGGACGGATTCTGAAAATTCTTGCGGTGGAGAATTCGTGAAACAATGAGCTCCTTCACCGAATCCATTCCATGGCTACTTGAAAAAAAAGTTGTGCAGGGCTCCTTCAATAACTATACAGACTGTTTCTGCGCTAAATAGTTTCGAAGAAATCAAAGTAATATGCCACGACTCCTCCGTGAAAACGCATGGTTATGCCTTCAGGAAGTGAGTTTCAACCATAGTAATTTTGATGTCACGCACAAGGAAACACGGACACGCAAAGGCGCGTAGAAGCCAAATGCGATGTCCTAACAGCACATTAACTCTTGCGTTTATAGTTGTTTTACTGTACTCCCAGAGTTTATTTATCGCCTATCATATATTTTTTGTTTTGTTATGCGTGTTATTTCCGCTTGTGTTCTTTATTCGCTTATTCATTGTAATCAGTGTGCACCCTCATATTGTTACCTTGCTTAGAAACTTGCAACCTGGATGTACGACCCCCCCCCCCCCCCTTATGTAATGCCTTCGGGCCCTTAAGGTTGAAATGAAATGAAATGAAGAGAGAGAGAGAATAAAATGAGGGAAAGGCAGGGAGGTTAACCAGAAAATGGAGAATCCGGTTTGCTACCCTGCACTAGGGGAAGGGGGAATGGGGAAGAAAGATTGGAAAGAAAGCGAAGAGGGAAATAGACGCACGCAAAAAAAAGGGGGGGGGGAGCTGGGGTGCTACAGTCTATACAATAGGCCGCTGCCACGCAAAAAGTTCAGTAAGGCGTTCACTGATTTTTTGTGAGCACACAAATCGTGTCGTCTTTCCAGCACTGATTGTTCAGACAAAGGTCTGAAAAGCATCAGACAGCACTACTATCCGGCCACATACCTTCCTGCGACATAGATGCGTTATTTATTTTCCTTTTTTTATTCATTAATTTTTTTGCAGTTGAAGGCATTTCGTCAATTGGAAGTTGAAAGTGCGGTCAAAGGAGACTACGAGCCTCTGGTGAACAACTTCCGGCCAACTATGCCACTGCACGGGCGACACGTCAGCAGGAACTTTCTCATCATCCCGCACTATTCCAAAGGAGTGGTCAAGGCAAATCAATGATTGGGGGCAATAAAATACACCATTAATCGGTAAATCGTCGTAGCCTTCAGCCCTGACGCATTGGAAAGAATTGTGACTTGCTGCAGTCAAACACGCATATATCGAACTCGCAAGAAAGAAAGATATTAATAACGGCAAGTAGTTCAATATGTCGTATAACTTCATACACAACTTTTAATGATTTTGCCCCGCCGCGGTGGTCTAGTGGCTAAGGTACTCGGCTGCTGACCCGCAGGTCGCGGGTTCGAATCCCGGCTGCGGCGGCTGCATTTCCGATGGAGGCGGAAATGTTGTAGGCCCGTGTGCTCAGATTTGGGCGCACGTTAAAGAACCCCAGGTGGTCGAAATTTCCGGAGCCCTCCACTACGGCGTCTCTCATAATCATATGGTGGTTTTGGGACGTTAAACCCCACACATCAATCAACTTTTAATGATTTTACTGTATAATCAATTGCGAATGTCGATGCGTTAGTTGGCTTCACGGTTCTGCTTCACGATACTGCAAGGAAGGCTGTTTCACAGCAATACGCGGGAATTTTTCCAAATTTAACCTTCGTTATCTTTATCTCTTTTTTGCGCTTTGCGGTTGGAAAATAGTTTCATACGGAGCTTTGTATATACTTCGGGCGCCAGAAGTTTTTAGCCTATTGTGGCACCGCTCACTCTTCTGAGCCCTCTTCCCCCCTTCCTCCCCTAAAAAAAAAGAGAAAAAAAACCTTTTCCGAGGCAAAGCCAACGTTTTTCGTTCCGCACTGCCTATTGATGTTCGATGTGCGAAGCGTTCCGGCTGTTCTTATTGGATGTAGCCCTCCAATAAAGCAGTTTTGTGTTCACTAATCGTTCTATATAAAGGAATATTCGATTTATCCGAGTACGATATAGTCGTGTTTGATTGCACAGTCAAACAAAAGAGAAGCTCACCATATTGCGCTCAAGTCACTAATTATGATGCGCTGTCAGAAACGCGTCAAATTCTCGTGCATAATTCTAAGGCACTCGGTATCACATTCCAAGTAATAAAATTAAGGGAAGCGTTGCTTTGGGTGAGTTTTAGTAATTAATGTTATTGAGTGTGTAACTAATTATTGAATTATTCTGCCACCAGTCAACATCAGTGTTTGCATAAAAATAATCCACTGTTACGTCCGAATTGCATGCACAGTTCGTTTTTTTGTTGTATTTGTTTCTAGCAAAAGAAAAAAATACTTTTCGCATTGTTCCTGGAATGCGTCACATCAAACAATAGTCTAACATGGTAGTGTATATTAATCATATAGTGGTTTTGGGACGTTAAACCCCATATAACATGGTAGTGTATCGAGCAAAGTGATTCTCTGCAGCAATACGCAGCATAATGAAGTTAAGGGATAACCAGTTGTCCCTTCAGGGGTTCCTGCACGAATTTGCACGCTAAGTTTTAAGCCATTTGATGAAACAAGCGGTGCATGACGTGCTATTGAAGTTGGCGTGTACATTTGTATACACCTTGACTGAAATTGATATTGTGCTTCACCATTAAGCGCCACACCAACGGCGTCATGGCTCGATATCGTGTAATGTTTCTCCTAGTTTCGCTCTTTTTGAAAAGAAAACCTTGAGAATTAAGTGTTTGCGTACAGGCCCTCTTTGTACATTTATGCGGCCAAGTACGGTCTCGGTGAATCATTTAGGGAAGATGCCACGAACGCTTGTAAAACTTTGAAGTTTTCATTGAAACTATTCTTTTTTTTTGTTTTTATGCTGCCTCAAGTATCATGCAGTTTCTTACTTTCAAAGAGAAATATGCGAAAAACATCACTTTTCCTTTAGTGTCATTTTAAGGTTTCCACGGGAAATATTTTGGTATGGGATTAATAACACCCGCTGACACAAATGACACCAATGCGTAAAGTTGAGGAAGTACTTCGAAACTGCTTTCACGCGTTCCATTCTACCAACGCTGATAAACTGGACGCTGTGCTCTTCCGAAAAAATCACACGACTTGTTAGTAAAACCATGTGCACTTCGTTTTTTTTTTTCTCCACAGTTGTGCAAAACTTCGACATATACGCATGTTCGGCATTTGTGAGCGCGTTACCATACTGTACTCATAGAGTTCCTTTTACGAGGTCATTGTGATTTCACTGTTCGTTGTGCATGGATAAATAAATGTATGTTGTGCCTTCTGTGGTATTCACTGAATTATTGATGTGTCAATCAGGAGCGTAGCCAGAAATGTTTTTCAGGGGGGGGGGGGGTCACCCCTTTTGAAATGGTCATTTTTTCGTGGCCATGGCGAAAAAAAATTGGCCGGGGGTGGGGGGGGGGGGCATGGGCCCGGTGTGCTACCCCCTGGCTACGCCTCTGTTGTGAATGTCTGTTCACTGGTGTTTTTTTTTTTATGGGTGTGGGTGCGTGCGTGCACGTGTGTGTTTCTTCGGAACAAGATTCCGAAGAAAGTGTAAGAGTCTCCAAAAAGGAGTTAAAGCACGTCAATTAAAAAGTGGCGATTGCGTAATAAAAAAAACGGTAATACTTTGTTCTTGCTGGTGTGCACCTGAAAAGATTGCAGATACCATAACTGACAACCAGGTTTGACCTGATAGTGGCACCCTGTAGAGAAGCCGACAGGGGGATTACTTCAAGAATGGCGTGTGGAGAGTTAGGAAAAAAAAAAGAACAAGTGTAATCAGCAGCAAAAGAAAGCTCTCGATACCAGCTACTTTTGTTGGCCGCGGTAGAAGGCAAGAAGCGCATGTACACCAACTTGCTTTCTTTTTTTACACCGTTATTTGCACCAGTTTATCGGCGAGTGGCCGATCTCTATCTCAAGTGTATGCGCTACGTTTTGAGCATTTAGCAGTATTCTTCACCATCTCTTTTATAATGTTGACAAGAAAAAAATATGCTCATCTTCATCTGACCTATCACGTCACGAAGACTGGATTAGCAGCTAGTGGCGAAAGTCTTAGCTTCGCCATTGACACACAGGTTCCCATCCTCCATTACACCAGCGCCCGTATCCCGTGTCGGCTGCCAAGCGACGGGTAATTAGCCAGCAAATCGAGGATATTAGCCAGCAAATCGAGGTAATTAGCCAGCAAATCGAGGTCAGTATACGCTTCTTTGTAGATTATTGTCGGCTCAATAGGATCACTCGCAGGGATGTCTACACACCACCTCCACCAAATGTCGTAAGACGATTTATTACGAACGCAGCAACGATTCCCAGTCACGGTAGCGCCGAACTGACGGAAACGCAGATCTCCGGTGCACAGCAGCAACCACAGCGGACTCGTCGTCTTCCTTTTCCTCACTACAAGAGGATATTCTTTTACATCTTACGAAATATTCAATCGCCAATCAATCTCGTCTGACACTACGCGCTTATCGTATTGAACCATATTTTACAAACTCGTTGTGACCTTCATAACGATATACGAAAAATTAGAAGCTTGGTCACTGGTACAGACCTCATACCAAAACCGCAGCTATAGAGAAGTAACAACTGCAACAACAAAGCTAATGGCACGGTGCACCACTGCTCATTCGATGGTTCATCCCGACGACGGCTTCCGTGTGATCAAAAGCACCCTATAGAGTGAGCGTGACAACTTCTTCGTCGACAATAGCCACTCGCGAAAATGCTCGCTCCTTCGCCGCTTTCAGGTCCCACCTATATTTATCTTTTGCGGTTATGCAGCTTTATCTCGCGTGGCTCTGAGGAACAAAAGGCATTGTCGTTGGCAGAGGAAAAATTAATATAGTACATGTTCGCAAGCTTCGTGGAAAGAATACAAGTAGCAAATAAGATTTGATTGATTTGTGGGGGGTTAACAAAGTAGCAAATAAGAAAGAGCCGCATGGGCCACGTGTAAGTATAGCTATAAACTAGGAAGTTAATATGGACGAAAAAGAGAAAACGTCCAGTCTTCTTGTGCGACTGAATGGAGTACACTTCGCTCGTTCTGAATCATCATTGTAAGCAGATGAAGAATATAAACCCGTGTTTCTGTTGTCCAGCTGCCATACTTTTATATTCAAAAGATATGTGCTGTCAGACAAGTAGATGTCATATCTGCAGACAATTCAGAAGGTCATCTCAAGCTTTTGCATGCAATGTCCTGTTTTTTTCTTACTTAGAGCAGCAACCTCTTTCTTTCCTTATTTCAGTGAAAAAATATAATTGTATGAAGTTTATTTATCGGTAATAATAACGATGATATACAGGGTGCCCCACGTAATATTAACCAGATTTTCAAAATGTGCCAGAACACGTAACTACGACGCAACAAAATGTATGTTGCTCACCTTTGCATAGAGTTAATAAGACTAATTTTCGTGTTTTCGAGTATTGTTTAATTAGATTTGTTTAATTAACTAACTTTCGAAGGAACGAAGATGGATAAAAAGTTTCAATTAGAAAGTTGTAGATCGGTTTGCAAAACGTCTAGATAGATAGTTTTGAACTTTATATCCGTTGGTTATTAGTGTTTTTTCTGCTAATTACAAATGCCCGCGAAATACAAAAAAAATACCTCATGACAAACTAGCTCACGCGTCAGTGCGCACGATGGTTCTAGTGCTCCCTAATGTTCCGCTTACGAACGACACGCTTCCCTCGCACCAGTTCATGACAGCGATAAGCAGTCATAGCGGTTATCATTTTTTGTGGCCGATAGCAAGACGTGTTCATCGTAAAGCCACTAACATCGTTGCAACCCTGCCGGGACAGCACAATGGGGCAAATGCTTTGGTCGTTCGTACGCGGAACGTTAGAGAGCACTAGAATCATAGTGCACACTGGCGCACGAGCGGGTTTGTCACGTAGTATTTTTTTGTATTTCGCGGGCATTTGTAAGTAGCAGAACCTAACAGATATACAGTTCAAAGTTGTCTAATTGGACGTTTGCAAACCATTCTATACAGCTCTCTCACTTAATTTTTTTTCTTTATCTTCGTTTCTTGAATAGTTAATTAAACATATTAGTTAAACAATATTTCAGAACACAAAAAATAGTCAAACTAACTCCAGGCAACGGTGAGCAACATGAATTTGATCAAGTCGTAATAGCGTGTGCCGGCATATTTTTGAACTCTGGCTAAAGTTACCTGGAACACCCTGTACAACAAAATCGTGAAAACTTTAGATTGCGCGACACATAATTATTTGTCACACTATACTCGCCAACAAACCAAGAAAAAAATGTCATTTCTGACCTCAGCCGTCGCCGTCCCTCCCATAAGATGTTGCCAGTTCCGCTTACAGAAGCGTATCTACGAGATTCTTTCTTCACCGAGTCGCCTGCAAAATTTTCCCCTCGCTTGGAGAGTTTTGGGGGCTTAATTACATATTTCCAGCAAATAGTTACTTTAGTGATCTAGGCGTTCACCAATAGCACGTTTGTCGTTCACTATATATATATATATATACGACGGAAAGTATAGGGGAAGTTGTTAGGCCAATTTTAATGTAAATGAGAAGAAATAAAAGTGGGCGAAAAGATAACTTGCCGTGGGCAGGATCCGAACCTGCGACCTTCGATTAACGCGTTCGATGCTCTACCATTAAGCTACCACGACAGCCAGCCCCCCAGCGCCACTTTATTGGGTATCTATGTCAATTTAAACGTGGGAGTGTCAGTCAGCGCCACTAGTAGCCATGGCGGCGAGTGTGGCACACTCTTTATGAGCCTGTTGGGCGTCACGTAGCACGTGAACTTATTACTAACTGGCAGCTGACCAATAGTCCCCCGCATACAACCTAAAGGCACCAAGTCTGCCAGTACGAGACCCTCGTTAATGAATAAGGGAAACAAGTGTATACTTAAGGGTTCGTTTTTCGTGTTTTACACAATATTAATGATATCTAACAGACAATAATGCCAAGGAAGGTATAGGGGCAGTTATTAGGCCAATTGTAATGCAAATGAGAAGAAAGAAAAGTGGGTGAAAAGATAACTTGCCGTGGGCAGGATCCGAACCTGCGAAGGTCACAGGTTCGGATCCTGCGACATATTCAAGAATTGAAACTTTATTAGAGTTGCGCTTCTTTTGTGATTATTATTAACTTGTTATCTCGTTAGCATCTGGACTCTGCCTCCCATAGAAAAAAAAAAACCTTATGTGCTCAAATGATGCGCAGTCATTTTCTTGACGTCACGCACATTTCAAGGGTTTTTTTTTTCAAATAGTTGACTTTCAAGTACATACATGCGTTTGTACCGCTAGTTTTTATAAGTTGGACACTTCGTTCTGGAAAATTTTGTTAGGGATTCTGTAATCGTTGCACCACCAACCATAACAGTTTAATTAATAAGGGTGGACCTACAACTGTCAACGTGCGTGGTGTTTACATTAGCCAAGAAAAAAATAGTTACGGTGCAAGCGGGAAGAAGCAAGCACGACCGTCTTCCACACATGATAGGGCAGGGGCGCCGTGGTTCTGCGGATAGAGCTTACATTATAGGTCGTAACCGAGTCTATAGTACGTCCAGTGCAGTCCGTCCGTACTTGTTCTGCGCAGGAGGACAGTTGCCAGACCAGAATCTCGACCCGACTTGCTAGTTGGTGGATTGCAGCTGTCATCACAGGCGAACGAGTGACGCGTCACCCTAAGTGTTTTTTTTTTCGTACCATTTACAACGTGATCCCTACCCAGTGAACAACACTATAGTGACACATCCAGTCCACGGAATGTGCACCAGTGCTGAAGGATGCTGGTCACTTGTGCTGTCAGCTTTGCATTGCACTGTTGTCTGTTCATATTGCTCAGTATGCAATATACATAGTAGACCCTATAGAACTGACCTGAAGAACGTCGCACAAGAAAGACGTATAGAGATCGCAAAATATATTATGCACACAGTTGGCTTAGTCATTCGCTTTTCTCTACTGCATTACGTCTTTGTTTGCAAACATTAATTTTACTTCTGTAGCGTTGAATCAGATCTATATGTAGCTTCGCAGGTTTGAACTGTCGTGTAGTGCAAACTACGCATTGATTTCCGCATTGTCTTTCATAATATTCTCAGGTCGACCAGCCACACGTATGCAGAAATTTTCCTTCCGCCTTGTCATTTCGTCTATGCTTCGTTATTATTTTTTTCCCTTCTGAACGATGCGCGCTGCATGGCTGTAATGACTTCCTCCATCCGCACACGTTTCTTCTCGCGAGCACATATTTAAATATCTCTATTGCACTGAAGCGGCTAAACCTTTTCTTTTTTAAGTTACGCTGTGGAATTTGGGGCCTCAAGGCAAGCGAGAATTGCGTGCTGTCGAACGCCGTTGCAAAGAAAGCTTCTGTTGCGGAAATAATTGTGCAACATGGCTTGGCAAGCTGTGTTTATTGTTCATGTATACTGTTAACTCCATTACAGCAGATAATTTTGTCTGTTCAATGAAATAATCTGCACAACCTGCAAGACTTACTAGATTTAGTTATTATTATTATTATTATTATTATTATTATTATTATTATTATTATTATTATTATTATTATTATTATTATTATTATTATTATTATTATTATTATTATTGCTATGCTGCTGCTATAACGACGAATCTCCACGAACTTATCATGCTTTTGATTCAAATAACTTCTGACAAAAGAAAGCGTCACTAAGTATTTTAAGGGAAGCGACCATTTCATTCAATGAATGATGCTCTGATTCCCGTACACACTGTCGTCAAGGTTCTGAACTGCGTATACGTGTGATACCGATGTCCCACGATGAGCTGACGATCGCGATTAAACCCGATCGAGATAATATTTTTGAACAGAGGATATTCAGCTTGCTCGAAGGAGAAAATCACGACTGAGAAATGCATCCGAACCAGGCACGATCGCGATTGAAAAGCGACCACGTGACACTGATGCAACTTGCAAGACGTATATGAACGCTGAGGTGGGCTTTTTCGCATAGTCTCTTTTACTGCGGGTAAGCCAGCTCTGACGGATGCCGGGGACGCTCAATGCCCGCGCGGACAGCTTTCGGAGCGCCATATGGAAACCATCGGCGTAGCCAGAGGTGAGGGCCCAACTCCTACCCAGATCCCACCCTCCAAAATAATATTCAACCCCCCCCCCCCCCTGTCTGTCTGTCTGTCTGTCTGTCTGTCTGTCTGTCTGTCTGTCTGTCTGTCTGTCTGTCTGTCTGTCTGTCTGTCTGTCTGTCTGTCTGTCTGTCTGTCTGTCTCTCTCTGTGTGTGTGTGTGTGTGTGTGTGTGTTGCTGGTAGGTACTTGGTCGTTCGAAAAAGAACGGCCAAGGACAATACGCGAGTAGCTAAATGTGTCATGATGAAAACCTGTTAGGAGAACAAGAAATGGGTTGATACCAAGAAGGTTTCAGCGCTTACTCCCATGCATGGTGCGCCGCCTGACGTACTGCGGGTCTGACACAGAACAGCCTGATGCCTCAAGAGGACCTGTAGAAGTTCTACACGTACCGCGGCTCACTCTCAACGCTGCCATACACGGAGTTCATGCGCTGGACCATATTCAGCAGGAACGCGTTCATCTCGGAGGCACTGGTAATTGAGCAAGCTTGTCTACGCGACCATCCAAAGACGCTGTACAGCCACACCCTCCCACCCTCTCAAGTACCTCACCCTTGCACAGCGTCCTCACAGTAAGGGTTTCACTGGAAGGGGGTTAGGAAGGGAGGAGGGGGTGAGGTGATTTAGTGAAACTCCACTTACCCCTATATTGCGCCCCCCCGCCCTGTTCACACAGAGTGTAGAACCCTACACACAACCACGCATGGAGATAGAACAGGCGGATTTCATCTCTTTGAGTTTTTCCGTACCATGTCAAGGAAAAACTAACAGGTTCTTTTATGCATTCGCCTAAGACGATTAGAAAGCGAAAGCAATCTTCTTTATCTTCCCTGGGAAGTCGAAGTACTGATCCTCCCACCGCCCCCGTCCGAAAGTTCTTCTGCACGTAACGCAGCTTTTGCGCTGCCTCCATGATCAGCTCACATTTGACCAAGCGACGTTGTCATGTGACGACGCCACAAATTTTATCCATCTGTGACGTCATGGTGACGTCACAACGATATCTTTCGCCTCACTCGTGTTGACGTCACTGACGGCCAATTTTCGCGATGATGCGGCATCCAAGGCTATCGCCTGAATGTTCCCACACCTTTATGATAAGGGGTCGAACAATAGTTCTGAGTTTTCTTCTTTTCGTTCGTTACAGCTGCAACGACTGCGCAGACTCTGTGGACAAAGAAACAACGACTTTCTCACGGACAACTTCCAACCACCGCAAATATTTCACAGTTGCACGATCGTTACTTCGTTTGCGTCCTTCTGAACCTCAGTGGAAGAGCATGGCATTAGTGTGACCGCATTTAATTGGGATTCTATCGTAACGGCGCTGATGTCATCCATTGACAGATTCGGAGAACTTCCGATAGCGCTTTTTCTGCGCCATGCGGAGCAACTCCGTTCGAGACGCGGAATGATAGTGCTTCCTGTATGTTCCATTGAAAGATACAGAGCAGCTACGCCGCGAGATCTACTTTACGGAGCAACTTTTAAATTCGAATGCATTTCTTAGTCGGGCTATGTCAGGCGTCCGTCGGGATCCGTCCACCGCCCTCTCCCAAGCAACAGCTGCGGGCTCGCGCGCATATCCTCGCCCCTAGCAACAACGCCACCGAGACTGACTCAATTTCCTCTAGGTGGTGTTGTTAGCAACCGGAGCATGTGTTGCGAGAGTGTAGGAGAAGGTAGGTCTAGTGCTTCGCCACTCCTTCTCTCGCCGTTCACTCTCTCCTCCCTGCGCCCCACTTTCCCGTCCACTCGCACTTCACTCTCGAGTCTCGACCGTTCGCTGGCTGAGTGCCTCTTAAGAACATCCGAAAATGTGTGCTCGAGACGCCGCTGTGAAACGCCCTCGCCGAGCCGAGAAAGCTGTTTGGTTTGTTCACTTAACAGTGCACTTAACCGTGGTTTGTTTTTTAACCGTGCACACCAGCTACTAGAGCTGGAAACGCATACCGCGTTTCTCGCGACAGAAAAACGCCACGTGCGGCGAACGGCGCTATTGGCTGCACGGTTTAAGAAAAAGGAAACAAAACGTTATTCGTCTAACGCTGTGTGAATTCTCACGTGCGAAACACCGCTACGGACGCTACGCAAAGCATTCGCATTTACTCACGATTTGCTTCGGGGAGAGAGAGAAACTTTTTTTTCGATCATAGTAAAATGTCGGGTGGCGCTCTCAGTCCAGAGCTCCAACAGCCGCTGCTGCGTCCCGTGCCCGCCGAACCAGCGCCCGTTGGCCACTCTGGCCTTCGGGGAGGTGGGCACATTTTTTTTTGCACCACGAAAAGCGGCGTATTCAACCGTAGTCGCCAGCGTCCCGTGCCCTAGAACGGTGCCTACTTAGGGCGCGCCAACGGACGCTGGTCGCGTCGGTCGCGCCCACACCGTGGGTCGCGCCTCACGTCGAACTATATCTACATCGCTTGCGTTTTGTTAACGCATGTGTCGCCGTGTCCAGCGTGCGCACTGATGAAACAAGGGAGGAGCGCGCATCGCATTACATTCTGACCCTTCCATTGCTCCAGAGGGAGAGCGTGTACTCCACTAGTAGATTCCGTTCAGTTGCCCTCCACCAGAGTGGTCGGAGTGCATCGGCGCAGGGTTCGTCCGTCGCTGCGGATCCGCCAACGGATGACACCATCAAATTTATTTGATTGATTGATATAAGTGCTTTAACATCCTAAAACCACCATATGATAACGAATGGAAAGCTCCGGCAATTTTGAACACGTGAGGTTTTTTAACGTGCACCAAAATCTGAGCACACGGGCCTACAGCATTTTCGCCTCCATCTAGAATGCAGCCGAGATTCGATCCCGCGACCTGCGGGTCAGCGACCGAGTACCTTAGCCACTATACCACCGCGGCGGGGCACCGTTAAATTGGTCTGTCTGTCTGCCTGCAGTCTTCACAAGCACTGCATTCGCATTTCAAACGAAATATATAACTACTCCTGCCCAAGCCTTTGCCTGGTAGCCGTTTCCGATTGCCTGGTGACTAGAGAAAATAGGCCGAATGACCAGAATCCAGAGGCAGTGCCGGGAGTCTATGTAGACTCCGGCTTTCTCTACCCTCTACCACGTCATGCATTTTTAGATGCGGAAGCATCTTATACTCGCGCCTTGTAGTGCGCCGTCCGCGCCGTCCGCACCGCTTCTCGAACATTCGACAGCTGACGCGCGCGCATGCGCCGTCGCGCCGTCGCCCACCATCTGTGCCGCGCGCGCTTCTCCTTCGAGAACATTCGACAGCTGACAGCGCATGCGCCGTCGCGCTGTATATATACTCAAGGTCGGCGCTCGCTCGCTCAGTTGCCGCTCGTCCGTTGGTTTGTACGGCGCGTCGACGTCCGAAGTCGCCGTGAAATGAATGCCAACGAATCCACAAACAGAATGATCGACGTCCCTTCGACCAGCGCCGGCCAAACTGTTGGCGGAACCGCAAGCGTGTTCACTCATTTAACACCCCATTTCACAACCACATTAACCAATTTAGCCATCGACCCAAGTAAGTCGCAATTTAACACCCGTTAACCAATTACATGCTTCCGCATCCTCCTCAGTGTTCTCCCGAGGGAAGCTGCGGGCAATTTTTTTAAATATTTTTTTTGTGGGCACAGAGAACTCGAGAAGCCAACGCACACCACCGCGAAATGACGATGAGACGCTCGCTGTCTCGCACAGTTATACCAACACAACCACATGAAAAATGGTGCAAAAAATTTAAAGCTGGAACTGAAAGTAAAGCGGGAAAAGTCACTCCAGAACATACAATGAAAGACACGTGTACTCTCACGGTACAACCTTACAGGAGAGATGAGAATCGGACAAAAAAGCATTTCGCTTCTGTCTTCAGCGCGGCACATGAGCGGTGGGCACCACGACGGCGACGGGCGGCCCGTTGATCGAGTTGATCATCCTGCGCCACAGTTCCGTCACCAACTGACTGAAGACGAGCGAGTCCACGTTCTGCCCCACCAGACTGAGCAGGAAGACGTCGCCGGCCGACATGGACGACACGAGGGCCGGGATACGCCGGCTGTCCGGATAGCGCCAGCTGAGCAGACGACACCTGAGCGGCACGTTCACTATCAGCAACGCGCGGTAGGACACGGCCAAGACGCCAGCAGACAACACGGTCGCGTACCAGAACCACAGGAATGCGAACACCTTCTCGTTGATGATGTTGAGTGGGAGGACGCAGATGGCCTCGAGGTTCTCGATCGTCCCGGACTGACCGTACTTGAGGAAGGTGCACATGGTGATGCGCGGGAAGGCCATCACGGCTGGACTCACGAACTCCCGGTGGTCCTGACCGCAATGCCAGCGTACCAGGTCCCAGCCGTAGGTCAAAAACCCTCCTCCCAGTACATAGTCGGTGAAGGTCACTTGGGCTATGACGTTGGCGACGCTGAGAAGCTCGCACAGGAGGTACTTGACCAGGAAGCAGCGATTGTGGTTCATGTTGAGCACGAGAAAGTCCACCATCTGGGACCGAAGCACAGCGCTGTTCTGCGTCATAGCCAAACGGATGTCAAGTGCGGCGACGATGGCGGAAACCTTGCCGCCTTCCCAGGCCTTCCACAGCCAGCGAGGCGCGTAGAAGCACAGCGCCTGGGCGAACATGAGGAAGCAGATCCAATGGTAGTACGTGTGGTACTTCCGGTCTCTGAGTCCGCTCCTGGGAGGCTTGTGACCGGCGCCTGGGTAGATGACGCTCGCGTTGAAAGACGCGTTGAAGAGCGCGCGAAAGCTATAAGTGGACTCCACCCAGCAAAATGAGTCGACCACGCTCTTGGGAACCATCGGGCATTGACAGTCTATGGGCGTCCCCACGTACTCCTTCGTGGTGAGGATCGTGCCGAAGGCCATCAAGAAGGCGACCGTGACGACGGTGTGAAGACGGAAGACATTGCCGTCCGTGTGTACCTTCCTAACCCTGAAGAGCTTCTTCAAGTTTCCGAGGATGTGGAGCATGTTTCGGAACAGTCAGAAGTTCTCGATCGGCGCAGAAAGGGTGTCGAAGGCAAGAACTGCTGCGTATATCGGCTCGTGTTCGCGAGCGAATGAAGTACCGCCACGTGACCGAGCACATGCATCAACGCATCGCCAGAGAGAGTGCCCTCGCGCGCGGTGCAACGCTACCGTTCATTTGCCAGCACGAACGCCGACCGCGCATCGAGAAATGGACCACGCTCGAGCACTGGCAGCGTTGGGTTTCACAACGCCGTGATCATATAGCGTGTATACCATTTACGAACGAAGCTCTCCACACAAGATCAAAGTAAGATAAACATCATAATTGCACATACATAGCAGCCAGCACTCAACCGAGGTAAATACATTAGAAAAGAGAATTGGGAATGCCCCCCCCCCTTCCCGGCGCTTTAGCAGTTTGCATATGTGCATGGTAGTACATATACACGCGCAACACACGCACAAAGAAGGGTCGTAGACCTCCCGAAATAAAGTCTACGCGTCGGAACGGGGAGTGCGCGTTTGTATTTTTGCCCTGGTGAAAAGGTGGGAATGGTGATAAATTGACAAGATGTTTGAGATACTCGCTTGAAATATCGAAAGCCGGGGGCGTGCTTTGTAGTTCTCAAAGCCCTGCGTATTCAATTTTCAGTTACAGTGACAAGGCAATAGTGGCATTTGATGAAATTTCAGTCCAATGAGCGCACGCTCTTGCACACCCAGCACGTTGCCGCGCCACATGTCACGCGGCGCAAGGTTATTCTAGTACACCGTAGCAATGTGGACACAGTGGAGGAACATGTGTTCAGAAAAGTGGGTAACAAATTAGAGTACTAGGTACTCTACTATGGGAGAGCAAAAAGTCGTCCCGTGTGCCTCACGTTTCAGGAGGATGTGTCGACAAAAATTACGCCGCGACCATGAGTGGACATGTGTCTAGAGAAATTTATTCTCACGATCAGTGAACATCAATTACAATGCAACAGAACATCGCGACGGAACAGAACGTGCACATACACACCAAATATTGTTACAAAAAATATATGATTACATTTGTACATTACACGGAAAACGAGGAACACACAAATTAAGCGTAAATATTTATATGTTACGTATTTTCGTTGTATTTGCAAGGTATTTGTGCCAGTACTAAACAAATATCAACTTGCGAGAACCAGACAGGCCTGAAAACAAGCTTCACACGTCACAGACGAACACAAAAGGGCAGGACCAGTGCCGAAAGAATTCCTCCTCACCGAGAAAGAAAAGTTCCTCCGAGAAAACAGATAGCAGCTCAGTGTACAGCTCCAGGATCGGAATGAGTGTGTGTTTAGAAAAAGTGGTTAACGATTTAGAGTAGTTGGTACTCTACTATGGGAGAGCATAATGCCATCCCGTTCCCGCAATGGAGGATCTGTTTAGAGAAAGGTATTCTCACGAACAGTGAACATCATGTACACTCCAACATGACGATGAGGGTTCCTTAAATATGACGTCTGATGAACAGGGCCAAGCTATCAGCTCAGGCCCACGAATTGTTATAGAAGCCGACCATGCCTTGGTCGACTCCGTCATCGGCTCATTTTAAATAAAGTTTATTCCTCTTCTTACTGCGATATCAGAAACGCGGATACTCGAGGCTCATTTTTGTCATTGCCGTCATGTTCCGTTTAAAGTACAAATAGGTAACATCGCCCCGCGCGTCATATTGTCGCGGTGCAGCGCGAACCAAAGGCAGATAAACGTATAAACGTTCACACAGCGACTCTCAGCAGCCGAACAGCAAGATCGCCTTCTTTATCTTCAATCAGCCAGAGCTCCACTACCTGGCTCCGCTCCACTCCTCTAGCCAGAGCTCCACTACCAAATCCCCTTATTGTTGTTTTGGTCCACCAGTACACACGCGTCATTTGCCCCCCCTCTTAATGAGCATCGCCCCGATGCTAAACCAGTAGTGCAGTTTTTTTTGTCTGTTCTTTAAGAAGTGTCTTGCGCAGTCACTACCTTTCATAAGGCTTCATGCGCACAACGTGAACTAGTTCAGGACGGTGCTGGCGAAGCCTCGTACTATATGAACTGTCGGGGACGACCTCGTACGTAACATCACTCAGTCGTCGCAGTACTAGATATGGGCCAAAGTATCTCCTTAGGAGCTTTTCAGAGAGTCCTCGTTTCCGTATGGGTGTCCAAACCCATACTCTGTCGCCGGTCTGGTAAACGACTGTTCTGCGGCGAGAATTGTAGCGGCTCGCGTCGTACTCTTTTTGTTGCTGGATTCGCAGGCGTGCTAGTTGCCTTGCTTCTTCCGCTCGTTCTGTAAACATCTCGGCGTCTGGTTCAATGTCGTCGCATTCGTGCGCTAGCATCGCATCTAACATGGTTCGTACTTCCCTTCCGTGAATTAGGCTGAACGGGGTCATCAGGGTTGTTTCTTGCTTGGCAGTGTTGTATGCAAACGTGATATATGGCAAGATTTCGTCCCAGTTTTTGTGTTCGACGTCTACGTACATTGAAAGCATGTCTTCAATTGTTTTGTTCAGACACTCTGTAAGCCCGTTCGTTTGCGGGTGGTAGGCGGTGGTCTTGCGATGGGTTGTTCCACTCAGCATGAGGACTTGTTCCAAAAGAGCTGCCGTAAATGCGGTTCCTCTGTCTGTGATTACGACGCTTGGTGCACCATGCCGCAGGACAACGTTCTCGATGAAAAATTGTGCCACTTCCGCTGCTGTACCTCTCTGGATAGCCTTTGTTTCAGCATAACGGGTAAGGTAATCAGTCGCGACAATAACCCAGCGGTTCCCAGCAGTAGAAGTAGGAAGTGGGCCCAAAATATCCATGCCAATCTGGTCGAATGGTGTTCTTGGGACCTGCACGGGCTGCAGGAGGCCAGCTGGTTTAGTCGGTGGTGACTTCTGTCGCTGGCAGTCGAGGCAAGTACGAACATGGTGTTTTACGGCAACGGTCAGTCTTGGCCACAAGTAGCGCTGCCGTACTCTGGCCAACGTTCTTGTGTAACCTAAGTGGCCTGAAGTCACCTCGTTGTGGCATGCTTCGAGTACTTTGGAGCGAAGGGCTGCTGGGATGACGAGCAAATACGCAGATCCTGTCGAAGACAAGTTTCTTTTGTATAGTACTCCGCTCCGTAAGCAAAATGATGACAGTGCTTTTACGAAAACAGTTTGTGCCTTCTGAGATCTCCCTTCCAGGTAATTAATTAGGGCAAGTAACTCAAGGTCGCCACGTTGTTGCTGTGTAATAGCGGTTGAGTCAAGCACACCGAGAAATGCTGTTTCCTCCTCATCGGATAGAGTTGCCGGTTCAATGGGTGAGCGGGATAGACAGTCGGCGTCCATGTGGCACTTTCCTGACTTGTGTACGACAGTCATGTCGTACTCCTGCAGCCTGAGACTCCAACGCGCTAATCTCCCGGTAGGATCTTTAAGATTTGTCAACCAACACAGTGAGTGGTGGTCGCTGATGACTTTGAAAGGGCGGCCGTATAAATACGGGCGAAATTTTGTGACCGCCCATACCACGGCGAGGCATTCCTTCTCAGTCGTGGAGTAATTAGTCTCAGCGCGTGTTAGTGTTCGGCTTGCATAGGCGATTACTCTTTCTGTGCCCTCTTGCAGCTGCACAAGCACAGCTCCCAAACCAATATTGCTGGCATCCGTGTGTAGCATCGTTGGGGCTTTCTCATCAAAGTGGGCAAGCACTGGAGGCGTCTGTAGTCGCTGGCGGAGATTCTTAAAAGCAGCTTCCTCTTCGTTGCTCCATTGGAAAGCAACGTCTTCTCTCGTGAGGCGGATCAACGGTGATGCGATGCGTGCGAAGTCCGCGATGAATCGCCTATAATACGCACATAGTCCGAGGAATCGTCGGACAGCCTCCTTATCAGTCGGCACTGGGAACTGTGCAACAGCTGCGATCTTTTCAGGATCAGGACGAACGCCTGCGTGGCTGACAACGTGGCCAAGAAATTGCAGCTCTTCATAGCAAAAGTGGCATTTTTCAGGCTTCAACGTCAAGCCCGCAGACCGTATGGCTTGTAAAACTGCCTCAAGTCTTTTAAGATGCTGGTCAAATGTTGCGGCGAAAACTACGACATCATCAAGGTAGACCAAGCAGGTTTTCCACTTCAACCCAGAAAGTACGGTATCCATAAGTCTTTGAAAGGTAGCAGGCGCTGAACATAAACCAAAGGGCAATACTTTAAATTCATATAAGCCATCTGGTGTCACAAAAGCAGTCTTCTCGCGTTCTCTTGGGATCTACCTCGATTTGCCAATACCCACTCCTTAAGTCCATCGATGAAAAGTAACGAGCATGTCGAAGTCTGTCGAGAGAGTCATCTATACGAGGAAGTGGATACACATCTCTCTTTGTCACCTGATTGAGTTTTCGGTAATCTTCACAGAAGCGCAGGCTGCCATCTTTTTTTTAACGAGGACTACAGGTGACGCCCAGGGGCTTTTTGAGGGCTGAATGACGTCATCTTCTAGCATTTTGTCGACTTGCTCTTGTATCACTTCGCGTTCTTTTGCAGCCACGCGATAGGGGTTTTGGTGAATTAGTCTTGCCATGTCCTCGGTAATTATCCGATGCTTGGTTAGAGGCGTGCGGCCAACTCTTGATGTTGTCGAAAAGCAGTCTTTGAATTCGGCCAGTAGCACAAGAAGCCTCTTTCGCTCGTTCTTAGGCAAAGTAGTGCTAACGTCAAGAACTGGTGTCGAATCAAGTTTTGGTGCCTCGTCGACTACTGCCAAGCAGCCTTCTGCGTCTGTGATATCGTCGAAGTAAGCGACGGCCATGCCTTTTGGAAGGTTCTGGCGCTCATCACTAAAATTTGTCAGAAGCAAGTCCGTGCGTCCAGCGGCGACACTGACGATACCTCTTGCGACGGAAATTCCGTGTGTGAAGAGGAGCGAGGTTATTCGGTCTGCTACTCCTTCGCCGTCAAACTGGACAGCGGCTGCCACAGAAACAAGCGTGCATGACCGTGGAGGGAGAACCACATCGTCATCAGTTAGACGCAATTGATTCGGTCGCGCCTGTGTACAATCAGGTGCGCCCGAACTGTTGCGCAATGTAATCAAACTGTCTGGGATATTGATGACGGCGCCGTACTCTCGTAAGAAGTCCATACCAATAATTAGATCCTTGCAGCATGCGGCGAGAACGACGAACGACGCAACGAAAGAAGAACCTCCTATGTCAATTCTCGCTGTGCATCTTCCAGAGGGCATCATTAACTGACCACCTGCCGTCCTTATTTGAGGGCCTGTCCACGGTGTCTTCACTTTCTTGAGGCGCATGGCGAGGTCCTGACTGATGATAGAAAAGTCGGCACCGGTGTCGACTAAGGCTGTTACTTTCTGGCCGTCAAGAAAAACACTCAGGTCAGCGGTCACAATGTTGTCGCTCTCACGTCTTGTCGAATTTACAGCGTCGTGTAATGGGGGCTTTTCGTCGTCATCTTCATGGCCTGCAACCTTACCCCCGGAGGTCGCCGCCCTCAGTTTCCCCGTCGCGGGCCGGGTGACCTTCTTGCGTTAAGGTCCGCGGAGGTACGTCGGTGTGACGAAGGTGAATGAGCGGGAGAAGGAGAGCGGGATTGACGTCCCAAACCTGGCTGGCGGGTAGGTATTGCCTCCTCGTCAGAAGTACGGTATTCGTAAAAGTGAGAACGGGCTCCATGGAAAGAGGCGTCCTCCCGGCGTGGTATGTATTCTTCGTTCGCACGTCGATCGTCAAACCACGTTCGAAGTGGGCGGAACGAATCATTGCGGTGCCAGCAATGACGGGCAATATGACCTGCACCTCCGCAGTTGAAGCATAGTGGACGTCGATCGATTGTGCGCCACGCTTCTGTTCTTCGGAGTGGTGGACGTCTGAGCCTCCCTTCTTGCGACGATGTCCATGGTGCTGCTGTGGACGCCTGGTGGTACGTCGGTTGGCTTGGCGGTCGGCTCAGGGTCTGCTCTTGCCGCGGTGACCAAGGGGCCGTCGGCACTGGGTGATATGGCGGCGATGTACCAGTTGGTGAACGTCGCAGAGCATTGGCATAGCTCATGGGATGGTGCTCGTCACCAAAACCAGCGGTAGAAAAGGCGTGGCGGATTTCGTCGCGTACCAGTTCAGCGACGGACGCAACGGGGGTTTGAGCAACCGGATTCTGGAACTTTTGAAGTTCTTCGCGAACTATCTCCCTAATGAGGTCTCGCAGGGAGCTTTGATCCTCAGGTATGGCGGCAGCATTGATTGGGGCGCTGCTAGACATTCGATGATACTGCCTGCATCGTTGATGGAGCGCCCGCTCGATAGCCGTAGCCTCCTTGATGAAGTCAACTACGGTACTTGGAGGATGGCGCAGTAGCCCGGCGAAAAGTTGCTCCTTAACGCCGCGCATGAGGTAGCTTAACTTCCTATCTTCACTCATGTTCGGGTCAGCTCGACGAAAAAGACGAGTCATATCTTCAGCAAACATAGTAACGCTTTCATTGGGTTTTTGAACCCGTAGCTCCAATAGCTGCTGCGCATGGTTGCGTCGATCGACATTGGTGAACGTATCGACAAGGTGTTGTCGGAATTCGCCCCAATTAACAGACTGGATTCTCTGTTCTCATACCATATTTTCGCACCGCCGTCAAGGTAGAAATAGGCGCGTGAGAGCTTTTCTTGTTCAGGCCACAGATTAATCTTGGCGACACGCTCGTAGTGCTCAAGCCAGTCGTCCACGTCTTCATGGGCGCCGCCACTAAAGTGATAGGGAACCAGTGGTTGAAAGATGGTTACCTGTGAAGGCTGTGTTGGCGGGGGGCCTTGGGCGCCGGTTGCGGACTGGCGTTGGCCATTTGTAGAGGTAATCGGCACTTGCGAGGTTCCGTGGAAGGCGTGAACTCTGGAGCGAGGCCTATCAGCCGCCGACTGAACCGGTGCACGGGAGTTGAAATGGGTGACAATGCGTCCGAGCTCGATGAACGGCTCCCAGTGGGAGTATGGAGCACTAGGTAGGGTTGCGTCCCAGCACTTCCACCAGTGTCGCGGTGCAGCGCGAACCAAAGGCAGATAAACGTATAAACGTTCACACAGCGACTCTCAGCAGCCGATTTTTGTTTTGTTTTGTTTCCCTTGGGAGGCTGGCTCATACCCACTCAGGGGGATTGGCCAAGAAAGTGTAGTGCAGTTTTTCTGTAATCATTTTAACTAAGTGTAATGAATTGGTATTATAGTAAGACTAATGTAAAAATAAAAACAACATAAAAAGAGCAAACGAAAAAAAAATCAAGTTGAGCAATTTTGAGATTTGAGGTGTTATGATTAGCACTCAGCTGCGTTTACTTCACTCTGCCCTGGGGAGTAATAAATAATTTTTTTCTTTTTTTTGATTGAAGATCACAAACGTATACGCTTGGTTGCCTGAATATAATCGCAAACGGCATTGAAAGCATCCCTGTGGCAATGTCCCAAAGCTGAGGCGCCAAAGCCGAACAGCAAGATCGCCTTCTTTATCTTCAATCAGCCAGAGCTCCACTACCTGGCTCCGCTCCATTCCACTAGCCATAGCTCCACTATCAAATCCCCTTATTGTTGTTTTGGTCCACCAGTACACACGCGTCAATATGTTCTATGTGTGGGCGAAAGTTTGCGAAAGCAGCAGACGGGCGCGGTTCAAGCGGATGTGAAACACGCCGGTAGGCTAGCGCAAAGGTAGGCTAGCGGCAGCCGCGTTGCTCGGGTAGCCAATGCTATCTGATCAAAATGACGCGGGTGCGCGCACCATATCAGCTGTGATGAGTGGAAGGGTTATGGATGGACGGATGGACAAAACTTATTTAAAACCTGCAGATTAGCGACCGCGCCTAGGCCAACCGGGTGGTCGCGGTAAAGTTTAGCCTTTCCGCCGCTTACCGGGACGGTTGGATGCCATAACCCCTGTACATGCAGTGCTGTCCGCTTCGTCTTGAAGAGGACAGAGCGCAAAAACCACTTCGCTCACTGGAGCGGCCGCATTCACGCGAGCATTTTATGTCAAGAGTTACGGCAGATCAGATCCTACAGGGAATCAATCGATCCCTGCTAGCCTGAGCTTGTATAGCATTCCTATATTTATTTTACAGCGGAGCTGTTCAGGCCGAGCGTAATGCGCGTCTACTGAATACGAAAACTATCATCATCATCATAAACCGGAACGCGGTCTCCTCGCCCTTTTTCTCATCTGCATCCTCTTCAGATTCGCTCTTGGAACAAGTGCGCCGACTTGTGTGGCGGTGAATGCAATAACTCTTAATGGAGAGAGAAAGAACAGAGAGGGAAAGAAATAGAGATAACGAAAGAGAGCAAAGACAGAAGGCGATACAAGGAGAAGGGAGAGTGAGAAAAAGTAAGGGAAAAAAGAAAAAAAAAGATAGAAAGACAAAGCTACAAATAGAGGCAGTGAGGATAGAGAAAGGAAAGAAATAAAAAGCGAAGCGAGAGAACAAGTACAGTGGCTAGAGAACAAGTACAGAGAGAGAAAAAAGGAGATCGAGCGAAGGAGAAAGAGAGAAATAGAAAGAAAGGGAGAAAATTTTATTGACACACGTGAAGTAGTGAACAAGATACACAAAAACTCGTACAGATGTCCAATGAAAAAAATAAAATAAAAATAGTGTAAGCCCGACTTGACAAGGAACGACGTAGAAAAAAAAAAGGTGGGAGGGGTGTGTAGCGCTGTGTTCATGTCTATATGTCGCACTTACTATTTGCGTTACGGTTTTGTATCCCTGCACATCGCTAACCTCTCGCATGCCCTTTTATTGCGGACGGTGCTTGAGGGTCCGTTCGTACCAGGCGACCGCAACGAACGCATTCCACGCACTGTCCGCAACTGGCCGTGCTCACAGCGCTCTCTCACTTATCGCAACTTATCGCGCGGAGGCCGTTAAGAACGTGCATATATTGGATGCGCGAAATTGACTTGTAACCCCTGTTTGTTGTCCTAGGTGGTATTTTTTCAGCAACTTCCAAATCAACTAGCCCGCCAACGTGATTTATCCAATTTGTTGCTGCCGTATTCATCGAGTCACCCTTGCGGCACGCGCGAAACTTTTACGATTTTTGTAAAATAAAATACTCCCTCCCTCGTTCTCCGGTGAATGCATCTATCAGTGGCCGCATCTGTCGGGTGATCTGCGGAACAAATATTTTTGGTGCCCAAGAATGAATGACTCACAGCGTTGTTAGGGTTGCGTTTTTACACTATCTAGACGAATGTCGGTACAACATTTGAAAACAGAGCCGATAGCTGTGACCGCAGTCAGCGCTCGTGTCCTTCGTTGTTAGGGTGCCTAGCGTTGTAGTTCCCTGCGTACTCACGCCGTTCTCAATTTGCCGCTTTTCTCGTTCCACATAGTACGCATGACGCACCGCCAGGCGCCACTGCCATCGCCGACAGTATGGAAGACTACGAAAGCGTCTTGCTCGTTAAAAGCGAAGTTTTCGTCTACAAATACCACCAAGGACGACAAACAGAGGTTACAGGTAAGTTTAGCGCATCCTTTAGTCACGCACGTTCGTTGCGTGACGGACTGAGCTTGATAAGTGAGAGCGCGCTGTCAGCACGCCTAGTTGCGGGCAGCACTTGTGGGTGTATTTTTTTTTTTCTGCTTCGTGGACAGATATATGTTTTGCAATAAGTGTGCTCGTTCAATAGAAACGGTTGCTCGCTATTGTAGCTTCATTCACACATTGTGCGATTCAGAGCGAAATGCGAATTAACGAAGCACTTCGTCGCTGTTCTCTTGGAAGTTCTCTAAACTGCCACACTGCAGGCATTGCGTCGGTTATGCGGTACTCCAGCCGCCCGCAAATAATTTTTTCCGGAAAGAAGCTCTTTTGGTTGAATTCTTTCCTTGTTGTGGCACCGCCCTGTCCGTGTATAGCTTGTTGACCTTGTGTGTTGAACTACTTGCCGATTCCGAACAATGCCGGGCGGTAGGGGGGAAGACGGCGTGCTGACATTTCCGATCCGCCCACCGGATGCGTGTGTTTGTTTGTTTACTGAAAATCAGGAGCACAACTCCGCAATGCGTATGCCTGAGCATTAAGGTCGCACTGTGCCCTCTAAAATTGCCCCGCGAAAGCGTGGATTGGAGGAAACACAATCTCACCTTGCGGCACTAGGTGCAGGAGAATCCGCTGTACAGCAATCGCAAAGCGTCGCGGAAAAGTTGCAAAAAAAAAAAAAAAGATCGGAGCGTTGCTTGAGTTATGTGCACAGGACTTGCAGATGCAGCTGAATGTGCTGGCGCACGGTGAAGAACACCAGGTTGTCAAAATACAACCGCAGCCGTCTGATACCGCGCATCTCATCATATTGTGGTCTTTTCACGTGCAGTGGAAAAAGAAAAAAAAGGCTTCAGTGTTCTTTCACTTACACCTCCGTTGATAACTTCCCAAATCAAGTTTAAATTTTTTAAATTGCATGTTGACCCAAATTTAGTGTACTAGAAAAATTGAAGAGAAAATTCTGTTTTACACAAAAGAAAGCCATATGATTTCAAGCTCAGTGCATGTTCTGGGAAGGCACAGTTTCAATATTAACGAGTGGCAAAAAGCGAGATTAGATGTTTCATGAAGCCAAACATTGCATATTGCACGCACTAGAGATCGCGTGTCTCAATGAATTTTAAATTTTGTACTGTCTTCGAGCTCAGTGAATACACAGTAAGTGATTTGTAATTTTATAGTCTTTGACACAGTTGTCTGTGTTTTATAGTCTTTGATAACACCACCCACTTCTACGCATGCCTCTGTACCATATGTATATGGTTATATCTTCACTGTTAAATGTTGCTCAAAAGTCAGTGCCGTGTGTGTTCTTCAGAAGCCCTTGTTTGATGCACTGACCTTAAACTTATTATCTCACTTCACACAGGGCTGCAGACTGGAAACTTGACGCTCCAGAATGGAAAGGGCGAATGAGATTGGTTGTGAAGGGAAAGGAGTGCATTCTGAAGCTCGAGGACAAGATTTCGGGTGAGCATTCATGACTTAGTTTACCTGCAAGTCTTATTCAGATAAGCTGATTAACCTCTGGTCAATCCAGCGCAACACGTACAAGGAAGGCAAGATGGATGTTACGCTCTATATTGCTTATTTGAAGCCCAAATGGGTGCTCTCGTATATACTCAAACCTCGATATAAAAACCAGAATATAACGAAATATTGGCTACAATAAAGTAAATGAAAAATAGTCTTGCAATAGATCTAGTGTTAAAAATAAAGCTTTATAAGGAATTTTCATATATAACAAACTTATTTTTGTGTGAGATGCAATTTTACAACAGTCCAGGGGCATAGTTGTAATTACATCTTCAGCCACAATTGAATGAAGTCCTTTGAAAAAGCTCTGTCATTGCATTGTCTGTGATAATTTGTTCTCAACAACATTGTGATATGAATAGAACCATGCTTTGGTAAAGCTTCTCTTCTTTATGTTCACTTTTCTTTCTCCCAGCGGTTACGCAAGCAATAATCGAAAATGCAAAGAAGTCCACACTCACTTGCTGTTGTAGGTGACGTTCTTTTCTCATCATTGCCAAAAACAATCCTCTCGCAGGTGAACTGTTTGCCAAGTGCCCAATAGACAAGTACCCAGGTATTGCAGTAGAGGCGGTGATGGATTCAAGCCGCTACTTTGTCATTAGGCTGCAAGATGACAACGGTATGCTACTTTCTTTGGATGTATTTGAAAAACAGTTTCACAGCTGTATTGCTTGATTTAAAATTGTGCTTTCGTAAGAAAAGTTTGAGCAACCGCTATCATTCATACTACATCCTGAAACTTGTACGATGCTCCTGTGACAATTTTTTGAAAGGTGAAAGAAATTTTTCAGTACTCTGGAGAAATGGAAGTTGGTGCATTTCATGGCATTGTCCGGTGCTATGTAATTGCAATTGTTTATTTCCAGTCTTTCTCAAGCACATACATTGCACAAAAATAAAGCTGTCGGCGGAACAGCTTCCGCAACGCTTTCATTTAATTCAATTCACATGTGCAATTGCACTAGAATGATACCATTTGGCATGCATTATGTAATTGACAACCTGAAAGATGACGTAATTGATATCTTGTGTCTTGAGGAGTTCCAGTATTACAGCATTGTTAAAAGGACAGCAAAAATTTTCAATGAAGAAAACAAGAGTGGTGCATGAATATTTTTCAGCCTCTCTTCAGAGTCAGAATTACGTCCTGGTGTACACCCGACCACAAAAGTTTACGCTTATGCCATGTATGGGTAGGTCCCAATAACTATTACAAAGCTGTGGCATATATTCGGAGGCTATATTCTCAGACATAGCAGGAATATAGCTTTCTCGGCAATCTCACGTTTCACAAACTTACGGGAGGGGTACATTACTGCAGCATATTAGAGTGCATGGATTGCCTATAAGACATGGATGGTCTTGACACAGATGATACGGCCCTTCATATGTGGGCTTCTCTGTGCTTGCTATTGGGCACAGGCATATTGAATTTGCTGCAAGGTTCAGGCATTTTTAAGTACTCTAATTTAATTGATGATCTTTCTCTTTGCAGGCCGTGCAGCATTCATCGGTATTGGTTTCGCGGACCGCGGTGATTCGTTCGACCTGAATGTTGCCCTTCAAGACCACTTCAAGTACGTAGTGTTCATCTGTCATGTGTTATTAAAAAAATTCCTGTCCACATATATGTGATATATCATTTCCTAATGCCACAGTAAGGAGGTTTTTTAGGCAGCTGCATCAGATAGTTTTTTTATACACATATTTGAGGCTTACGAAGCTTATCAATAACTTTGCTTTCACACAGTGCAAAAAGAAAGCACAGAATCAGATTGCCAGAGTGTTTATGTTCAATATATTTCGGTGTAAAATAAAGCAATCTGAACTAAGCAAATATTTTGGCTCATTACTAATGTAGTTTCACTAAATTCTAATTTGGTGAACAAGATTATGGAAAAATGAATATTTCATTGAGGATAACAACTGTCTGGAAGTCTGGCCATGTCCTTTATTTTTGCGTTTGAAGAAGCGAAATTAGTGAGGTGCCCCTTAGAAGATAAACTGAATGTATGTGCTAAAAAATGATATTTTTCATGATACAGCCTGCTTACCATTCAGTGAGTGTATATATATTTAGAATCAGAAAAAAAAAGACACTCTTTCTGAATAAGATTTCCAATTTTTAATTTAGTACACTTGAAGAATGAAAATTTTTTAAAAGAGTGCTTGTTCTATCGTGCATCATATAGTCATATTGTTGAATAACTCAGGTGGCTGGAGAAGACTGAGGAATTGGAGAAAGGCGGCAGTGATCCCGCTCAGCCGCATTTGGACCTCAGCTTCAAGGAAGGCCAAACAATCAAGATCAACATGAACATTGGTGTAAGTTGCGGGCACTTCAGTTACATGAGGAAGAGCGAGAGCGGTATCTGGCTGCCGGCACAGATAGCAAACTTCTTATTTAGCTATATGGTAGTAATGATCTGGGTTCTTGCGCTCGCAGCGTTTGACTTCTTTTCCTGTAACATTAGCTTTCACCTTCGTCTCGCACCGTACCTTAGCATGTGCAGATTTGCAACTGCAGTAATCTCAGACTAACACAGAGGAACAGATTGAAGCGTTAACACATTCCTATACTGAAGCAGCTATTGGCTAATTATTTATTGTGAGAAGATTCTCAATACGGTATACCACTATAAATAATTGATTGTTGAGTAATTAAAACTTCTGTCTGTGATCTCGATAGGCATAATTATCATTTATTCTCGCCCTGCTAGTCCACGCATGGCTGTTGCGCATAGCCTATGGGTGCTGTAGCCATGGTGGACCCCTTGTTCTGTGTTAAAACTTATACAACAACATCAAGAGACTGTTACTTTCCCATTATAACGCTAAACATGTAACTGCACTTCTCGTTTAGTTTTACAGCAAAGCTGTATATGACTTAAGTTCTGGCAGATTGCATCCGCAGACAAAACTACGCTTGGAACAATTGTTTTGCTGTACCCCTCATCACTGCTGATGCCTCTTTTGCTAGTGTTGGGATACACGGCAGTAACATTTCTCACTGATCATTGTGCCTTTTGGCTTAGATATCGCGCTAGCACTACTATCAGCAGTTGCCCTTTGGACTTGCTATGGGGTGAATGCGCGCCATTCACTCGGAGGAAGAATAGAAGGAATTGCAAATTCAACAGTTTCAAACTCAAATTGCAAACAGAAGTGCAAATGGCTACGAAAACTATGTGAAGCAGCTGTTGCTTATTTCGCTGGCATCCATATTCACGGCAGTGGGAGGGCTCTTAATGTTTCAGTCATGTTTCTTACGGTCTGGTTTGTGATAGAACCTAAACTTGAAAGTTATCAGATGTCTGAGCGACCTTTACTGAATCGGAGGATTTGTAGAGATACTGAAATTTGATAAGGCCTTGAGCACTAGCAGTTGAAGCCAGACATTGAAGCTAGTCACATCGTCTTTGTTTTTTCTTGATGCCTAGCAGAAATCCGGCTCGGGAAAGAGCAGACCAAGGGCACCCACATCTGGCAGCGGTGGAGGAGGCATTGGCTTGCTTCCGCCGCCACCGGGAGGCGTCAAATTGCCTCCGCTGACCTCGCAGCTCAGCAGTGGCCTCCGACCGTCTCCGTCGAGTCCGGCCACGGCTCAGACGCCCGAGGGCAACAGCAACCCCTGCTCGCCCGCCTCCTCGTCGTCCCAGCCTGCAGCAGCCGGAGGAGTGGGGGAACCTGTTGGACCTGAGTCCACCGAAGGAGAGTGCCCCTCCGCTTCTGTCCGGGGACGGTCCCGTCCGGCAATGCGGCATCGGTAGCACCGGCAGCAGTCACCTCAGCCGACCCCTGGGCGACTTTGCCAGTGCTCCCGTCACGTAAGCAAGCTGTTTCTTCACTTGCGATTCAAACGTGGTGACAGCTTTATAGTTTTGTACAAGCCTTGCCAGGAACACCGCGGTGCATCTGTCATTCACCTCTGTAAGGGAGCCAGCTCAAGTGTGCCCAATGCTTGATTGCTTTTTGCTGTGCTGGTATGAATCCTACGCGTGTTGGCATTTACGTTTTTTCTAGCCAAAAAATACTCTCTTTGGCAGAACCTTTATATGATGGTCAAGCCTGTAAAGTATGCCAGTGCATTAATTTTTCATCCAAAAATCTGCAATATATAGATCTGCATGACCAAATTAGAGGTGAATATTTATTCTGATGTTACGCTCGCACAAGTGCACTTGGCATGGTGATGTCACTGTTATGCCTGAAGAATATCACAAAGCAGGTTGTTGTATGGTAATTAATAATTACATATAAAAACCTCAAGCTACTGCACGTATATGGTATCGGCATCCTTTACCACAATACGGGAGAGTATTGCAGTGGAACTTACACTTTGATATCTGTGATAAGTTAGCCATTTTTGGGATGGTCCAAATAAATATTATTTCTTTTTATCTCCTATTAACAGAGCATGCGGCACTCTAAAGTTTATAGTAGTAGAAAAGAAGTGGAAATTTTAGGGCATGTATTTCGTTGTTTGACATAACAGCAGTTAGAACAGACTAATGATGATAATAATATCCCCTATACTTTCCTTGACACCATTGTATGTTAGCTCTAATTAATATTGTGTTTTATAAAGTGTATTGCACTAATTCGTAGAGAGAGCAATCCTTTTCCCACCAATATTAGTAACAATAAACACGTATATTGAATATAACACAAGAAATGCTTATTCACACTAAAGTTCAATAAACAGACTGTAGGACTTTTGCCGGGACATCAGTTACATTATAATTATGCCGCACAAAGTTTTCTGAAAAGATATATTTATAGTTATAGTGAAAGTTTTCAATAGATGCTTTGTATATTGCTGTTCATCGGCTCTGCAAGGTGGTGTTACACAGTTTAATGTGTACAACAGTTGAATAGACTTGTGTTCAACGTACTTGTAATCACTGTAGAGTTTGCTTGTCACACACATTCGACACAGGACAAAATATAGGCACGTATCGACGGACACAGCACTCAATGCGTCTATATGTTCCTTCATTTTGTCCTGTAATGTATGTGCACTACAAAGAAACTTGCTGAAGGTGTGCCACCAACAAGCTTGCTTTGCATCTCTTGTGAACTATGTAGAGGTTCGTCGGCGCTACCACCTACACTGCAGTCAATCCGACTACACGATTGCAATATTTAACCGTTAAGAACCCTCTTTTCACATGTCCCTCTTTTCGCTTTCTCACAATTTGCAGACCGCCGGCAAACAGCAGCGTGCCGTCGCAGCAGTCGCCGAGTCAAGGGGCCTGGATTCAATTTTGAGGAGCCATCACGACGCCCACCAAAGGCAACCCTTCAACGAATGCGAATGAACGCGCAGTTACAAGGCACATTCCATTTTTCCTCCCAGTCTTGGCCACGTCGTCTCCTTCCTTTAAAACTGTTTTCCCGTCTCAAGTGTTCAGCTAAGACTGCAAAGAGAGAGAGAGAGAAAAAAAAAGAACCCCCTTCCTTCCCTGCTACCCAGTCCATCTGTGGATGGTTGTTTGTTGTATATAAGTTATAAATATTTATAAAAAATATATATACATATTGTGGTGTATACAAAACTCGCGTGCTGCTTATTAGCTTTTCCTTGAAGTCTAGATATAGGAGTTATTTTCCTACTCTTATTGTTAGAAAAAAAAAAGGAAATGTGATATGTCTGGCCAGAAGGGTTGTGGGAAGCCTAGCTCATGCCTTGATGGTGCAGTTTTTTTTCTTGTTCGTTCATTTTGAAAGAGGGGTCTTTACACTCAAAATGTTTGTTCGTTATTTCCTCCCTGTGCTTAAAAAAAAGAAAAATTGTCCTCTGTACTTACATAGGTGTACCACGTGTTAGACAACGGAATTCATGTTTGTGCCTGGCTTAAGAAAAAAAAACTATTGCTTAGAGAGGAAACCCAGTTTTTGCGTGTATGCCGCGCATGTAAGTGGCAACTTGAGTGCAACGAGAAGTAAATGTTTGTAAACGAGAAGTCTCGTGTCATTTACTTCAAAATGTTTGTTTCGGGGGTCCAAAACCAACCAAACTCTCACTGATGTAGTCGCACCGAAATTGTTGAAGAGAATGTCCCGTTATGTTGAAGAGAATGTTAGACGTTATATGAATGCAAGCACATTGGGCAGAGATAATGTGGCCATTTGATCATTTGGTGAACGTTTTGGTGCAAGGTGAAAATTTCACTTAACGTAGCTGCAAGCTCACATGGCATTTTCAAAAGTATGCACATCAAGCAAGATGTAGCGTATAGCAAACAAGGTATCTGCAGTTGTCAGTTGCCAAAATCGCAGGCAGACTAAAGGCGACAACCATGGTGTTGACTTAGAAGCATTGGTATGTTTGATACAAACTTGAGGGAGATAGTTTTAACAAGAAGCACTTTATATTTGAGTGCCTTGAGGTGATGTACCAACATAGGGCACTTTTGAAGGTTTGAACCACTCTGGATAGAAATACTGATTTCAGCCTTTTATTCTTACTTCTGCAACCTTTGAAGGATCAGGGCTTTATGTGGTGTGGGGGGAGGGAAAAAGGGAGCAAAATAAGAGCCATCGTAAATTTTTTACTAAATATCAAGACCCTTGACCCTGGACACAAATACCACTTATCGTGCGTATAACCTGCTTGAAATATAAAAAAATTTGGAGCTTATGTCTGAATGCAGCTTGTATGCAAATTTCTGTGTGCCAGTTGGCTTCACAGCATGGCTTTATGGTGACACAAGAAAAGCAGCTTTGTGTCGGCATGCGGGGTTCCTTAAATATTAATTTTTCTGTGTTTTGTAGTGGGACTTTGGGAGTGGGCATGAGCAAAATGCAAACATAGATTGTATGCAAAAAAATACATAGTGTCGTGGAAGGCTTGCGTTTCTAAGCAAATTGCATGGACATCATTGCACCACACAATTACTTGATCAGCTTTCATGGGCAGACAGACACTTTAATAAGTAGAAAATGTATGCTATTTAACTTGTGCTCAATGTCAGCTACACAAAGCAGGACAATCTCCTTGAAATTGGCAGTACTACATCACAACTTTAGCAAGTAGTGGGTTCGAAATCCACTGCTGCCAATCACTGATCGGTCGCCTTTGCAACTATAGCTCTGCAACATGCAAAGACACCACATTGAATTGTAGGTAACAATGCTGAAAGTGCCCGGAATGTGTTCTATGGGACATGGCCTTCTTGCGGAATGGTGTTATCCATTCGGAGTAGTATGAAGTAGTATACATATAAATTTTTTTTCCTGCTTAAACAGCCCAGAAGATGAGGGGGCTGCTTCACAGAAGTTATCATTCCACATTGGTTTTTTACTTACTACGTCCAGAACAACAGTCTGTCATTACAAACTATTGTCATAAAGGTTTTGTGTGAATAAGGACCCTGCTTCGTAGGTAACTATAATTTTTTTTTCTCACATGGCAGCCAACTTGCAAAAATCCATAACTTCAAAAGCTATTGGGGTTAATTTATGTTTTAGCTATAAAAAGCCAAAAGCAAAAATTACAGAGGTAATCACTAGAAACATTACTTTTCTATAAATGGAGCACATTTCATTAAAATTGGTAAATTAGAGCAGCATCGTGCATGGCAGAGTAGAGACTACTAAAGCCTAAGTAGAAGATAAAGGCAAGTAGCTAAACATTGCAGAAGCATATGCAAGAAGAGTATAATAGTTTATCGCCATATGTAAACTGTTTGTTGGATCAGTGCTATGACTGAACATGGTCAGGTAGGCTGATTGGCCCATCTTGAAGGAAGAAAAACATTGACAAAAATATGTTCTCAAAGGCTCAAACAAAGCAACAAAAGCAAAAATGACTGAACAACAGAACAATAAACACAGAGTAACAATATCGCATTCAACTGATGCTTTGAAATTCAGAATAAAATATAACTTGTAGTGCCTGCTGATTTCCAATGTATAAACTCAGTTTTAAAAGCAAGAAAAGTAATTGCATGCTGTATAGACAGAGAATGCCAGGTCATTAACCTCTTGTAATGACCATCTTTGGCATTTGACATTGTGTTTCCACAGTTAACGCATTCTCTGGCTTGTGTTCACAGCTTTAACATTGTTATAAGCTAGGTGCCATGTTAGGTGCAAGCTTAACGTTGCAACTTAAAGTCAGTTTTCAGCTTCCATCACCATGGCAACAATGTCCAGAAAATGTTATGCTGATTCATTAAAGCAGCTGAAGTGGGTGAGCTAATTCGCTTGCAAGCAAAATCCTACTACTAATGGCCAGGGGCGGTGCCAGGGGGGGCAAGGGTGGGCTGGAGCCCCCCCAAAATTCTCGCCTGCCCCCCCCCTATGCCCACCCAAGTGCCCGGAAGCATATATTGAAAGCCTAGTAGGAGCAGAGCTAGCAACCGACGGCTTGCCCCCCCGGAGGAACTCACTTTTCGTGGTTGCCCCCCCCAGTAAAAACATCCTGGCGCCGCCCCTGCTAATGGCTCTGCAGATGCCTACAGCTAGTCCAGTAACATCCAACACTGGCCAGGAGATTGCAGTCTTCAACAACACTTTCAAGACTGACTTCAGCATCAGAAAGGAGACTATTGTGCTGCAGTTGCACAGTAGATACTGCATTTACTTTCATGTAGAAGAACCAGTCACCCACGCAACCGTTGCTACACAATGTGAAGATGGATGGTAAGGAAATGAACTACCAACACGCTTTCACTTTTTATCACATACAAGGAACTCCAACTGTTTTTAAGGCATTGTCTTAGTGGCCATATTTCTTGTCAATGGCCATCTCAGTAAAGTTCATGCACATGTTTCTTGTACTACTTTCGTTGAATTAGAATGCACACACAGCACTGTGAACACACTGTTCTTTTAGCGCAGCTTGTTCTTGTAGATTTGTTCACTTTAAGCTATGAAATCTCAGAGTCTGCATACATTGTACGCATATTTAGGAAAACTTGCTAAGTAGTTTGTCCACTAATAATGTTTACCTTGTTCTTGTCTTATCTACTTGTTTGTTATTAGCTACGATATCGCATTTGCCACACATACACAATAACATAACAAGCCACATCATAATGAAGGAGCTAGAAAACTTGCACTCACAAACTCATTCAGTAACTAAGAGGCAATGAAATTCTCGGAGAATGTATCAAGTATTAGTAATAAATAAATAATTAAATGTGACAAGTCCACACAATAAGCAATGGGCATTTGGTAAACTGGTTTACAGCAGGAAGCATTTTTTCTTGCTTTCATAGTAGCAATGGTTGTACTTGCCAAATGCTGGATGGATCTGGCATATAATTTATTGTGCAGGATAGTGTTGTCACCGCGGCTGCACTTGAAGCAACTAAATGTTGAATGAATGTTTCATTTGCTGTACTGTCGTATGTCAACCCTTCAAACATTTACCGGCAATGGCTGTACGATTTGTACAGCTGCATTTCCGCCTCCATCGGAAATGCAGCTGCCACAGCCGGGATTTGATCCCGCGACCTGCGGGTCAGCAGCCGAGTACCTTAACCACTAGACCACCGTCGCGGGGCCACCCATATGAATCAGCTGACTAGTATTACAAAACATCATCTTCGACAATCATTTCCTAAACAGGCTTTGCAAACATCTTGGAACTTCTGACACTCGTGTTTATAGATTCGCTCACACATGGTGACGCAAATGTAACCCTGGCTTGTGAGATCGGCGTCCACTACGTGAATTTTCCGTGCGTTTGCGTCGACACTATGAGCGAATACTACGAATGGGCAAGCTCAGCACGTCTGGCATCACAGACTGTGCCTCAAGCGTAATGTCCTGGGCCGCCTCAGAGTCGCATCCGTCATGTTGCGTACGCAGCACTGCACAGGCGGGACGCTCCAGTTGTACTCGTACGAGAGCCTCCACCTCGCTTCCCGCTGACAAGGTTTACGGTCCTGTTGGAGGTTTCTGTACATCTCGTACATCATAGATGCCGTCTGCTTATGGGTGACCAGGTACGAGTTGAAGCATCCGCGCGAGCGGTACTCCGTGTCGAAACGACGGTCGTGCCAGCGTTCCAGCCTCAGCGGTGCCGTCCAGACGCCCACCGAGACGTCTTCGCTGGAGTACTGTTCGAAGATGATGACGCCCATGGTTCCAATGTGTCTCGCTGCACCAAGGGATAGAACGTATCCCCCGCCGCGCGCGTAAGGCAGGTAATAGCCGTCTCTGAGGTACCACGTCTGTTCGGCCCACTTTCCGGACGTAAAGACAGGCGCGTTTCCGGCAAAGTAGCCCCAGTAGAGCTCCCGGCCCGGGTGTTCTTGCTTCCACTGTGCCAGCTCGTCGGCGATGGCGTCTACTCTGGCGAACGAATCGTCGTCCAGCTTCAGCAAGAAGTCGAAGTAGTAGTGCTTTACGACCCACTGCAGGCTGTATACCAGCTTCGACGTTAACTTCTCGTACGTGTCCGCGGCTTCGTAGATGACTACCACATCGTTGAACTGACGCTGCTCTTGGTGGAGCTTCTCAACCCACTTCCGCGGCACCCCCTTCGCAGCCACGAAGAACTTGTAGACGACGCGCCGTTCGGAGGCGACAGCCAGCTTCAACCAAGTCTGGCGCGCGGCGTTTCGAAGATGCTCCGTCTTGTGGGACGACAGTATCGCCACGAAGAGAAACGCCTCGCCCTCTCTGCTGTCCCAACGCTTCGCGGAGCGCACTGCCATGTCGTAGCAGCACCACAGCGCGAAAACGAATCCAAGCACGAACCAAATCACTCGCACCAAGAAGGCGCGCTCTCTTTGACCTAAGCGACCGAGTAAGGCGCGCACACGAAGCGAATTCATGATGATACATTTAAAACATGCAGGAGCTGAGTTTCGATAAGAAGCTTCGGTAAAGATTTGTTATAGTGCCTCAGTTATGAATGGCTTGTAGTAGTTGACGTGGTACTTTCATCTTCTCAATGCTCGGTACGGTAGGCACGAGCCTTGCTTGCTTAGTTTGCAAATGATAAATGATGCTTGGTCACCGCCAAGCTGTCACGTTGTTTTTTTTTAACAGACGGCGCTGTAAAATAATTAAAACAGTGCGTCAGCTCACTTCATTCGCACTCGGCTCTCCGTCCGTCCGCGCCGCATTTTCATCCGGAAGGTACGAACCATCGCTCGCGCAGCATTCAGGAAGAAGATGAATCGGTGATGTTTCTATGTTAATGTCTTATAACTGGATACCTTTTCACGAGCACAGAATTTATATGCTTTGAATGGCATGTAGACTATCTATCATATCTCGGCGCCCGAGAGCGGACTTTCAAGCACATCTACGGCTGCTAATGGCTGCGTATCTGTCTTGGCGTGGCTTTTCGCGTAACTGTGGTAACTTGATGATGATAACAGCTAGTGGCGTTTTTTTTCTCTTTTTTTTTTGAAATTGCCAGGTGCCAGCATGTTTCATTTACAAAAATTGAAAGGTGCTTTATTTCGGTTGTTTTGACCTAATGATAGCAATATACTCACTGTACAAAAAAAAAGAGAAAAAAATTCTGAATCCTCATGGCCTTGGGCTTGTCCAGCCAGTCGAAGAGAAGTGCCCATAAAGCACCTAAGTGCCTTCAAAAGGTTCAGAAGTTGTTTACCATTATTGAAAGAACTACTCATAATAACTGGCAGTTATGAAAACGCTGTATCGGCTTTAGAAGCGGCTAATGCCAACACAATAAACCATACACACTCAGTTTCTCGACATGTCAAAACAAAGGAACCAAATCTTAGGGGCTTGCTATGATTGCAGGAGGCCAGGTAAACGTGTGTTCTACTTTAGTGGTCTTCTATTGTCAACTGTTTCCGCAAAAAAATATTGCCTCTCTCCTTGCTTTGAGTCCAGATTAACCCACTCCCCCCCCCCTCCCCATTTTTACATCAGTTAAAATTCGTTCCACCCCCCCCCCCCCCCCCCAAAAAAAAAACACCTCTCCCTCTCGCTGCTGCCTTCTCCCGCACCCACCGCAAGAGGAGAGGAAAGTGTGAGAACGAAAACTTGCCGAGTCCTGTCACTGTAGTCATTGCCTAATCTTTTATCGCAATAGATTCACATACATAAAGTACTTATGCTTTTCTTCACACAGGTAAATAATTTTTTTTTTCATGTACATCAATGTTTCATATCCCTCTTGCTTACAATAGAACACACAAATCTATAAACAGCACAAAGCACTTTAAAACACAGCGGGCAAATCAATATTTGTTCACTTGATTGTTCTGTACCACACATGATGCAGCTAACACCAAAAACAAGGTTTTACACTAAACCTTTAGGCAGATTGTCTTAACATGTGGCATCGAAATTCATCAACGGTGAAATATGAAACAGTTGCCTTGTACTTTAGAATAATACCAAAAGGATGACAATCGAGACAATTAAGGCAAGGTAGACAACTAATCTGATTGCAATCAAAGGATGCAGGGAAAGAACACTTCATATTAGAACAGTGCGAAAGGAATAGGACACAGAAAGATTTGATAACACGAGCACTGACTGACAGCTGAATGCAAACTAACTAGCCCATCTCTCTCTTTTGGTACAAGGAAACTTAGCTAAGGAAATTGCAACAGCCAGAATGTGTGAGACCACGTTTAGCAATTTTTTTTTTAGGCACAAACATGGGCGTTGGCAGGATTTTGTCTTGGGGGGGTGCAAATCGGTCTTCCATCGCGGCTGAGGGGGGATGGAGGTACCACTGGTGTAGCTTGGCTGGCAGGCAAGTGCTGGTGTGGTTTAAGGGGGGCATTCTGATCTCCCGAGCCGACGCCCGTGAACACAAAGGATATTCTTTCTGGGCACCTTTCCTTTATTCGCTAGTAGATTTTAAAAAGGCCCTATCCTTATTCTTGCACCTTGTTCGATTCCTTTTGTTTCTCATGAATTGCTCTTACACAGACTGCACTGAATGGGCCGGCATTTGAATGAGTACTGACACAAAAATTTTGCTTCTCGTCTTTTTTTTTTCACAGCTATAAGCAAGTAGCCAATGACCCACTCACTGTGACTGGGAACCTCACCTGCTCTAATTCATGATGATTAATTATTTGCAGACATTTTTAGAGCACCAAGAGACACAGCACTGGGATGGTTTTTTGGAAACACAGCTTGTCTCATGAACACAAAATACAGTTATGCATGACACGCACACTAACAAATGCGCATAAGCACCGCATTAACAACTGCGACAGAGAGCACAAGCTAGGAACATGGCAGGCAATGCAAACTCGTGATGAAAGCAGTTGTTGGTTGTTCATATCAGCACATCAAAGTTTCAAGGCGCTTTGTTTTGTGCTATTTTGTGTGGCATACTCTTTAAAATTAATTTGAGGCATGCTTAAGGCTATATTTGCCTTCGTTTTTTTGTAGATTATGTATGGATTTCCACAAAACTCTACTTTACAAGATACCGAGTTATCTAGTCTTGACAAGCTTTATTCAGTACGCCTTTATCAGTTCTTTGCCTATGCAACAAACACTGATGATCTGGTGCATGCAAATTTTATAAGATATTTAATCTTGCAGTCTGCTTGTGAATTTACGGCATCTGAAATCTGTATTTGCACTGTTTTGTTAAAGGTAGGTAATGACGCACAATATTCACACTTTGTCACTGCCAGAAGGAGCTCGTTACTAACATGACTAAAATGGTGTTTCCAACTTTGAACCCAATAGTCCGCTGCTTCAGGGTATCTTATCTGCTTTACTCCGATCATGATGGTGGATAGCTATGCAACTGCTATAAATAGATGCTATGATTACATGTTGCTGTCGATGAATGCATACAGCAACTACCCTACGCATGAACAAACAGACATGCTCAAATAGAGATAATACATGTCATATTATTTCTTCTATTAAAATTTAAAAAAAGGATTTACATTTTATAGCTACATCTTCACTAGGACAGTTTTCTTCCTTTCTCTAAATCTTTTGAAAGTTTCCTACTAATTACTGT
The DNA here is from genome assembly GCA_013436015.1 of Rhipicephalus annulatus. Classification (NCBI taxonomy): domain Eukaryota; kingdom Metazoa; phylum Arthropoda; class Arachnida; order Ixodida; family Ixodidae; genus Rhipicephalus; species Rhipicephalus annulatus. The sequence goes on from WOVY01000036.1 coordinate 189,096, forward strand.
GGCATAATTCCATTTTAACTTAAACCTTACAAAAGATGAGAATTTCATAGCTTTTGTTGTAGATTCCTGCTGTAGATCAGATAGCGGACTGTCTTTTCTCTGCTTGTACAGCTTATTTTTTTCATATCAAACTACTTTCCCAAACAAACATTCAGTCAATAGACTGCACTTGCCTGCAGCTCTAGATGATCCCTCACTATTAGCACTCAGTTCAAAATAATGTTTGCATAACAATTCATTGAGAAAGATACTTTCCAACACAGAACATCACCAGATTTACTGACTCAATAGTTACATGAAAAGATACAGTAACTATGCAAAGATCTGGTCACTTATGTGCAAGATGCGATGGACAGATTTGAGCAGCAAATACACGAAGCGACTAGGAGGCTATATCAGATGCACATCTCTGCTTCAGAGTAGTACCTTTGAAACGGGGTTTATTGGCGCAAGTAGTACTTGCACAGCAGGTATATTGATGCGGAAAGCGGGCGGCAGCAAAGGACCCAGAAATCACAGCACTCGGGGCAAACGCTCGCGCTTGGCTCCTCTCGCTAAAGGCGTGACCCACTGCGGCACATAATCTTCTTCCTCTCTACAATACCCTGGCGACGAAGACGAGCCATCCTGGCAAGTCAAGGTGACGAGAGTAGGAGTGGGTCGTGATAGGGCTTGAGACGACTCACATGGACAGTTTCACGACCAAGGCGTCGCCTGTCTGTAGATGGCGTGACCGGCTCGATCACGTATGTTACATGAGATCGACGTTTGACCACGCGATAAGGACCGTGAAACTTGGGGCCAAACTTAGAGGACAGAACTGTGGAGTGAAGGGGCAGTCGGAGCCAGATGAGCGAGCCCATGGCAAAAGTCTTGACTTGCTGGTCTCGGTCTTTTTCGGGTGCTTGCTTGTCCGAGGCGAATGATCGGGCCAACTGACAACACTCTTCAGAGTGGTGCACAATTTCAGAGAAAGGGTTGAACTCTGAGACGTCGGGACGATATGGCAAAATGGTGTCAAGGGTGGAGCATGGCTCACGCCCATATAAAAGAAAGAAAGGCGAGGAGCCTGTGGTTGACTGCGTCGCGGTGTTGTACGCATAAGTCACAAATGGAAGAATAACATCTCAGTTCGATTGGTCTGAATTGACATACATGGCGAGCATGTCTCCTAGGTTGAAGCGCTCAGTTAGACCGTTGGTCTGCGGGTGGTAGGCCGTAGAGGTGCGGTGTATCGTGCGGCATGCCCGAAGGAGTTGTACAACTTCAGATAAAAAGACACGCCCTCGATCACTCAGCAGTTCACGTGGTGCCCCATGACGCAGTACGAAACGTCGTAAGACGAAATTGGCTACGTCACATGCACCAGCCATAGGTAGTGGAGCTGTGTCAGCATACCTCGTCAGATGGTCGACCGCGACGATGATTAATCGATTTGCAGTGGCAGTGTACGGAAGGGGACCATATAAATCGATTCCAACGCGGTCGAAAGGATGATGTTCACTCGCAGTATGACGCTCACTCGCAGCATGATGCTCACTCGCAGTATAGTAAGACAGCTTGTGCTTGGCAGGGTCATGCTCAAGATTTGTACACACTCAAGAAAATTTGTACAAATTAATTACACCGTATCAAACAGTGTCTAGCTGCATTCAAGTGATGTATGGTCAATGCCACGTTATTATGGTCTCTGGAGTGTCCTGTCGGTGATATAAACCCCCATTACTCCTAAAGCACCTAGTAAAATCTCTAAATACATATGCGCAGCTGACCCCAGACTGCCATCACAATACTATTCAAGACGTACTTTATATCACAGATATTAGAAATGCAGTGAAGCCGTTTGAGTAACTGCATTCTTGACAAGTAAGAAATGTCTTTCAAAAGCTGTAGTTGTTGGCTGCATTACTGACACAGACACACTTGGTGAAACTAGCTTACCTTGTAGAGAATAACACTAATTCCTTATTTCAAATTAGCATGAGGAAAAACTTTCTTGCCCTGGGCTACAAACTAATGCTACTTTCTTTCCAAATCGCACCTCCCCTTAAGTTGCATGGCCTATTACTACTCTTTTCTATAGGAAGTCGTACACAATGTTGCAGTTGTGAAAGTACTGGTCAGAGTGGGTCATGCAGTCGTAGCATCACGACAACCGATCAGCTGCACCCCTCTTTCTGTTGAGGAAGGCGGCATGCTGTAGAAGTGCTCGGTCTGCAAAAATCTTTCTCTAGTTTCCAAGCCTTGGCTTCTGTGCAGGGTAGCGAACCACTTGCAACCTAATTAACCTCCCCACCTTTCCCTTTCTCTCTCCCTCCCGTTCGGCATTCGTATGTCGCTGATGTTGCGAAAGCAGCACTGCGACAGTCGGGCATTCTGGTCATACTCGTACGACATCCTGAGTTGCACCTCTTTTCTGCACATCACGCCGTGTTCCACCAGGTTCTTGTATTTCTCTTCCATCATGGCAGCCGTCTGTTGGTGCGTCACCAGGTAAGAGTTGAAGCAGCCCCGCGACTCGCGCTCGGTGTCGAAGCGACGGTCGTGCCTCCTGTTTAGCGCCAGCGGCGCCAACCAGACGCCAACGGCAACGTCGTCATTGGCGTACAGGTCCAGGAGCTTCCAGATGTGGCTGATGTAGACGAGCGCCATCCAGGTGAGGACGTAGCCGCCGCCGCACGGGTAGGGCAGGTACCGGTCGCTGAGAAACCACACCGGCTCGGCCCACGGGCCGCTTCGCACCACCGGCGCATGACCCGCGAAGAACCCCCACAGAAGCAAATTATTTCGCGGGTCAAACCGCCCTTCACCCAGCTCCGAGACGATGGGGTCCAACATCGCGAACGAGTTGTCGTTCACCTTGAGCAAGAACTTGCACTTGTAGTTCGAGTGCACCCACAGGAACGCCTGCAGCACCTTGAACGTCCGGTTGTCGAAGGAATCGGGCACGCCTTCGAGGAGGACCAAGTCGCGATGAACGAGCGCTTCGCGCTCCAGAGCGATTCGTTGCTCTTTCGATACGCCCAGAGAGCCGACGAAGAAGCGGTACACTAGGGGAAAGCGATGACGGTCGAACTTGACCTTTCGCTTCAGCCACGTTCGTCGAGCGGTGTTGCGTAGGGCTTCGTTCTGCTGATACGACAGCACCGCGACGAAGAGGAAAGCCCCTTCGTAAACGTCGTCTCTGAAGACGGCGATGTCGTGGGGGTCCGAGCTCTCCGTCGGGCCCGACCGCTGGCGGAGGTACCGCCATGCTAGGATGCCGCAGGCGATACCGAGTACGAACCAAAAGGGTCTAAACAGATTGAAGAATTGGTGCGCGCGTGGTTTGTAGGGGTCGCGATCCGTTTTCGTTCGGAAACACTTCATGATCGCAACGCTGGAAACTTCAGCAGGTCACAAGAGTCGACTTGCTTTTTTTTTTAATGCCCTTGAGTGTCGCTTTGTGTTTGTACGAAAATCACGTTATTTATGCAGGAATGACACGAGTACAAATATCTGCGGCCACAGACTTTAACATGGTACCCGAGAACATTTATAGTACTCCTAAATCAATCACCACAGTTTTAAAGCAGCTGACAGCGCACTCATCTGCTGGCAGCGGCCATCTTGGTACGAGAGCCACCGAAACACAAAAAAAGGAATTATCAAAACGCAATTGTGATAATAATGATTGATAAATTTAAGTATAAATAAACGTCCCGCAAGTCTATATATAAAATTAAAATTGTTTGTAAAATTTGTGCGTGTGATGTTAGTATTTAAAATTTTTAATTGCTAGGGCGTCCTTGCGAAACCGCCTTTTCGACAACTGGCTACGGAACATGGCGTACGGTGTGCTGCGTTTCTGCTGCTGTGCATTTGTCAAACTTCATGACGTGTAAATCGTTTGTTCTCAGATCTACGGCATCGCGAAAACATCTTCGATGTGTAGACCTACGCAGTGTGCCAGCGTGGGACGCAGTGATCAGTGACACCTGTTTTCGCCTAAGCTTCAGCTGCTTCGTACAAATTGCTCGGTACGGCTGTGCACGTATTCCTCACTGGCCCCGTTTAGCCTTCGCACGGATTACACTGAGATATTTTGTTTGCGACACCGGGCGTTCCGAGTGTACCGTAGCGGAAGTTTAAAAGTAAAAGGGAAACGTCTTTCGACGTCAATTATTAATCGTGATCGCGTTCGTCAAAGGTCGCGTATCTTGTCGCGCCTGCACTGCGGTTGGCGTCTTCACCTCCCCGAGGTTGCGTCTTCCTAACAACAATCAGGACGCGTCAAGGAATTCGCGCTGTTCAACTACTTTCTGCGCGCGGGGTAATCCGGAAATCTAACTGCCCGAGTTTTGCATCGACTGGCCGCTGATTATTGCCGTGTTGAGCGCGCTCGTTTCTATTCGGATGCGTCGTTCGCCTGTTACCGCCTGTGCGCGTTGCCCTTGTCTTGTTAAATGAGAATGAATCGGCGGCCGCACATCTGTTTCGTCTCAAAAGGCGCTTACTGGGCCTGCGCAGGTCGCGACAGCTGGGATGAACAAGAAGTACAACACGGCTGCTCAAAGACTTCGCCAAGATTATCTGCGGCTCGTCAGGGATCCGGTACCCTACATTATAGCTCACCCCCTGCCATCAAACATACTCGAGTGGTAAGTCACTGTCATTTTTCTTTCACGGCCAGGACATTGCACGGCGGTTGTAAATCGGGCTTTTTAAGAAGTCAGTCGAGAAAGTGCCTGTTAGTAGCAGCCGACGTGCTTCGCATGTCGACAACGCCTGGAAAGACGACCGTGTTTGCCGTGACTTTTGTTTGACATTTTTTGCTCAAGTGCTGTCACCTAATTAAAACTTCATTTTGCGTAGTTTGAAGAGAGCCATGTTGCAATACGCTGTTTGTGTGTATTCACTATTAACCTGCTCACAGAGAAACGCTTGTGGCGTTCCTGTGTCAAACTTCATTTAAAGGGGCCCTGCGACACAATTTGAGCATGTATTTTTCATCAGTGCTTCAGGAGCTGTGGAACGCGCCTATATCGTTGCGCAAGCGGCAACGCCGATATCGAAGCTGCTATAATTTTAATTCACGGGACAAACTACCGTGATTTAGGACTACGGCGACACTCATTGGCTATTTTTTTTTGTTATGGGTAGTGACGTCATGTGACGTGACGACGAAGACCGTTCGCTTTTGATTGGTTTGACTCGACAAGTAAGGTGCAATATTCATATTGTGTTAGCCGGGCCATGCGAGAGAATGCTAATAACAACTAAAACCCTTTTTGTACTTTTTCAGAAAAATTTTCAGGAGAGGATATACTGCCTCTCTCTGTCCACACTGGTGGCGACTTCACTATGGTTTATAACGAATTTCCTAATTTGGGCCAATCCTGGAGGCAGTGTAACATTGCTTTTCACCCACACTCATCTTTTACTAATGCAGCTAACCAATACCATCATTTACTGATAGAGCTAATTAATATATGGCTCCAATGGAACATCTTCCCAGGTCTATTGAGAAGCTATCGCTAAGTATACAATTGTCTTTCAGTGGTTTCTGCTCTATCCTTAACTGGCCTTGTAATGTTCCTTTAGAGTTGGTACAGTGACGGGAGTCACCTCATTTTTTCGCGTGCTTACTAGCGCCATCTCTTATGCCTGACACAAATAGCAGACGGCCTTGAATATGCCCTACGGTTGGTATGCGCCGCATGACAGGTGGAAAAAGCGACACTCACGGGCTTGGGTCTCACGTGGCAGGGCTTCACGGGTATCAGGTATCCAGGAAGCGCGTGATCTACTCGGTGGGGGGGGGGGGGGGGGCATTAGATGCTTCACTGGCATAGCGGTCGACTCAATGCATACAGCGTGTTGCCCATTCATGAAGCGCTAGAGCTTTAAATAAACCAGTTCTACTATTTCTACAGTGCATTACTATAGAACATGGTGTCAGAAGTTTGAGCAGCGATACCTCATGTCACCAAAAGATTGCTCATCAAAAACTGTAGTCATAACTGAAACCAGAGAATAAAGTAATCAGTGCATCCAACTCCAACTTTCTCAAGCCTTTGGCTTCATTGCTGAGCAATAGAATGCCTTGAAGTGAAGGTGGGAGCGATTCCGAACCGCCGGTAGTCTTCATCACCTACCAAACATTTATCAAGTCACCTCATTGATCTACATCATGGGTGACAAAGCTGGAGACATCCTGACAACACTTTGTCCAACGACCATCAATGCGGAGAAGTGTGCCAAAGTCATTGAAGCCCTCGACAGTCACTTCATCATCAAGAAAGACATCGTATATGAGAGAGCCTCTTTATTCGCCGCATTCAAGACAAAAGTGTGGCAATGATGCACTTCATCACAGCCCTGCATACTTTAGCCGAGCGGTATCGCTAAGGCGACTTAATGGACAAATTATTCTATGACAAGATTATCGTCGGCGTGCGTGACCAAAAGTTGTCAACGAAACTTCAGCTTGAACAAGACCTCACACTGGAGAAAGCAGCAGTTTGTGCTAAGCAGTATGAAGAAGTCCTTGAGCAGCAACCACATATTCATGCTGCGGGCTTCACAGAAGCAATAGCTGCCATCGATTCTTTCCATACAGCTAACCAACTACATGTCCACAGCAGGTTCAAAACAGTTTGGCGATCCCGCGCTCGGCATTAGTGGGCTGATGTAAACTAGAAACGCATCCCAGAAAAGGATGTCTAGCGTCAAAAAGCGAACTGCAAGAAGTGCCGCAAAACGGGACATTTTGCCACTGTGTGCCGATCATTATGCATACTTCATCTACAATCTAGCATGCCTCCGAAAAGTGTGAGCTTCCTGGGAGCGATCACAAGCAGTGGAACGACCCCACCGAGTACACATTTATGCGTCAACGGACAGAAAGTGCAGTTCTGATTGAACACTGATGCTTTGTCAAAGGATACGTATATCAAACTCTGCTCATCAGTTGCACTGCCTGAGTCTTAACAATTCCTCATCGAGCCTACTCATAGAGTTTCTCACAAACTTATGTAAAGGGAAATCTGGTGCTAGTGAGCTGCTAGATGCAAGGGATTTACGGGATACGCGAGCTTCGAACTTGACTCGGAATTGTATACCTCAAAGAGGCGTCTGGCTTAAAGTTAAAATGATTGATTTCTTACTAAAAGAGCACATGATAAGCTATTTATTTTTGTCATTGCACAGAAACATGTTTTATTTCTCACTGGAACATGATGCTGCTGTACAATTTTAGGAAGCGTAAGAAGTAACCAATGGCCACTAAACTTGGCAGGCAAACGACAAAGCGAGCGTTCCCTCCGCCACATTTATGTTGTTTATTTCTTTCTTTCGCCGACTGGTTGTGCTGTCAAGGTGTGTAGACATTTATTTTAGAATACAATACGCGGGAATAAGATCCACTTTTAAACGTTTTGTTTTGGAGAAGCTTCATTTACGCAGTCGTATTTGCTTTTGAGCCGAAGCCTCGCTCAACACCAGCCAACAAAAGCCTTGCAGACACATATACCGTCATTCCCAGTGTTCCAACAGAGCAAGAAATTCGCATGGATGGTGGCGCCGCACTTCCCTCGAGGTATTTTGTGAGAAACTCTGTGGGCCTACTAAAGAAGACTTACATGTGCTAGTCATGATGGCAACAACTGTGATTTACGAGGGAGCAACCGCCTAAGAGAGATTCTGCATTTCTGCAACCACAACGTGCCATTTCTGGGCTTAGGCCTAATAAAGAAGCTCGACATATTAAGATGGGTGAGCGATCTTTTCTTTAAACAGAACTCTGGCACTCTACTTTGAAAAGCATTCACAGCTCGTCTACGGCCTCAGTGAAATTGAGCATTGTTTCACGATCAGATGGAAGCGAAACGCTGTGCTTTTCACTGTAACTTCTCGGGCGTCCATTCTCATCCCACTGCATAACGCTGTTATGACTGAGCTGAAAAAGCAGGAGAACCAAGGAGTGACAGAAAGAAAGTGCAAGCTCCAACCCCTTGGTGCACACCAATAGTCGTCATACCCCCCCCCCCCAAAAAAAAAACATTGGCGGCGTCAGGCTTGGGTTACACGATGCTTAACAGAGAAGTTCTCAAAAGACATCTCCCATTCCAAGCGTAGAAACATGTTGGTACTACCCGGAGGAGTGAAGTATATCTCAAAACTCGATGCATACTTGAGATTTTACCAAATCGCGGTGCATCTAAATTCATCTGAACTGACCACCTTCATCACTCCTTTCGGGAGATATGCTCAATGCTCGACTTGCAGCGCGGTACCACGCTTATATGGCATTGCTCAATCATGTAGCGTTAGAGCTTTAAATAAACCAGTTTTATAACTCAATCTATACTGCGCATCACTATAGAACATTGCTGTCTAGAGCTTGGCAGCAAATTCATTACGGTGGCTTTAAGGTGTCGATGTTCTGTTGCAGGCATTATGTTGTACGAGGGCCAGAGAACACGCCATACGAAGGTAAGCTCATTTTGCCTCCTTTGCATGTAAATATGGACATCTGTACATATTTTCTTTTTGTAAAATTTGTTCTCTAGTTACATCGGCTTTGTGAAAATTCATTTTATTCTTCAAGCTGATAGAACCGAGAAGGAAGTGTTGTTCCTCTGCTGTTCAGTTTTCGGAGCTGATGCTTGTTTATATGTGATGCACATCAATGACGTTGCTGGGAAGCCAGAATATTGAGACTTGCCCAAGTTAACAGGAATTTCAAGTTGCCAAAGCATTGTATGTGTAGATAATGGCAGGAAAGCCTGCTTCTGTTAAAGACAATGCCTACAGCCATTAGCGTAGCCAGAAATTTCTTTATGGAGGTAGGGTTCAACCATGCTTTATGTATGTTCGTCATAGGTTTGTCTTTTTGCGTGTATATGTATATACACACACACACACACGTAAAATTACCCCCCCCCCCCCCACGATCTATGCCGGTTGCTAAACCTGAGGTTACACCGCAGGGAAATTGTACAGAGAATAGGTAGTTTATGGGTTTTGTTCTTAGGATGTAGTCTATGTCACTGACGCTCTCTCCCAGTGAGCAAAAGACCTCGCTTTGATCAGAACTAACGACACACGAGCTCAGGATCAAGTTTCTGCTGCCCCGGCCGCATTTTCGATAGAGGGGGAATATAGCCCGCGTACTTAGATTTGGGTGCATGTTAAAGAACCTTAGGTGGTCGAAATATCCGGGGCCCTCGACCATGGCATGACTCGTAATCATAGTGTGGTTTCAGTATGTAAAATCCAAACAATTACTATAACCCCAACTTGAAACTACCATTCTGGCTCGCATAATTTACCATACATACGAATGTTCTTCGCAATGTCTTGGATGAAATGGCAGCGGTCTTGCTATACTGAATTACAACCTAAGAAAAAGTGCCAGCTCGCCCGCAGCCATCACTGTCCCTCCCACGGAGGACTTCCGTAAATGCTCCATCTAGTAGTGCCTACTCATTTTGTAGACATTAGGCACTTATCGAGCGTTTTGGATAGTTGACTTCCCTATGCAGACACACATTTGTGTCATCATTTCAGGTGGGAAACTTGAATCACCAGGTGAATTTCATATTGACGTTGCTTTTCATCCGTACTGCTTAGCCATGCATTATTTAGGCAGTAATGATCAATCTTTAACTCTTAATATGTGTAGTATTTGCAGCAGCCGAGCGAAGTAATTACAGCTCAAGCGGAAACTGGCTAGCGCGACAGTCTCTCACAGGCAGAGGGCAGGCGGTTTTGTGGGCGGAGCTGACATTTCAGCAGTGGGGCTGTTTTTTCATAAGTTGTAATCTTGTATAGCACCCCTCTTTCCCTTGTTGTCGGGAGAGAACATGCTGTGTTTTTGTACGTGTCTACATGAGACTTCTCGTGGTGCAATTTTGCACCTGCTTATTCTCTTTCCTCATTGCGTGTGAGGGAAAGCAAATCATGTAAACGTTGTCACGAGAAGTTTCATTGTAAAAGTGTTAGCTTTGATGACATCTCTCATTGGACCACTGTTAAATCATAATGTGAAATATTGCTCTGTGGATCCACCTTTCTTCCCCCTCATCACAAGTTGGAGGGGGAGTGTGCATAAACTGCTGGCAATCTTCACCGTGCGACAGTCTTGAACACAGGGCCCATCATGAAATGGCGTGGGGACTATAAACTGTACCCTCTGATTCATATTTGTAAATGAATACGCTTCGCAATGTTTGAATGAATGACTAAAGGAGTGGACGAAAAGGGCACGCTTTGTGCCTATACAGTGAGTGCGGCTTTGTCTTTTCTTTTTAAGTATACAGTGATTCCTATGTAACACTGTCATCAAATCATGCGAGAAATAGCTAAAGCGTTCCACATTAGAAAATGAGACGTAGCTACTCTTCTACTGTATGTGCCACAATGAGTTGCATCTGCATGAATCTAGGTAAAGTTTGGGGGGCTTGTACATGGCACCCATCCCATCTACTTTTTTTCTCTATAGCTTAAACAGGATGAAGCGCATGCATTTACATGTATGAATCTCTACCAACTTGATCAAGCTTCTATTCCATTACCTTCGAAATGTTTTACCTTGGGAAGATGCAGTTTTGGCTTTTCACTGCATCGCAGATGGCATCTATCATGGGAAACTCATGTTCCCGGCCGAGTTCCCCTTTAAGCCACCCAGCATCTTGATGATCACCCCCAGCGGCCGGTTCAAGTGCAACACTCGCCTCTGCCTCAGCATCTCGGACTTCCATCCAGACAGCTGGAACCCCGCATGGTCCGTTGCCACCATCCTGACCGGGCTGCTAAGCTTCATGGTAAAGGACAATGTTAATTAGCAAAGTAGCACTGTCAGTACCCTGATGGCAAATTTCACCTGTCATTCTGTAGTAGTTGGCCTAAGTCCCCTGGTGAGCTGTCAGACACTATGCATTAAGTGTGTATTAGTAATATGAAATGGGCTCTGTGTTGCTTAGTGGATATTCTCATGTGCAGAACTAATTCATTGACCATTAGCTAATGCATTTTGGGTAGGCTTGTGCGAACATTCGACTACTTCGAATATTCCGACGAATATTACGGTATTCGGCATCGTTTCGATGCAAATTAAAATTACTGGAAATTTAGAAGTATTCGAACTCGGCTAATAGGTGTCCGCATGTAACCTTCCTATAAATGTGGTTTCAATGCAGCGAAAGGGTGTTGTACCGTGAACGCTCCTATCTAGGGGATATCCGCACTGCCGCAAAGCCTCACTTAAATGTTCATGTTGCCTTCTCATCGATTCATCATTCTATAAGTTCAAAAGCTTGTTATACCAGCTTTATGCTCCAGGTATAGTGAACATTAAAATGTAACATATTTTACAGGTCATCACTTGCATTCTACTGAGACTCGAATCCTGCTACTATTCGAAGTTGCTTCCACTTTCTTTGAACCAAAAAGAAATGAAATTTGCACACGCCTCGTTTCAGTAAAAAAAAATATTGTGTAGGTTAGTTCGGTTATGGAAAAAAATGCTCATATTTCTTTATAAAAAGTGATTACACAATTCGTATTCGATTCAAAATTATTCGATCAAGTCACTATTCACTTCGAATTTGCTTTGAATTCAAAATTTACTATTGGCACAAGTCTAATTTAGAGAAATACAGTTGAATAGGCACTTCATTGGCGAATGGAGGTAACAAGAGATAAAACTAATTGCAAATTACCCAGTGAAACTGCTAGTTTTCTTACAGCGTAACTGCAGGAAAACGCTTGCTTCAGCGGAGCGAAAAGAAAGGGAGACTTAGGTCAGCTAGCGGAATGTGCCTGACGTTTACTTTCGGTGACGTTGGATGACCGACTCCTACTTGCATTTGTCAATGCTCGCAGGTAGAAAAAAACCCGACGTTGGGAAGTATTGACACGACCGACAGAGAAGTGAGTCGGCCAAGCCTCTTCTCCTTATTTTTGAGATCAAAGAGCGTATGCTTGTTGTGCCATAATGTATGACACAATGATGCCTGGTGAAATCGGCTGTGTTCCTTCTACATTTTTTTTCTTATTGCAGAAGAGGCAACTTGCGAGGGAGAGCCTAGAGTTCAACTTGAAAGATGAAATGTTCTGCGAGTTGTTTCCCGACCTGGTTGAGGTAAACGAAGGCCCACTGGGGTTTTTGTACAGAACCTATGTATTGTTGCAATCGCTCTCTTGCATCCCATGCATCACTTCTGCACTTCAGTGAAATGTGTTAATGAAAAAAAAAAAAGAGGCATTGTGAGGTCAGTTGTTTGATAGCATGTTCTTGATTGCGGTATGGTTGAAAGTAAGTGAAAAACTGAAAACCCAGCATGGGGTACGTATCTACGAAGGTCTGCCTTTGAAAGCACTTTTACACTCCCGGTTTGAAGCTCGCATGCTAGAACACTTTTTGGAGGGACTGTAGGTTATCGTGTCTTTTTTAGTTACAGGAAGACATTTCATATATATATATATATATATATATACACTGTATACGAGGGGCATTTAAGAATTATCATAAAAAGGCTTTACGGAATCATTGTGCTTTATTCGTTCACAGATGACAGTGCTGCACATGATCTCCATTGCTTCTGAGATGTGATGAAACTTGGAAACTTCATGTTCCAAGGTCTCCCATTGCTTGCATGTTTATTTTTCTCTTATATGGTATTGTCTTTCATTTAACGATTTGTATTGTACTTTCCATACCAGTAAAACAAGTTGCATTGATCAGGATGTACATTTTGTCGAAGGTTCAGCTGGCAATAACCATAGAAGTGCGGCATTGTAAGGGTCTTGCTTGCTGTGCCTTGCCATAACTTCTACTGTAGTCCAGTGCTTGTGGGGCCTACGCCTTTTCTCTGCACGTCGTTTACATTGTGCTTGCAATGTGAGCCGAGAATCGTTGACCCAACTCGCCCACCAACATTAGTTACGTTTCCTTCTCTTGTTTTGTTATGAACCGGAATTCGGAGGGTGACGCTGCTAATTTGAACATTTGTGCAGGAAATTAAGGAGCAGATACAGAAGAGGAAAACGGAAGTGGAGGCGCAGAACGCGTACCTGGCCGAGCGCAGCCTGTCGGGCAGCAGCCTTGGCGACCAAGGGTACGGCCTTTTGGGAAGCACCCTTGCCAACATTTTCGTCATCGTTGGCTTCGCAGCGTTCGCGTACACCGTGAAGTATGTGCTGACATTCAGCGCCAAGTGACTGCGGCCGCCGCGCGCACAAGACCCAAGGTGGGGGAGTTGCGCGTGCGGACAACAAGGGACTCAAAAGAAACTAAAAAAAGAAAAGAGGGGGAAATGGGTGGGAAAGTAAAGTCGTGTTGTGCCACCAGCCACTTTAGCATTATGTACATAGCTATGCACGTGCTTATTTCTATGGGAGTCGCTTTCAACCGACTCTAAATATCGGGGATGAGACTCGGCTCTCGAGTCTTCTGAAAAGAGGGGTAGAGTGGCACGCAATCTGCTGAGCTTCTTCTTCAATTCCTTCTTCCATCACTCAGAAAGCAGACGAGTAAACAGCAGTGTGTCCGTGCTGTGTTCTTCAAGAAACCTTGTCTGGATAAAGTGTTGCCAAAGTGTTCCGGCGAGTCGGTTTTATTTGTAGAAGTGGAGCAACAGTTGAGGGATGTTCCGAGGTTCGTTTAGCACTTTTGGATGAAAACAGCATGAAAAGTGGTTTCCCAGTGAAAAAGAAAAAAATACTATGTGCAACTTGTTATTAACGTTTTGTCAGTGTTGATGGTGTACGTATGAAAGAAACGTTTGTCACAATGACCATATTTCGTACTTCCTTTTTTTTCCCCACAAAGCGTGCAGGGGGATATTTTAATTCTATACCACTGCAATAGCAGTGGCATTCTTTGTGGGGTGAGTGAAAAAGTTCAAGATTTATGCTAGACGAGGTTATTTTTTATCTCATCAACAGTCTTTGGTGTCATGGTTAGCTTTTGTCCCTTTCTAGTTAATTTCTTTTTATATAAAAAAACAATTAAGTATCAGGTGTCTATGTGCATCGTGTGTGAAATGTGCGAATTGCTGTGCCCTCTGTTTTTGTTGTGGGGTAAACGATATGTACAGTTAACAAATTGCTGTGAAATTGAAGCTTGACCTGTCTTTGCCGAGGCACGCATCACGTTTCCCATCGCTGTCCGATGCTAGACGTGGAAATGCCACATTTCTGCGCCTTGTTAAAGAAAGAAAAAAAAGTGTATCATATTAAAATTTTTCAGAAAGAAATATTTGTTTGGTGTTCTTTGAAAGCATGTTTCTTGGTATGTGCGCTTGGAAGCACTTGACTTATTTTACTTTTTCCTTCATTTACACCTTGCAAATCGCCTGGACATACTGCAAATGACCTGTGTTGATACCTCAGAGAAGCTGATAAAGGCTGCAGCAACATGAGTAGACCGGGACCATGGTGTAAGACACAGTGGTGTTAACTTTTTTTTGGCAAAGTCACCAGGACGCTTCCGAAAAGTCAGCAATTTTAGCCAAAAGTCGCTAAATGATGAGGATGATGATTTTTTCTTGAGTATTTAATTTTTCATTTGATAAAGCATGTGAAAATATTTTGATAAGACACATAAGGAGATTGATTTTTACTTCAACGATGTTTGAAATCAATTGCTCATGTGACGAATGAAGTTGAACTGAGCTGCTACCTCCGAACTACGCAACTGTGAATCGCTGAGTGTCACAAGCAGCCTGATTCCGTATGCTTTATCCTATTGAAGCTTGTTCTGAGCATTCTTCTATTGTCACAGTTTCCTAATTTTCTATCTCTGTTTTATAGCACTCTACCCAAAATTTTGAAAGTCCTCAAAAAAGTCGCCAACACTTGAAAGAGAGAGAATCGTCGCTAGCACGACTGAAAAGATGCTAAATTAGTGACTTTTTCACCAAGTTAGCACCACTGGTAAGACATGCACTGTTTTGGTGAGCACACTCCTCGGCTTACTTCTGAGGTGCATTCGACCAGATAAAGTAGCAACACATAGCTGTTGGCGTGGCGATGTCAGTGGTTTACTATTGGCGGGATCACATAACTTCAAGACCGAAAAATGTTTTATGTACTGTTGCTATAAAAACTCTTGAGCTGAGCAACAGTGGCGGCATCAACCACACGCCGCTTTTTTTGCTTAGTAACGGTGCAGGACTAGTTGGTTGAGGTTCATCATTCATATGGCTATAGCGCGCCACAACAAGGACACAAAAGAGAGACGCACAAAGTGCTAACTTGCAACAAATGTTTTATTTGCGATCACACATGCTGTTTGTACAATAAGAGTAGATCGATAAAACCTAGAAACCATCGTGTAAAGATACAGCACAGCTCATGCCCGTGTCTTCACTGACTACGACAATATCCACCAGCCAATGTCAAAGTGTACATTCTAAATACCTTTTTTTCTTTAGCTGACAAGGCTAAGGAATCCACACTCACACATTCTTCGTGCGACGATTGCGGAATGCATTTCCAGCTTTAGTTGCTAGTGTGCCATAGCTGTGTTCGGTAACTACAAAATTGAGATTTCCCGTGAAGCACTGGTTGTTACAGGAAGGCTCTTCTTTCGTGAGGTTGTATCGCCCGTTGATGGATATCTAGTGCCGTTAATGGACCAACTGACGTGCGACATTGTTGCTTTGTCTGGTCGGTTGTGTCTCAAGTGTCTTTGCCTAAAAAGTGTACTGTATTTTATGCCATGATGTGTATGGCACATATGGATTACAAAAGCTACGCACTTGCTACCACTTATAACCGGCAAACAATTAATGAAGTTGCGTAGTCTTAATTACCCGGTATTGGTGAAGAATTGCAGCAATGCAGTACATGAACGCATGCATTGTTTGAAGCCCATTTTAACGCAAATGCTGCATATATGCAACATAAGGGCGGCACATGAGGCAAGTTGCCTCTATAGGTAGCTCTTGTGGACAGAGCACACCAAGCATGCACAACAGAAGGCCTTCGATTCGTCAGCACCTAACTACGTATTCTTTTCTGACATTGTATTGTGCCAGCGCCTCTGAATTGAAGCTGCTCAGTTTCTGAACTTGTCGTGCGCCAATGCAAAATTTGTTCAGAGTGGTGCAGGTGAATTAAACAGACCTGTTCGATGTCTTCACTTGCTTTTACGCGATGAGCCTTCGCAAGATAATTCTTTTACTCAAGCTTCAGTGGTTTATGAGGTAGTGGTTGCGGCAAACTTCAACTTGTAGACACTCCTCATTCATATCTAGTATTAAAGAAGCTCACCATAGCCTCAGTCATAAATTGACAGTTTACAAGACAGCATTAAGAAAAAAGCAAGTGCTGTGGATATTCAGACTATGTAGTTTTCGCTAGGCTTCTGCGAATAGTGAATTTCTGGTTCGAAGCGAATAGTGATTTTGATCGAATAATTTCGAATAAAATTCGAATGGTATGTATGACATATAAAAATAAAGGGACTGTTTATCCTGACCCAACTAACCTGCACAATATTTCTTTTGAATTGAAATAGGGGCTCTATGCAAATGCCATTTTTTTTTTCGTTCAAAAGAAGTCGAAACAACTTTGAGTACATAGTAGTTTCGGCAGGATGCGAGTGATAACCTGTAAGATACTTAAGGTTTTAGAATTTATTATGCCGTCATTTATTAGCCGTCATAACAAGCTTAATAAAATGAAGAATTGATTTGAGGGTAAGATGTTCTTTTAAAGGGGCCCAGCAACACTTTTTCAAGTTGTCATGGAGCCAGTAAGCACACTTGTTGCCTCACAAGTTTACTGCTGCAAAGTTTCTAGAATCAGTCCTGTACAAGCAGAGTTCCAAAAATTTGTTGCACGCTGCAATTGCATTCTCTCTTCTCGTCCCGACGAAATAGTTGGAAGCAAAGCAGGGGGGAATGGCACGGCGAAAGAAAATACTTCACACGCACCTCGTGACCTTGAGCACCTTTTTTTTTCTTCGAATACGCGGCTTTTCAGTGCGATCGCACACGTATTCGCGGACAAGCGGCAGCCTTGGTAATGACGAGTGCACCATGCTCAAATCGGCCAATACATATGACCATAGCCGTATATTCCTTGTTGGCTGTGACAAGTGATTTCTGATCTTGCAGTGACATTTCCCGAGGAAAGAAAGCAGTTTTTAGCTTTTAACATTTATTGTGAATTACAGGCTACGTGCTGCGCTACAATATTTGTTTTGCGTGTTCTCAATAGCCTCGACTACTGATCAGCAGCGTTTTCTGACCAAGTTCAGTAAGTGTTGCAGGGCCCCTTTAAGTTTGAAGGGGGGCTTCACGGCAAAGCAAATTTTTTTAATAAGTGTTTTCACTGCTTAGCACCCCCACATTGCAGTGAAACTACTTTTATAGGCGGTGATATGCGGATTAATATACACCTATTCGTTCATTGTGAATACTTCAAAAATATTCGATAATTTAATTTCGAATCGAAACAAATACTCAACTATTCGTTCGAATATTTGCACAAACCTATTTCTCGCACAACTTTGAATGTGCCATGTTCCAACACATGCACTCTTCCAGGTCCCTCCTATTTGAAGTGACAATATTTTAATTGTACTTACCTATCAAAGTACATATTCAGTACACACTTAGTCTACACTGAACTGTCAATTCTTTTCGTTTTAGTTTTGCAAAGCCATTGGCGCCAAATACCGTCTTCACTGTGTGACAATATTGTCAAATGGAGATGTATTGATTATTAGCTATGGCCCGCCGCGGTGGTGTAGTGGTTATGGTACTCGGCTGCTGACCCGCAGGTCGCGGGATCGAATTTGGCTGCATTTTTGATGGAGGCGAAAATGATGTAGGTCCGTGTGCTCAGATTTGGGTGCACGTTAAAGAA
This sequence comes from Rhipicephalus annulatus, assembly GCA_013436015.1. Taxonomy (NCBI): domain Eukaryota; kingdom Metazoa; phylum Arthropoda; class Arachnida; order Ixodida; family Ixodidae; genus Rhipicephalus; species Rhipicephalus annulatus. The sequence goes on from WOVY01000036.1 coordinate 206,961, forward strand.
CCCCAGGTGGTCAAAATTTCCGCATCCCTCCGCTACGGCGCCTCATAATCATATATGGTTTTGGGATGTAAAACCCCACATATCAATCGATGATTATCAGCTATATCAAACCTTTGTAGCATTGCCTTGGGAATCGCATACAGAACTACAATGCCATACTATTGCCATTTGCCGACACATTCGATTTTTTCGAGTTCTCCACTGCTCTCCTAGTTCTGTGCGATGTCGTTGCACGTTAAAGAACATCAGATGGTCAGAACTTTCTGAACCCTCCAGTACAGCGTCCCTCATAATCATATCATGGTTTTGAGACGTTAAATTGCAGATATTATTATCATAATCCACTGCTTTCATACAAATATGCTCCTTCTAACTTGTTGTCAGTGGCTTCAGACATTGGAACTATTCACACCAAAAAAGTCACAGCACTGTTTTTGTATAAGCAGTCAAACAGCACGTTGAATGTCAAAGGCAGCTCAAACCACAAAGGAGCATCGGAAAAGTGCACATCTCAAAGTGTGTGTTTCATTTGTGCTTTGTAATAAAGGATATTTGTTAACTTCACTGCAGCACATTCGCATAACGCAGTTATGAATACTAACGTAGAGAAGTGCTCTATAGTGCTCGCTGCCTATGACTAGTATTTTTTTAGTAGCAAAATAAAAGAAGACTGGTTGCTTGGAGAAGGGGAAGGCCTCCCAGTACAATAAAAGCTATCCCCAAAGGGGTATCAACGTTCGTGCACATCCTTAAAATTCTTGTAAACCCTCAAATTTGATAAGTTTGTTTTCAAGGCCTTGAAAGTGCTGGAATTTTCACCTATCCTTGAAAATCCTTGAATTTCCCCTTTTTTAATTAACATTGATGCACATTTCACAGCACAATATTTGTGATGCCCTAAATGTAGCAGTTGGCATATGTAATGTGCACAACAAAAAAGAATTGAGAACATCAGTAGCTTCTGCACAGATTGAACACCGTGCATTTCTTGAAACATAGAAAAAGCAGGAGCAGAAAAAGCAGAGAAATAAATGTTGCTTTAAGGAGGAGGTCTACATGCTTACTAAACAACAAAACGAACAAACTAGAAGCTGCTGTTAAGGATTTAGCAGCTACAGCAGACTTATATGCAGAAAAGGCAGAGACACTTAGTGACCTGACATGCATCATCAAGTCAAACGGCCTTGGAAAGACTGCCAAGACCAAGCAGCAAGAGATAGTGGATATAGATATAAAAATTAACAAAGAGCAACAAGGCATTTTATAATAACTGTTCCTTAGTTTTTCCCACCTGAATAAAAGTTAGAAACTTGTTACCTATGCAACTTTGAAACTGTTATTGAGAGTTGTCTAGACAGAAAATGTCATTAGAGCCATGTTTTTGGCATCTGCTTCAGTGATGTTACCCTTTTTTGATGAGTTCTAGTAGATTCAAGTCTGTATCCTCCCTTGAATATGTGTTAATTAGATTTCTAGCAGCAATGTGGTCCTTGAAAATTCACATGCATAGCCTTGAAAGTTTTTTGAAGAATCTTAAATTTTTGCAATAGGATGGAAAGATGGGCTAGTTGGCAATTCATAATTGTTCAAAAAACTGGAAGCGCGGGAGGAACACGGACACGAAGCAAATAGGAGGCACACAGTGCTTCCAGTTCGCTGAACAATTATGAATAAAGAGTTGTTGGTGAGCGCTCGTGCTGTGTGCCTTCTCTTTGCTTCGCGTCTGTGTTCCTCCTGTGCTCCAAGTTCGCTGAACAATCTTGAATTTTTATCATGTAATTGAGCATGAACCTTGTGGTATGGATGAAAAACTGATGACAAGTACCTTAGGGAAACAAAGTGCAAAATTTCAGATTTTAATGTTCTTATTTTATCCTCAAGCGCACGAGGCTTATAGGGCACAAGTAAAAATATAACAGAAAAGGAAAAAAAAGTGACAACATGCACACATCCTTAAGCACATGACTATACGATTTACAAGGCTGACATTACAGATAATTCAAATATTATGTGGAGTACAGGGTATGTGGAGTGTAAGCTAAGCATGAAAGAAATGAACAGCACTTCATGTATTCTCAATTGAATAGCTGTGTATTGATGAACAAAGCAAGTCATGATTTGAAACTTAAAATCCTTCAAAGATCTGAGACTTGACACGTTTTTAGCCGAGCATCAGATAGTCATGTTTTGTATTTTGGACTAACAGTACTTTGAAAAAATTTCACATATGCTTCGAGTTTGATATATGAAGTTTTGACTGTACTTTTAGGAATAGCACTGCTATCCATTTGAAGGCGTGTTTTTCATGTGCAAGACTGGCTAAAATGCGTAAAGGTTGTGATATTGGCGGCGTGCATTTTTGCAAAAGTCATTTCGTTAACAGTATACGACTATGCTCGTAAGCTGTCGTGGGTGTTTCAGCACGAATCACCAAAAGGCATTGGAAAGCAAAGAGACACCATTGCGTGTAAACTGGAAAATCATTTTATTTTTATAAGGACAAGAAAGTGTTTCATACATACTTCACAAGTGCATTAAAGTGGCTTTTAACAGTGTTAAAGCAGTAGTATACATAAATAATGTATGTATGAATAAATATAACACCATGAATGTAACTTATTACTTTGAGGACAAAGCATAAAAAAAAGTTTCCTAATTTCTTTTAAATCAAACTCTTCAAACAACAAGCACTCATGACATTGAGCTCTGTGATGTGTCGTTCTGCAAAAACAGCAAAATACACAATTGCTCGGCACAAGTAAAGAGGTTGGAAAAAAAAAAAGTTGATAATGTACCAAGCTTTAAACAACACTCAGGACAAACAGAAAAATTTCCTTACCGGGCACTGTACGACATGCACTTTCAATGACCATAAACACGCTCCAACAGAAAACACTCTGCCCGAATGCGAAGTACAGCTGCTTGCAGCGACGCCGGACATGTCATAAAAATGTCATGAAAACATGAAACTTTGTTTTGATCAATTGAAAATGCGTCAATTTTTTGACGCAACAACTCTCCGGCATAACGTCGTCTTCGAGTGGCCAGGCCTCTTCAATTACAAAACCTTCACGCTGCAAGAATGTTTACAAATATGCTGGCGCTCTTTTAAAATCCAACACAACAAATTTCTGCCTCTCCGTTATATTGTAATACTATAACTGCGCTCTGTACCTACAAGTTGTAACAAATCCCTCAACGTTGGCCAACTAATTCGAGGCTCTATGTAGCTAACCTACCCAGCAGATCTGCATATTTTCTGACTTTCCAGTGAAATTTTTGTCAATGGGCAGCACTCTAAGGCCTACTGCAACAAAATTTTAGCGTGAAAGCCCAACTTCAGATAGCGCAGCTATAGAGGAGCGTTTGTGCAAATTATTTCACTTTGAATACGGGTGGGAGCATCGTGGAACATCATAGCATTATGCACCCCAGCAGTCTTAAACTTGCCTCACATAGCAGGCTACAGTCACAATAGTCACGCAAGGGCCAGCACAGAGAATAAGCTTGAAGTGGTGGGTGTGGGGTGTTATCAAACATAATGTCACGTAAAGCTGCCATTTAAAAAAACGCATTTCCCATACCTCATAAACACAGATCGTTTCTGAAGCGGATTTGGTATCAGTATCCGGGAAACATATCAATACGTACTGATTTCCAAAGTGACTCAAATCTGCACGCTTATTGTGAAATATAGATTTTGTCCCACCGTTAGGTTTCAACATAGACTGACCATATGGAGTGCCCCATCAAAAAATGCACTCGAGACCAGTTTTGTTTTTTTTACCTTAACTGAGCGGAGTACTATTAATTGTAATAAGCAAGTAGATAATGCGAGTACCATTTAGCAAGCTCACAGACATTTTATTCCTTGTGAAGTCATGAGCTGCTTTCAAAATGTCAGCGGGCCCCATATGGCCTGCAGGCCACATTTTTGAGCCCCTGATATACCCCATGAAGTGAAAAACCTAGCATCTGTCTGGCAAGTGGCAATACTGCCAGACAGCAACCAAACTTGCGTGACCAAGTGATGACCTCATGAAAGTGAATCCGTGACGTCTCATTAAAGTGACATGATGTTACCACATGACATCTTGTCATAATGTCACACGACATCAATGCACGTCGATATAGTCTCCACACCTAGACATGTCGTGCTTCTGCATTCGTTTTGAGTAAGGAAACTTGGGTGCCTCTGCAACTTTATACGAAAACGGAGGTAAAAAAAATACCCCCGTCTTCCTGGAGGGAATCGTGAGGAAATGCGAATGCATTTCTTGCGTCGAGAGAGGGTACTGTTGCCGTCAGATATTCGCCTTCACCAACTTCTGCCATCGCCTTGAAAGGCGCCCAGCCAGCGAATGGTCGAGAGTGAGGAGCGAGTGGATGGGAGAATGCGGCACAGGGAGGAGAGAGAGCAAACGGCGAAGCACTGCACCTTCCTGCTCCTATATTCTCGCACCACATGCTTCGGTTTCTTGAGGCGTGGATAAGCGCACGCGCCTGCAGCTGTTGCTATGGGAGAGGAAATGAGAGCGGAGAGATAACACTTGCCGGCGCCCAGACACGAACGCTAACAATGCCAGATGCCTAACATAGCCCGACTAAAGAATGCATTCCCATTAAAAAGATAAAACAATGCTATTAGTGCTCCCAGGCTGTGACAGTTGACAAAAGCGTCACCTAAACTTGGCAACAATTTTCCATGGTCACGCAGTCAAAGCTAGTATGTGTGTGAAAACGCCATTGAGTATAGCTTCCAAGTTTAAACTAATGCATTTTGACCATATATCTGCAGCGGTATTTACGCTCAACGATACTGTGATGTCCCTTTTAGCACAAATGTGTTTTATGCCTGGCTTCACTGAGAATAGGCGTCCCATATGACATTACTTAATCGTAGTGCACATTTGCTGGAATTCGAATGAGATGTTACCACTCCGATGCATTTGTTCAGAGAGAGGCACATAATCTATGCAGTACAGAATGTTCACAATAAATCTCACCAACTGGAGTTGACTATAGGTGATGTGTGCATCCAATCAAGGAGAAGAGTTCGCCTAAAAATTTTCGTCGTGGCTAGGACGAACTATTGAAACCAGCACTTACCCCATCAGAGAGAGGCGAGGCCAAAAGTGACGCCTTGAATGTTAAGACAACTTGTACACTCTGATATGTGTACAGTGACTCTGCCCCCCATAGTTTCAGTTGCTTAGCGACTGAAAGTTGTCTCTGAGTGTAGAATGCACACCTTCTCGGCATGGCCTCGAAGATATAGGGGTGACGCCAAGGCAGTGTGCCTGGACTTATTGTGCTGCCACAACCAGCGAAACAAGTTGTCCGTATGGGTGCTGTTTGAAGGCTACTGACGAGTTGACTGTGTGTAAGCCAGCCCTGGGGCCTTGTCCAAATTGCTGCAGTGGGTACTATATATGTAGCCAATGGTTCAACGAAAGTTTGTCTGGTCAGGTGCCATGATGCTGCCATCACTGGCCAAGTCAAAGCGAGAGAAGACGCAAATGTTTTGGGATGCATATAAGCTCCTTGATAACACTAAAGAGGGCAAGGGCCGTAACTCTCAACTTAGGGCAATGTATGGGAGAACGGATGCAGGGAACAGGTGTGGAGTCAGTTACAACTTAAGAATGAATACAAGCTTCACTATTAGAACTGCAGTGCATCCACCATTTATCTGTAAGCAAGAGAGACTTGCGAGGCAGTTTCTGTTGCAAGCACATGCACTTTTATTTTGCTGTAAATACTGCAAATATTGATAAAGTTAGGGTGTGCGAATATTATGGTTTTGAATGTCAATCAAACAAATTGGTTCAACTTTTGATAGCCATTATTCGAAATTATGAATAATTTCACTGGGCAAATATCTAAAATGCAGAAAAAGCTAATGGTGGATATTGGTTAGGATGGGGGGGGGGGGGGGTTAAAACGAATGCTAGCATCTTTACAGCAGGCCTTTTGTTCAAACTTGCACATGTTATCATCGTTCAAAGGTGAGCACCTGTTTATTTGAAAGGACATTATGCCATTTTTTGCACTTAGAAAAGAAATTCACGAGAGAACTGCGAAACCCTTAACGACTTCATGATTGATATAAGCACTAACTTCTTGCATATTTCGATTGCATATGCCGTAGGCACCACGAAACGTCAAGACTTTGACAGGTGAAACCTCTGAGAGTTAGCTTCACATCCGAAATTTTTTTCATGCTGTACTGTTGCCACTTCCGCGCTCTAAAGCACGAAGCTGCACTTAATGCAGGTATTGCCAAATTTGCTTTGCGATGCCTTCCTCTCCCCACTACTGATACGGCCAGTGAGCACACGTTTCAGGCGAGAGAGCCTGAACCCTGGTCGACTTGCATTTCCGCATCATGATTTGTAGCCTTTCGATTGACATTTGGGGTTTGACGTCCCAAAAGCACCATATGATTATGAGAAACGCCGTAGTGGAGGGCTCCGAAAATTTCTACCACCTGGGGTTCTTTAGCGTGCACCCAAATCTGAGCACACGGGCCTACAGCGTTTTCGCCTCCATCGAAAATGCAGCCGCGGCAGCCGGGATTCAATCCCACCTTAGCCACTAGACCACCGCAGCGGTGCTTGTAGCCTTTCGGTACAGTCATTCGAAGCATTATGTGCTTGAGGTTATGAGCAGATTTAATTGTTCTTTCTTTCAATTTTTCCAATAAAACCTTTTGTATTTGGTGCTATTTGGTAAAAGATGAAATTTAAATACTTTTACACACTGAATTGCGAGTTGGCTGTTCCTACTTAACATACTATTACATTTTCCTAAGCAGTGATGTCGGAAGCTCGGCTAAAGTTTGCCAGAAGGTAAAGTACTTGAACCGAAAACAGCGACACAGATGTGTTTCTGTATGCAAAAAAATACGTTGTGTGAAATGCACCAGAGGTGCTTTATTTCACGTAAATGAGCAAGTGCAACTGGATGGGGCACCCTATGCAAGCACCTTCCGTGTGGGACAGTGATGGCTGTGGGTGGAGCTTACCAGTTATTCTTAGGTTGTAACTAGGCTTGCACGAACAGTAAATTTTATGTTCGAAGTAGATTGCGATTTGTTAGAATAATTTATAAGCGAACTCAAATAGTACAAAATGCATATTACATAGAAAAATGAGCATATTTGTCTTGACCCAGCGAACCTGCCTACTATTTTTTTTTAAATTGAAATAAGGCATGCATGGGAAGCAACTGTAAATAGTAGCAAGATTTAATTTTCAATAGAATGCAGGCGACAACTAGTTAGACACGTGAGCTTTAAAACTTTCTTATACTTAGAGCATATAAACCAGCATAACAAGTTTTTAAACGTAAAAAAATTACAAGTTAATATGAGGGTATTATGTTAATTTACCTTCAATAATTGTTGGGGGCTTCACACCCCAAAATGACCATACCATTATGAGAGATGCCGCAGTGGAGCGCTCCGGAAATTTCGACCACTTGGAGCTCTTTTAACGCGCACCTAAATCTAAGCACACAGGCCTCAAACAATTTCCCTCGAATATGTGTGCTTATGGTATATAGCACCTCACCACTGCAGTTAAACCACTTCAAAAAGGGGGGGGGGGGTCACATGCAGCCTAATATACACTTATTCGTCATACGTTTCGAATACTTCAAAATTTCCTATAATTGAAATTTGAACAGAAACGAATTCCAAGACTAAAATATTCACACAAGCCTAGTTGTAATTTAGAATAGTTAGTATGACCAGAGAAAGGCTCTGGTATGACTCGTACAACTTGCTCGTAAAAATTTAGACAAAGTGAAATTTTGTTGCAGTTGGCCTTTAAAGTAATGACTTTGCACCGACTCATGTCATGAAAACACTTTCGATTCCACCACTGAAAAATGCTACATGTGGTAAGCAGATGTGTTACATTGGCTCAAAGACTCCGGCTATTCAGTCAGTGACTTGAGCCTCGAAGATTAAAGCAACTGTAGAATGCCTTTGGAATGCTTTGAGGAGCACGCATTTCACCTTCATTCAGTCTGTCAACAACCAGCATTGAAAAGTGTGATGAAGGATACCCGTTTTTAAACAGCAGCAGCGATTTTTTTCTCTCCTAAACACACTGTCTTTTAAAACTTCATCGGGGATGTGCGTGCAAAAAAAGGAAAAAAAAAAGTAGATGAACATACGAAAGCTTAAACATTATTTTGTTGTAAAGTTATAACAAGTTCTCTATTCGACACTAGGCTTTTCAAAACAAGCATTTTTTTTCCGTTCTTGCAGAAACATTTGTTGAAATGCCTGCAACAGTGCAAAATGCGTGTAAAACTAGAAAAGGAAAAAGAAATAAAGAAAAAAGGGGCTGCAGACAATTCAGCCAGCGCGTGTAGCAGTAGTAAAATTGCCTCTTCTTTTTTTCTAAAATATCGGCACTTTCATGAAGTGCCCAAACACTTGAAGGACCTCGCCTTGAACAGTGTTGACGACTTTCATGTACGTGCCTTCCCAAAGCTGGGCCCCCTTTTTCTGGACGGTCCTGAAAGATGCAAGCAACATTAAAGTGAAGATGGGTCCCCTTGTGCAGTGCAGAGGACAGATATCAGACGCATGGCTAGCACTTAAAAGAAACCAGCCCACAATGTGGTTATCTTTGTGTTAAACAAAGATTGCAACGTGCATACACAAATTCACAGGTAAAAGTAGTTGGGAGATCGGCTGTGGTGGTGGAAGTTCAAATGATAAAAACCACTGATGGTGAGTGTTAGGCTGCCAGCTGGGTTAAATTACCTTTTCACCCCAATTCTAATTCCCTTTGAATGTCCATTAGTGCATTTTAATTCCATGCGAAAATCCATTTCCCTCCATGCTTTCCAGGCCATACCACCCCGGAAAAACATTGGACTCGGGTTCGATTCTCGGACCAGGATGAATTTTTTGGCAATTATAAAGCTTTTCTTTCTGAGAAATCCTTACGGATTTCCTTGTGGATTCGTGCCACAAACTGGTGGTCGCCTTATTTATTTATTTATTTTTTTGGCCCTTCCCCCATCTTGCAGGTCTCCGCAGAACTCATTTGTATTACTGTTTCCGTGTATGGTCACGATTAAAAAAATAATCAAGCCTCTCGTATCCTTTCATTCGTCTAGCTGAGGACACAGAAAGAAATCTGAAGAATGCAGTCTGTCCTTGTTTTATAAGCTTATTTCTTCATTAATTCAAGATATTGCCAGCCTATACTATCACCTCTGATAATGAACAGCACTACACAGGCTTCATCCCGAACGCTTCGTTTCCTGCAGGTTCTAACTGACACGCACTCGCATGGCTGTTCTGTCAATCGACCCTCGCACATTATCGTACCGATGTGTTTGCGCAACACTGGCACTTCAACAGAGCGAAAATACGGCTTTGTTGGTAAACGGTCTTCGTGCGAGTACAGCGAGAAAAACATGAATAGAAGTGCGAATAATGGCACAAGGCGCCAAAGGCGCTAGAACGGCCATAGTATTTCTTGCGGCGTATTTTTTTCCTTGTTAACGAACACGCCGGTTTCCGTAACTGCATCTGCAGGAGATGGGGAAGCCTAACCTGCAGGCTCACATGACGTGATTGCATGACAATTAGGCTCTTGCTAGCTTCAGCGATCCTTTTACTTGTAATTATGAATGAACGCACACCAAAGCACTCGAATTAGAGGTCCTTGAACGGCAATTAGCAGTGCTCTTGGCCAGGGCTGCAAGTACGTGCCAGGAGACATTGTAGCAATAAATGCAACTTGTCTCTGTCATAAGCAGTGAGGTGGCATGCCCAAAAGCCAATGGAAAAGTGCCATACACAGCTTTGCAGTCGAAGCAACTGACACGGTAATTTCACAGTATGCAAGCTCTCAGCCACGGTGGCTTCGTTGGCTCTCCATATGGCTGCGGGCGTAAGCGAAAGTAATCAGCGGCGAACCCAACGACTTACCAAGATGGCTGGCCGTTTGATCTGCAATTCCCACCTGTGAGCTTACAGAGCAAGAGGTCGTGTAATTGCAAGTTTGCAGACTCGTGTAACATGGGCGACCAGGTTGGTTTGCGTTGCCTCCACATAGCGGACCGCACACAATTTGCAAACACTTGCAAATTATTTTTCTTGCTTTTAATTCATTGCAGTTGCATTTTGATGACATGAATTTCAAGTAATCATAGTACCTCACATGAACACACGAGTATTGTAACGCTGAGGTTTTATTGTAATTGCAGTCGAGAGGCTTTTTGCCATTGTTCAACATACTAATTTATTATGTGGGTTCGATACATGCGGTTTTGATTGTAGTACAATTACAATGTCCAGTAGATCATAACCTTCTGGCTTCTGTACTCTCCCGATAACCAACATTTGTATAACAGGCTAATACAGCAAAGCTATCCGCAAATTGCTCACCTGTGGAAGAACTTCAGTAGAACGTCCAGCATTTCCAAGTTTCTCTCATGGACAATGCTGCACAGGACGTTAGTCCACGCTACCACATCCGAATTTAGAACAGAATCTAGAAAAACAAAGTGTAGTGAAACAAATGTGCTCACACGACACTGTCGTTCACACATTTCGTCAATGCTCGGCCAACTGCACTTTGTTTAGTTTCAAAGTGCCCTGTTCTCCAAGTAAATACAGTGATGACTTGGAAACGTTATCAGTCTTTTTGTTATCTGGGCAATTGCTAATCATTCTATGATGCAAATACTTGGCATTCGTGCAGACCATAGGTGTCCGTACTGAAATTATGCCTGTATGAATTGGCAAGCATGGCAAAACAAATACTGGTAGTAGTCCCCTTAAGGCCTTTCTTATTCGTGTTTTATACTGGCAATTCTGCTTGAATGTGCCCACCACTTGCACATTCTCAGTGGGGAAAAAATGCATTGTAAGTACCCAAAAGTACTGGTGTACTCTTGGGGATACCAATCTATTCATGAATAATACTAATCTACTAATATAATACCAATATATTTACGAAGAGCACGCTATTCAATGACGTGTAGTCAAGTACCCTAGTGGGGTAGATCACGTCACGCAGTCGTTGTGGTTGTTTGAACTTGGAGATGTACGGAACAGCCACAACAATAGATGCCAGATGCTTTGGCATGCATCAATCACTTTGCATGACATTGCGAAGACTATGAACATGTAAAAAACATACCATTGGTTGTGTTAATCCATTGCTGCAGCAAAGCTTTCACCTGCTCCATTTTCTTTTCAGAGTCAATTACGGACTCAAACGTTTCTACAGCTGTCTGTACAGGCTTAGTCTGTGGGGAGAAAAAGAAAAAACAGGATTTTAATCGTCTGACAAAGTTAGTTTCCATTCAAACAAGCAGGTTAGCAATAATTTCTTATTTTTGATAATGATTTAATTAGGAATACCACAGTTATAATCGAGAGTTGACTCATCTATAGCCTTGTGTGAGTAGTGAATTTAAGATTTTAAGTGAATAGTGATTTGGTCGAATAACTTTGAATTGGATTGGAATAAGATATGTACATCACATGGTATAACTAAAAATTACGATACGTTCATCTAACCATGAAATGGGGCTTTGCGGCAGTGTGAATTTTTTATAGATAGGTGTATTCACGGTACAGCACCTCACCACTGCAGTGAAACAACCTTTGCAGGGGAGTTACATGTGGTTTGTGGTTTTGTTTGTTCATTTCAAGTAATTCCAAATTTCGAATAGGTTGATTTCATGTCGAAGAAAATTCGATGCTGTGAAACCCGTATGAATACTCACGTATGCCTACAAAAAGTATGACTTTAAACAAACATTTCTACATTTTCTGTCTAAATGTTCTACGTCGACTGCATAGTGCCTTCATGTGGAAGGAAATATTTCACCCAGAAGTGGTACAAGAAACACAGATGCTTAATTTACCGAGGCTGGGTGTTCGTGGTCTCTTCCTTGCCAACGGTGCACGTAAATGGCAAAATTAAGTGCACTTACAAATCAGGACGCCCTGTCGCAATGGCTTAGTAGTACCATCTTTTAGTGTAAAGTAGGCAATACGAGGCAGATGCGACGCCTACTCACCATGTACTCTTTTAGAGAGTGGCATGCCAAGAGACGCGCTTTCTGTGGGCTGATGCTGCTTTTCGGTGGCCGACCTCTTCTCCTTCCCGTGGGCTGTGCTTTCGGCTTCGTAGACGCTGCTGACGATGAGGCCCCGCGATTATTGTGGTTTGAACTTTTGGTGCTGCCGACACCACTAGTGCCCGCTGCTGTGTCTCTGCAAGAAGAGAGAAGCATTGAAGCACAAATAGGGTGTCTCCGCATTTAATAAGTACTGTATGACACTCAAACCTCGTTATAACAGAGCTGCATCTTACACAAAAATAAGTTCGTTATATCTGAAAATGCTTTATAAAGGTATATTCCAACAATATATCTATTGCAAGACTATTCTTAATTTACTTCGTTATAAAAGATATTTCATTACATCCGGGTTTCATTATATCAAGGTTTGAGTGCAGTTCATTAGACAACAGGAAAACCTATCGTTTCACTGGATGCCAGCACAGTCGGTATGCTTTGTGTGCTGTTATTCCTTGCATCGCATAAAAAAACTGTATGCAAAGAAAAAAAAATCGTTCTCAATTTTTTGAAGAAAAAACAGAGTAGGTCCTGAAACAGTGGCGAAAAGAAAATGTCTTTTTCTTTCCTTCTTTGTACAGCAATTTTTAAAGTTATGATTAAACTAATCCAAATAGACAGGAAATTATGTTGAATAGTTTAGCTTCGAATATATTTTTGCATTGGAAATGAACATCCTCTAAATGAAATAAAATAAATGTTTGAAGTTTGTTCATATTAACACAGCCTAGTGTGCTTATATGTCCATCAGAGCTTTGTAAATATCATAACATTGGGTGCGAAGTGAATTTGAACACTGAAGTGTGAGTGCAAGTCGAGTCGAATGTTTTTAGTATGTTTCTAGAATTTTTTTCTTATTGTTAGAAGTAAAATTGCAAGAAAAAAAAAAAGCACGAGAGTATTGCTAAGCATATTCCGATAAGATATAGCAACATGAAAGTGTGTGTTTTTTTTCTCCCGCTAGGTTGATGAAGCGCTGGGAGCATAGTATTTCATAGTTGTCTTATCAAGAATGAGGCAATGCAGAGGCCGAATCGTATTAGTATGCAATTCCGTGCAATCAATGTGTAACCGACAACCCTTCATACGTGAAAGGCAAAGATGCTACTTTCTCAACCTCTCTTTTCTTTCAAATATTATGGAAGCCAAACTGGTGTGGCAGACAAGATGGTGCTTCCTTCAAGCTAGGACTGCCAAAGCTGCCTCATTTGGCATCAAAATACATGAAAATGAATATTTGAACGCTAAAAATCTTCGGTGTCCAATTTTTGGGACGCGCTGCCCGAATTTCAGGTCAAAAATAGCATTAGTTAAGCTCCCATCCCTGTCACATCTATAACCTCGATGTTGGATCCAGCTCGTTCGTTTCTGTTGGGTTCATGGAAAAAAAGAACCGCCGGGACGTTACTACGAGGAATGGCGCAAGTCGTTCAAAAATTCAATTTTTGCGTGGTTACAAGGGACAGGTGGTGCTGTCTAGCGGGGCGCAGTTGAAACAAAAATGTCTGCAATCTCAAAGCCAATGGCGAGAAATTGATCAATGGCCGTTGTTAGTGCTGTGGCTCCCGCTGCTTTTGGTCTGCTGCTATTAGCGCAGTAAAGCCGGGCAATGCTGTGCATGGCAACAGTGACATGAGCCGATCTGGTCGGTCCGCTTCTAGAGGGGGGTAATTTGGAGTGCGCTAACCCAATGCGGACCACTAAAAGGTAACATTATTTCAAAATAGGCCCTGCATTGGCACAACAGTAACACTACGAGGTTTTTAGACCGCCATTTTAACAATGAACGTCGACTTGATATTGCCTTTAGTGTCCTTTAAAGTGCAGCTTTGCCACAGTACGGCGGTGTAATGAGGTGAAGCATTGAAAATTTTTAAGGCGTTAGTTTTAAACAGACTGAAACGTTCAACCATAACAGAGCTTGCTATACAGCTTTGCCGCAAAATGTAAATGTGACGAGATGAAGCATATTAAACATCTGACTCTTTTAATAGGACATTTACTGCATTTGTCTTTGAAAATTTTATACAATGAAAGTTCCACTACAAGTCGAATAGCAAACACTATTAGAAAAATATTAGAAACTTCAAGTATTCGCACACCCCTAGTTTCCACACAAAAAGCGTATGACAGAACACCATAAAGGCAACGCAACACTTACTTTGAGCGCAAAGGATTTCGCCGGCTTTCTCTATACATGGTGAGGACTTCATCTTTAATGTCAGGAGGTAGGCTGTCCAACACAGCTGGATCGATCTGCAAAGGATGCTTTAGTTTAGATATAGGAATCATCTATGGTTGACCACTGAAGTCTCCCACACAGAGAAGTGAAAGGACAGTTACTGTGATTTGATTGATATGTGGGGTTAAACGTCCCAAAACTACCATATGATTATGAGAGACGCCGTAGTGGAGGGCTCCGAAAATTTCGACCACCTGGGGTTCTTCAACGTGCACCCAAATTTGAGCACACGGGCATTTTTGCCTACATCGGAAATGCAGCCGCTGCAGCCGGGATTCGATCCCGCGACCTGCGGGTCAGCAGCCGAGTACCTTGGCCACTAGACCACCGCATCGGTGCAACAGTTACTGTGAAGACCTTTCCACTGTCAAAAGTTTCGTTGTATTCATAATAACAAACTGAAATTTTAATTACTTCCATGCGGGCCCGTCGTATGAATAACATAACATGAGTGCCTTAGTTTTATCGTGGATCGATGTTGAAAACAAATTTGGATGCCAACATCGTCCTACGTGCCAAGTCTTTAGGGTACATTATCATACATTGGTACCTTATGGGTCGAAAAACGGGAGTTTTCTAAAAAATTACTAAATTTTTGTTTTCCCCTGTACTGTTAAGATTATTACCCTGACTATTCTGAAAAAAAAAAAAAAGTTGAGACTCCACTGAAATTGCTTTGAAATTGCGTCTAAAAAGCACAAGGTCGCTGTTAAGAAACCTGCAGTCTTCCAAACGTTGCCACTGATAATGCACTGCCGCTTGCTATTGTCGATCGCATGAGGCGGAGCGCCGTGCCTTGCTCTTAAATAATGATGGTTTCCCACGCTGCTGCAGCGCAAGAAATAATAAAAAGAAGCAGGCTTTTGTAGCATTTATCGAGTGCCGCGGCTGGCTATTAAATCACGTGGTACGGATCAGGGACCGCCATTGGCTGCTGCGCGCCTGTGTGTACTGTAAAGCCTACTTGCAGGGTCTGTGTCCCGTCAAGCAGCGCAGCGGAACAAAGTTTTTCTCGTGTGTTTATCTTATCATTATGGATGAAGAAAGCAGCAGCCCGCGTGATAGCTACACTCTCAACGTGAAAAGCTGCTGTGGCGGTGCGCTCTGTGGGTATAGGCTATGAGCAGGTGGTCTGATTAGCGGCAATTTTTGGCTTGCTCACAGACACCAGCCGGAAAGTCCCTGATGCACCAATCGATGCCATATGCGCCAATCTTGCAAGGACGAGTGAGCTCACAGTGAGAAACGTTGGTGGGCATGACATTGCTGTTATGTATGATTGATGATATGTGGGGTTTAACGTCCCAAAACCACTATATGATTATGAGAGACGCTGTAGTGGAGGGCTCCGGAAATTTCGACCACCTGGGGTTCTTTAACGTGCACCCAAATCTGAGCACACGGGCCTACAACATTTCCGCCTCCATCGGAAATGCAGCCGCCGCAGCCGGGATTGCTGTTATGTATGACGGTACGTGGCACAAACACGGCCACAAGAGCCACCATGGCATCGGCACTCTTGTGTCCCTCGGCACTGAATTTAGTTCAGAATTTGAAGTGCTGCCGAACTTCTGCCTAGCTTGCAGTCACCATAAGGCTCTGCTAGATGGAGAGGAAAATGTTTGGCAATCATTTTGTGGCTCTGTCTATGAGTGAAATGTCTGCGAGGAGTCGGCTCGAAAAAGCCGTGAGGGGCAAACTTATGGTGCAGGAACTTTTTAGTGGCAGTGGCCACTACAAGAAGGATTGTTCATTTTTGTGCAAATTTGATTGCATCTAATGATATCTTTCATAAATAAACATTGAATTTTAACATTAAAACTTGTTTTTCTCAAAACACAAATTTCCCCTTTTTTTTTCAATGTGCCCCTTCTTTTTCGGGTACTTCTGGTGCTCGGATCTGCATGAAATTTTGCCCAACTTCTTCTTCTAAGTACAAGAAATGCAATTATGTTGCTTAAATTTCAATATTTTTATTATAAAATAAAAAAAAATCTCTGTAAACCTTTGCTAGGGTAGGAGAAATATGGACTTCCCAGGTTAGAATTCTTCATGTCTATCACATATTTTTTATGCACTTCCTCATTAGTTTTCTCAATTTTACACTTTATTTGAAAGATTATGAACTGTCAATGGTAAAAAATTATAGAAGAGCAGCGATGGAAAGAGGGGGGTGGCGGCCAAATGCTTAAGGTTTTCACTTTGTCATGTTGCAGAACTAATAGTATGTAACTTGCAAGAAAACCAATTAAAGATTTGAAATCAGCATAAAACGTTCTATAAACAGCTCAAGTTTCATTGCTCTAGGGTGAATATTTAAAAAAAAGGTGCCTTCGAATAGCATCTCCCCTTAGTGTAGCAGTGCTAAATTTCTGTGATACAGTGAATTCTGCCGCAGTTCCATCGAGTAGCACTTCCGATCACTGCGATCACGGGCATCCAATAATGTGTTGCAAGTTTTCTCAACTCCTCTTCAGTGCAGCTGTTGACAAGCAACACCACAAGTAAATAGCAATGTAACAGTACACATGCAATAATCTGACTGCCTACGACTCACGAGTAGCACCCAGTCGAGATAAAAGTTCTGGGGAAAATGGAGCTCTAGATTGATCGAAAACTGCTGAACACGAAATGTCGCTGATACCAGCAATTAGAAAGAAAAAAAATGAACAAAACATGTCTAAGCCACGGTACCAATCAGGCCTTCTGGAAAGGGGGCCCACTGGCACCTATTTCCATTGTTTATATTGCGTAAAATAGGCCCCTTCATCAATATTTCAATGCGGGGAAGAAGGGGAGGCAGTGGTTAGGGGCCAACCCTTTTGAACGGGTATGCAGCCTGGTATCAACGAAAACATGCTCTCGTCGAAATGCAGGCTCAAGCGACGTTCCCCACGGGACAATTTCTTATCACGACGAGCTGCACCAGAGGCATAACTATTATTTGCTGACTATGATGTGTGGCTACAACAAGCCGCGTGGGTCTCCCCATAATTTTATTATTATTTTATTTTGTTTTCAATTTCTCGTTCACGATGTGGATTTGCAATGCAGAAGTTGCAGTTCGCAAGCCTGCTCACCTCTGAGAACGCCGGAAGACTGACGGCCTTGGGTAACGACTCCGTCATGCCGTTCGTTGTTCCCGAGCTCGGCCCTGCTACACCGTGGCTTTCGGGCGGCCTACTTGTCGTGAGGAAGTCCAGCATGGTCTTCACGCCACCACCTTGCCCCGAAGGCAGTGGCTCCAGCCTTCCAACTTGAATGCCCACCTACAGAAAAGCTTCAATGCTATGGCTGCAAGCTCTTTGTCTTTAGCCCACGCAACGAATTCAGCACTCGAGCATTTAATGAAATTAAATATTCCACTGACGACCTTGCGCTGTTTTTCCCGTATGTAGTTCGTAAGTTATCGTAGATGATTATAATACATTGTAAATGTGCTTTAAGACTCAACGCGTAGCAGGATCTTAGCATCACGGCATACTAAACGAGCACCTAATGCAATCCAAACCCAAAATTTACTATCCCTCAGTTACTAAATAATAGTTGATTTCTCCTCTTCTCCACATTAGTAGTCACTTCAGGGGGACTTCTAAGTTGAGTAGGCGGGACAGATAAACAGGTCAGTAGAACACAACAACATGCAGTAGACTCTCATTAATGGAACCTGGAGGGACCGGCAAAATATGGCCCGATTAACAGGAGCTCCGCTTACTGAGAGGTGCACAAGGCGAGAAAATTCAAGTATTACACCAACTGCATTACAGCTAGTTGTTTCATATATTCTGCTTATAAGATTTCCGTGGGTGTCGGGTGTGCAAACCCGCCACACATCGCCAGTGGGGGAGAGGGGTGGAGAGTCGGTTTCGCTTAGGCGGGAGGCAAGTGTTGGCATGGCTTGGAAGGGGGGGGGGGCAAGCGCACCTTGCACCCCCCTGCCGACCGCCCATGGAGAATTCCATTCACTCAGAGTCTGCCGCATAGGTCGGTAAAAACAAAGTATAACTCATGCAGGCTCACACAAGAAATTTATCTTGTGCTTTGGGCTCACTCAGACTCACCGTACTTTTTCTGAGCCGAGCTCGCTCGAAGTCACCACCCTCACGAAACTTTTTTTCAAGAGGCCTCACCCGGACACATACCTCGCGGCTCGATCTTACCCCCGTATTAACAAACGCTCCTCGACTTGACTTTCACCCTTCATTTGACAGGGTTGAGCACTGTGCCGCTGCTCGGCTGAAAATGACACTGCGCTACTCAAGAATAGCAGCAAATTATCACTGATATACAGTGACTTGCCCTGCCTAGATATGGCACTACCATCAGCTTTCTCAAGTGAAGGTGGAGCGTTGAGTGAAGGGGCGTTCTAGAATACGGGGGGTTGGTCTTACAGAGTCCAAGTGAGTCGACCCACGAGCGAGTTCTCAGACTTGTGGGCTACTTCATTACTTTTGAACCTATATCCCTCGAACTGTTCATTCGAAACACAAACCAACTTTTCTAGCTTCATGACAAACAGGCTAGCCTATTAAATGTTGTTGCAGTTTTTTTTGTTTTGCGTGGGAGAAATACAGAGAATACATTGTGTTGTGAACTGAATGCTGGTGCTACCACGAGCGCTGCTCACCCCTCGGATGTCGGAAGCAACGAGGTGCATCTGCATGGCCAGGCTGTAGCACTCCTTCGAAATGATGGCCTTGCTAGCAGTCGCTGCCAGCAGGTGGGAAGACTTGGCTAGATTGTCGCACATACCGTGACCCATGTACTTGGATGGGTTCACGGGGGCGTCCTTCTGTCGCACCTGCGCATCGAATTGTGTGTTGCTGGCAACAGAAACAGCATGGCACGTGCAACCGACCCTTTGCGACCCTTGCCAACACGCATTTATTGCGTGGAATGAATGACTGCTACGATAACCAGGAAACGACGCGCAAATGCAGAACGCCCTAAGTTGTGGTACTACAGTCGAACCTGGTCCTAACGAATGCTCATAAAGTGAATTATCAGTTATAGCGAACTAAACACGAAAGTTGGTTGGCCTAGCTTCCTTTCAATGACATGTATTATTTCTATAACAAAACCGACAACATGAACACTACTCTGATACTGGCTGTGGCGAAGTATAAAAAAGGGAAATAGTATTTCAAAAGCAATTTGCAACCAGATTTCTTTAACAATGTGGCTGTGACATTAAAACGTTGGTTAAAAATATGACCACATCCTTCTTCAAATAATTTCAAATGCCAAAGTGTTGCACCAAACTATCTTTTTTTTCTGTCGTAATTTCACCTTCTCGTGTTCCGGCATGTTTGGCTGGAAGTGCTACTAAGTGACTAAGTAATGCATAACTACCTCATTTATAGTTTGTTTGAAGCCTAGAATAATCTGTTTTCACATCCAGGTTTTTTGCACGAGACAGATTATTGATTTTTATATTTACTATTACAATGACTATTGGTCATAGCGAACCCAACTATGGTCTCCATGCTACTTCATTAAAACGAATTTTGACTGCAGCCTAAATGAATGAAGTCAGAACCTGATGATATCATTCCTGGGCTAGTTAATGTGTTTGTAGAGGAGCATGTACAAGAGTGACAAAATAACAGCGATAGCTAGCAAAAGTGATCGCCAGAAAGAAAGTAAAGCAATGCGTGCATAAGCCCACCTTGACTTTCAATGTAATGGTGCGACCTTGAACACCAGCCTCCAGTAATCTCCTCTCAACTTCGGTAGACAGCTGGCCTATGAACTTTATCATGTCAGTAGGCTGGAAGAGAACAGAGCAGCTTTCTATATAGCCACGCTGTGTTTATTCAAAGATGTGTGCGGACCAACATAAAGTAAAATTGCGATCCAATTCACTTGCGGTCAATTTTAAAATGCAATTCCCAACACTTTATAGACCCAAGCTTTGAATATATATACATATTAATACAAGGAAACTGAGAAAGGAGAGAACAACCGAGCAATACTGCTAAGCATAAACACTGTACTACTTAGTGTGATCCTATCTACAGGCAAGGAAAATGCAAAAGCCCACATTTCTCTCCTTGAGCAAATGACTCTAGGGTATTCAAAACAAACAGCGCAGGAGCAGACAAAGAACAATGATGGGGACAAGCACTGACTGCCTTCCAACTGGGGATTTAAGAAGAACGTGAGGGTATGTGTGGGTGTGATAGTGATATGTGGGGTGTAACGTCCCGAAACCACTCTATGATTATGAGAGACGCCGTAGTGGAGGGCTCCGGAAATTTAGACCACCTGGGGTTCTTTAACGTGCACCCAAATCTGAGCACACGGGCCTACAACATTTCCGCCTCCATCGGAAATGCAGCCGCCGCAGCCGGGATTCGAACCCGCGCCCTGCGGGTCAGCAGCCGAGTACCTTAGCCACTAGACCACCGCGGCGGGGCGGTATGTGTGGGTGTGTCGGCACACTCCATCACATTGGAGTGATGTAATTTACTAATAGGTAATTTGATAAAAGTAATTTACTAATACAAGAAATAGTTCTTTTCTTTCATGTCCCTTTAAAAAGGAAGCCTAAGCACTTTTAATGCCCGAAGCTTCCGATGCCTTAAGCCACGACTAAGTACGGCATGCGGCTACGCTTTTCCTTGAAGGTGCTTCAAAGAATTCGAAAATTTCACGAGAACATAGTGGTGGCACTTATGTGAAGCAAATCAATACTGGTGAAACTATCAGCTATACCTGCTCATAGTTGCTGATAGTCAAGATTATAGCCAGATTTTTTTTTTGAGGGTGGGTGGATAGAAGGTAAACCATGCTTTATGTCTGTTTGTGTATGCCATTGCAGGTGTGCATTGTATATATATATATATATATATATATATATATATATATATATATATATATATATATATATATATATACAGACACACATGCAAAATTGAAAATTCTTGGTGGAGGTCAACAGCCTGATATTGACATTAATGCCAATAACCAAATGAGATTTCCCCCATGGCCCTTTTAAGTCTACATGACCTGAGTGGTTCACTGTTTGCTGCGCACTCCGTGGAGAAGTCAACCAAAACTTGCTGTGTTAGTGCAGCACAATGTCACCAGCAATCTATGCTGTTAATATTCTTATTCTTAATAATAACACTGTTAAACTATCCTGATGACCTGTTATTTCAATGTTGTGTTAAGACATGTTTCCGTTCATGATTTCGCATGTACACAGAGGTTGGGAATCACAAGTGCCGTGAAGTCAAGCCCTGTCCAGCATTTTTCGGTTTCCAGGCCTCCATCAAGCTGCAAACTGCAGCGTCTTAACACCGAAAGCCATACAAAAATGTATTTGCAAAAATAAAAGATTTACCTTCAAGTGAATGATTAAATATACGGCAGAACTCACCTCTTTGAAGCGAATCCCGTAGTTGACCTCCGCCGACACAGACTTGCGCAGCTTGTCGAATTGAAGGCTCCGGTTGTCGATGCCCCGAGCGTAGTTGTACAGTAGAGATGAGGTCTTGACGCCAAACTTGGCCTTGAGCGTCTCCAGTGGTAGTGCTTGGAGCTGCTTGCATGTCTCTATACCCATCTCCGACAGCTGCGTCTGCAGCCTGTAGCCAACACCTGCAGCCAAACCATAAGCCGCGTCAGATTTTGTGAACTGATGAAGTAAGAAAGGGTCAAGTTTCTGTATAACGATAGGCCATATAAAATGAGATTGCTGGAATAGAGTCCCATTTTTACACCTTTAAGTACAAAATCAAGGCATGTCATTGATCACTATAATAGTAAAAATTATGATTCACTGAGCCAAGTAAGCTCTAGTAAATAGAGGAAAAACCACACAATTATAGTAACAAAACTTAGGAAAGTTTCCTGTCATCGCTACAGATCGCGGTGGCATCGCACTGACATTTCAGCTGCCCCATCCATTAGATGCATTAAGGGTGGGGCGACATCACTGATTTGATTGGCTGCTTGACTAACCTCACAGGTAAAATTTTCAACTTTCAACATGAAAGGCACAAAGCAGCAAAACTTGTGGTGGCACGAGGTGACACAGGAATCAACCAGACAAACAGAAGGCATGGCTTCGTAATCTGCATGCCAGTTGAAGACCGCGAGAGGTTGAGCTTAGCCACCACTGCTCAACGTTGAATTTGAGAAAAAGCACATCTTGGGACAAGGGCAACTTTTAACTGCCTCTATACTCCATTCCATACATCAAGTGCAACGCTTTGGAATCTACGCAAGATGTTAGGTCAGCAAAATGTGCAACTGTGCGGGTCTCGCCCTTAAGATTTCGTCATTGTAAACTTGGCCTCCATAAGCGGCTCCAGCAGGATGCTACAGCAACTAGTTGCAGGGGCCCCAAGATGAAAACAAAGATATGCTAAGTGATCTAGAGCAATCTAATGACAGCTACATAAATAACAATAATATGATTTGTTTATTCTTAAGGTGCACAGCATTTTTGCTTATGACTCGGCCTAAAAACAAAACAAAAAATTTCACTACTGGTGGCAAAATAATTTAACTATTCCTTTATACAAACGCATCAACAGCAAGAAGTTTTGCTAGCTTCCATAGCATCTCACGTGATGTATGAAATGGTGTATAGCAAGCTGAAGTGCAGCGCTTAAATTATGGTGAAAATGAATCAGTCAAAAAGCCTTGCCACATGTGATTTCAAGAAAACTGCTTCAGGGACCTTTTAGCAGAAGACCTCACACACTGCACAGCACAATGCTCAGGCACACTTCTTATTCTCAGAGTCCTCTATTTCTTGCTTTAACGGTGTGCTAAGTAGACGAAATAGAAAAACTAATCAACATATTTGAGCGTATATTTTTACAATACACTTAGCTGGATTTCAACTGCCTTAGGGTAATTGACTCAATAAAACACTGGTAAGTTAAGTTTCAATGTCTCTACTCACCTGGAAGGTCCTTGACATTGATGGTCTCAAAGAATGCTGGAAGGTTGCTGCTATCCACAAAATGATGACCGTTTGGCTTGGCAATCCGATTGGCAACCCTAGCCACTAGCATGTTGGGTCCTTAAAAAAAAAAGAGAGAGAAATTGAAATAAGAATGCAATAAGAAATTGAAGTTCAAGGGAAATAGAAAAGAAAGCGGATGGTAACTATAATGCTTTACAACTGCCAAACAAGACGTTTTAAGTTTTGTCAACAACCAGCACTACAAGCATCTCCCGTGGTGCCATGTTGGCATCCTTGCTATTACACCATGTGGTACTGACTGGCTGTATCATAATGATTGTTGGGGTATCAACTCACAAAATCGCGATATTTTCCCGCTTCCTATTTTGACGTGCTCAGTTTAAACTCACAAAGACTATCAGCGATGCCTCTGTGTTCAAGAAGCTTCCCCAATTGTAGTAGATCATTTTGTTAAGGTATCGTGCAGGACCCAAGCAGTCATACTTATTCCAAAGCTTATGCGACCACCAATGATAAGCCTGGAAAGTTTGATGTGCGAGGCATAGAAAATGGTGCAAGCTAGCGATAATCAGTTTTATTCGTGGCTGATGCTCTAGTCACCAATATCAGTGTGCAGCGTGCATTCCATGCTGTAGTTTGAGTTTCCATTTTCTCAGCCACAAGTTCGGCCAAATAAAGTTTCATTTTGGACACGCCATCTCTGCCTTCGTCAGCATCACGACACTGTGACATCGTGATCGGAGGTGCGCTACGCGTTGGTCTTCCTTGGAGCATTGCGCTGGGCTGCAAGTTGGTAGTATGGCATTGGTGGTGGGACACTGCAGTTCCACCACCGACACCGCACTTGCATCATGGGACACCGCGGTGGAACCGCGGTGGTGCAACGTCTTGACGTGGGCGTGGAGGGGGAGCACTACGATGCACTGTAGCAGCGTAGTTCATAGCCTCTGCATGAGGGTCCACTGGTTCAGGAACTTCCAACGCTTGCTGGACTTCTTCATGAACACTGTCGATGATCGAGTTCACTTGAGGCTACGATTCTGGAAACATTTTAAGCAGCTCTTCATGCACGATCGCTTGGATGGTCTCGCACAAGTCATCAGTGATTTGTGCTTGAACTTCGGTGTAGTCGTCAGTGAGCGGCAGTTGTACTGCATTGTCCTCATCTCAAGTGCGTTTTCTATAAATGTGGTATGGTAAGGAACTCGGCGACCATCACGGGCAGGTTGCAAACAAGTCCTGAAAACAGTTCTTGTTTGACACCTTGCATGAGCAGGCAAATTTTTTGTCTTTGGCCATCGCAGCACCAGCAAAATAGTCGACTCTTCCATGAAGATGGTGATGCTTTCATTTGGTAGCTGAACCCGGGTCTCCAAAGAAGCATCTCTTTCCTTGCAGACGAAGCTCGTGAAGGTGTGCAGGAATGCGCCGTGGAAATCATGCCAGGTTTGAATTAAGGAGACTCAGTTTTCAAACGAGGTTCTTGCTGAGTCTTCTAGGTAGAAGCAAGCGTGCCGCAGCTCGTTCTTGGTGCTCCAGTTGTTAAAGGCGGCAACACGGTCATATGTCTCACTCGAAGCCAGGTTTTCAAGCCTTTGATGGATGAACCACGAGAAGTTGACGGCTTCTTGGGTTGGTGGAGCAAAATCAGTGCAGGCAGCACAAGGGTGGTCATTGTCGCCGTGGTCCGGGTCTTGGTTTGGGTCTCTTCAGGTAAAGGGCTGTACTCTGGCGGTAGATCCTGTTGCCTGCGGCTTGCTCGCTGCTGGGGACTGCCGTCGATGTGTTCTTCCCGACTTGTACTGGGTTCACGGCCTTATGGGTGTGTCTGGTACATGTAAGAAGCAGCACCTTCACCAGATGTCATGGTGTCGTGACGCTGACGAAGGCAGGAATGGCGTGTCCAAAATGAAATTTTATTCAGCGGTACTTAGGCCTGGAAAGTGAAAACTAAAGCTACAGCAAGAAATGCGCGCTGCACATTGATATCGGCGAACTGAGCATAGGCTAGGTTGCAATGACTTTTTTTACATTGCGCATTGATTTTTCCAGTCTTATCACTCGTAGTCGCGTAAGCTCTGGAATAAGCATGGCTGTTCGCATCCTGTGCTCGCAATCTTAACAAAACGATCTACTACAACCAGGATGGTTCTCGAACACAGAGGCTCGAGGTGAGCCAAGCATTTGTGACAGTCTTTGTGGAGTTTAAACGAAGCAAGTCAAGATAACACATGTGACAATATGATCATGAGGGATGCTGTAGTGGAGGGCGGCTGACCAATAGGTTGCTGGATCAAATCCTAGCGGCAGCCGCCGCATCTCAACCAGCTGGTGTTTCTTTACGTGCACCTAAATCTAAGTTCATGGGCCTCCACTGGAATGTGGCAGCGGCTGCCAGAATTCAATCCTGTGACCTATGGGTCAGCAGTCGAGCACTACAACCACTACATCGCCAATGTGGGCAACTGACTGTATGCTTATACGGTCAGTCACTGCTGACTGTATCAGGAAACTTGCAAACAATGAAGAAAATTTCTGGGTGGATGTACTTAAAATCAGCATTATTTTCATGACTCACTGTTCGCCATTGTAATTATGAATTATCAGCTTAGTGACATGACAGGAAACACTTTTTTTCTGTTTGGAAGTCTACTCATTATTTGACAACAAACATAGAGCTGATTTCCTAAAAAAAATAATAACTGAAATGCTCTGATAATTTTGCTCTTTCCATGGCAAAACCAGCAGCACATCTTCCTATGAATTGGCTCCGGCACATCTTGCTGGAGCCAATCTACAGTAGATCTAATGAGGTGCAATAACAGAGAGGTGAAATTTCATGCAGATCTATTATAGAAACTTTGTATACCTAAACCCACTGATGCAGTGCATAGGGTCTTCTCCTCAATCTTTTTTCTCAGAAATTCGGCGAATTCATTTGGTGAGCAGCTGGCTTGCTGAAGAACGTTCGTGACGTCCGCAAACATCTCGTCACAACTGATGGCTTCAATGTCCAACGTAAAACTGCATGAACAAACATTTGGGTGAATCATCTTTCACTGATGAACAAAAGGTAAAGCTGTTGAGTTGCTGCCCTGGTCAGTTACACTGCAGAAGAGGTCGAGAAGAATGATACCCTTTAAGGCATTCTTGTCCTGCTAACATGATATAGACTGCCAAATTCACAAAGGTATTGAATTCTGCTATACAAGTAACTGCGTGGCAGGGTTCCCAAATAAGCTGCCACTTTGTCTGCACACTACTTTCATTGATATATAAATATATAATGCACATGCTCACAAGAACATGTGAACTTGAAATGCCCGTCCTGTTATGGCAACTCGACAAGCCTATAGAACAGCTTTGCTTCAAAGGCAAAAACTGCCCTACAGAGGTCTCACCGTCAAAAAGCTGAACACACTTTGCCCAAGAGGAACAACATTGATGCTTACCTTGCTACAACATCATACAAGATCCTGGAGACCTCATCGTAGCTTTCAAAATCGTACGGTATTGCCACTAGTCCTGGACACAGTTTTCTTGCCTGTCCCAAATACATACGACTCTTGACACCGGCTTTCCTTGCTTCATAACTACAGCTTGCTACTTCTGAACAAGACGTTAGGTCACTGCGCTCTGTTTGAGAGTTCGACGACGCAGAGCTTATGGAAGCAAGAGATGTTTTTCCATGGCAAACAGCTACTGGTTTTCCTAGTGAAAGAAAAGAAGAAAGATGAGAACTAGTGTTAGCTTTGTGCAAATCGCATAATAGGTTAAAGAAGCAACAACTACAAGACATAAAGGTAAATGGATGTATAAATAAATAAAAATATACAAAGCCTTGTGATGTACGAGTCAGACATTTTGATGCCGCATTTCTTGATTTGTACCTGTTTTCGACATCCTGACAAGTCAATACAACAGGAGTACAATCTTCTTCTTCCGTCATTATGCACCCAATACCCCTCACATGTGTTTTTACAGGCTTTGTGGTTGCCAACATTTACGTGCAATCATGCCTTTAGGCCCTCTCGTGTCCCTATTCATCTTACTTAGTCGTTAATGCCTGTAGTCCATTTGAGTTCACAACTATGGCACTCATTTATAATGGCATCTCCTCACTTTGGAATGATGACTTGCATTCATACACATCCACTCAGAATAGCTTTCTCAAACCATTTTTGTTCCCCATCTTCTTTGTAATATGTTTGCGCTTTGACAGTACAGATAAAAAAAAATTTAAAAAGTGGGCTCCGATACACGCTGTAAATGTGGTTGGCCTGTGAAGCTGTGGCTAACTTGATGCAGATCCAAAAGACCGAGCAGAACACAACATTAGATGATTGATTGCAAAATTAATTGCACTTAAGCATTGTCTCTTCTTCAAGCTGCTATTTGGGAATCCTAACTAAATGTGGTCTCCCAATGACGCTATCACAATACAAATGAAATCAATTTATAGGTGGGTTCTTTTACATATGAAAGCGTAGGGCTGTTCCACCCCGATTCATATTCTACAGTTGCTACTTCCCAGCAACTGCAGTTCGTGCAACCTAAGTCTTCACTATGAGAATTATGCAGTGTATGCTATGTGCCTCCCATTGTTAAAATGTGCTTTATTATCTACAACACAATTTTGACGCCCCTATCGTGCTGTTAGTTATTGAAACAAAAACAGGGGTGTGACATGCATGCTTAATTCACATGAGAGACTCATTCGGCAAGGGGTGCATCTCCCATGTGGCGAACATACACATTTTGCCTCATTGATTGATTTGATTTGTGGGGTTTAACGTCCCAAAACCACCATATGATTATGAGAGACGCCGTAGTGGAGGGCTCCGGAAATTTCGACCACCTGGGGTTTTTTAACGTGCACCCAAATCTGAGTACACGGGCCTACAACACACATTTAGCCTCAATTCATTGAATTGTTCTCTGTAAGCTGCAGCGTGGACAGCAAAAAAGAATTCCAACGATCCAAGTCACATAGAGCTTTGTTGTAAAAGTGACACCGACTAATGTTAATACTCACTGTAAACTTTTTGGTTAACGCAACTGCATCCCATGAATATACAAACAGTGCCGAGCAAGCATCAGTTTCATGAATAGTGCTCGCCAAATGAAATGCATCAATTTACGGCTAAGTAATGCACATTCTTTTGATTCCACTGCCTTCAGCTCACGTAACATCAATGTAGTATCGGCTCATACACATACATCAGAGCCAACATCACCTACAAAGGCCAGAGACGGCAACATCATGGGGTGACGTCAAGTGATTGTGCATATCACTTATGGCTAACACACTGCCAGCATGTTTCATTGTGTGAACACCGTACTTCAGTTTTCCAATGCATTGCTTTGGTGAATTGAAAGAGAATACCTATTCAATCCATTAAAAACATTTAAAAAATTCTAATTAACAGATGATCATGACTAGAGAAGTGTGAAATATGCGAGCAATTACAATCAAAGTTTCCTGCTATAAATCATGCTGTGCACCCACACTTCCATACCATAGAAATCGGTGATGAAAAAAAATATATATTTGAGTTTGAGAAGTAAACACTAACTCTAGCTATGAAACGCGAACGTGCACTTCGTGGGAATTGCTTTTGCACAACTGTTAAGCTGCCACCGAGCTTTCACGGTTAACACTACATTCTAGAATGCTCTTCCACTGAACACCTGACCTTGCCTTAATGATGATGATGATGATGATTAAAGGCCTCCCCTTTGAATCGGGGTGACGGCATGCGCCATCTAGCCTACCTTAATAGTTCGAGTTTAAATTTTGTCCCTCAACTCGGATGTCTTTTTAATTTAGCCCAGCCGCTACTCTTGGCTGGGATGTTATTTTATCGACTTCTCTGCTTTTCCTCCACCAATACTCCAGCCGCTGCTTAGTAATACCTACTGCTGACCAGTTAATGCTTCCATCAACCGCGAAGCCCAGCGCCTCAGGAAGTGTGACCTTCCCCCCATTTCTATCCGGCTGAATCTTTTGACATTCCATGACTATGTGGTCGATTGTTTCTTTATTTATGCCACATCCAACACATGTCTCAACCTGTGACGAATATTTGCTCCTGTAAGTTAGAGTTCTCAAGCAGCCAGCCCGCGCCTCAAAGAGCAACGCACTACCTTTATTGTTGTCATAAAAGTTCTCTTTCCGGATCTCTTGTTTGCTTGCCTTGTAGATTCCCAGCGATCCCTTCTTTTCCATCCTCTCTTTCCACATGAGCGTCTCTGTTTCCCTCACTTGCTTTTTAACTGGCCCCCTTTGCTTATTTGCCGCGGTCAAGTTATATTTAGTCGCCAGCTTTCGCGTCCTCTTCCGCCATTTGGTGTCCACACTTTTCAGGTACAGGTATCTGTGCACTCTGGCTGCCCAGTTCTTCTTATCTAAATGTCTAAGTCGCTCCTCAAACCGTATTTTACTTTGTGCTTCCCTCGCCTCAAATGAAGCCCAACCCATATCGCCTTGTACAGCCTCGTTTGTAGTCTTACTGTGAGCTCCCAGAGCTAACCTGCCGACTGCCTTTTGGTTAACCTCCAGCCCCGACAGGATATCTGACTTTAAGCATAATACGGCATTAGAGAACGTGAGCGCCGGCACCATTACCCCTTTCCAGATGCCTCGTACTACCTCGTACTTATTGTGTCCCCAAAGTGCTCTATGTTTCATTACTGCTGCATTCCGTCTCCCTTTCAGTCTGAGGTGTTCTTCATGAGCATTCAGGTAGTCTTTTCCTTCATTAAGCCAGATCCCCAAGTATTTGTACTTATTTACTAATGGTATGGCTTCCTGTTGTATCCTTATTGGTGCTACATGAGCTTCCTCGTTGAACACCATGACTCCAGATTTCTGTGGGTTAAAATGTAGGCCTAGGTACGTTGCCTCATCACCACAAATGTCAGCCAGTTTTTGAAGTTCTTCCGCATTATCCGCCAGCAGCACTATATCGTCTGCGTACATCAATCCCGGAATCCGTTGCTCCACTAACACTCCATTGCTTCGGTGTGACAAATCAAAGCCCAATCCACTCTCCTCTAGTCGTCTTTCCATTCCTCTAATGTACAGTGTGAACAGCAATGGCGAAAGAGGGCACCCCTGTTTTAAACCTCTTCGAATGTACACGGGCTCTGTGTATGTACGCCCTTCCCATGTAATGTGTGCCTTGTTACCCTCATATATTTCCCTTAGCAGCCCTACAAATTCCGACCCAATCCCCTCCTCTTCCAGTATATGCCACAGCAATCCCCTGTCCACGTTGTCATAGGCACCCTTTATGTCCAGAAACAGTAGCCATGTTGGTCTGCCCTGTGCTGCCGAAATTTCGATGGTCTGGGTTATGACGAAAAGATTGTCTTCCAAGCGTCGACCCGGCCTAAATCCATTTTGCAGTTCCCCTAAAATACCGTTACTTTCAACCCACTTCAACAACTCGGCTTTGATGGCTTGTATAGCTAATCTATAGAGCACTGACGTGACTGTAATCGGCCTGTAAGAGCTCGCCTTGTCCCTTTCTCCCTTGCCTTTGTAGATCAAACTCATTCTACTTTCGCGCCAGTGCGTAGGAATCCTCTTGGATTTTATAGCGCGCTCGATGGCTCCATACAAGTGCGCCTGTCCCGCTGGTCCCAAATGGTTGATAATCTCTATCGGGATTCCATCCGGTCCTGTTGCCGTACTTTTGGGAACACTGTGTTCTGCCTTTTTCCAGTCCAAAAATTCGATGTTAAATTTTTCATCTGCCACTCTTTTATTTTCCACCTGGGTCCAGTTAGCCGACCTCTCGCGTGCTTGGCCGAAAGTCTTTCCGATGACTCCATGTAGGTATTCTAATGCGCTGTCCCCCAGGAGAACGTTGCCGTCCCCGTCCTGTATCTGAGTCTGCATCTCTTTAGTCGTCGTTCCCAATGCTTTTAAATGGTTCCAGAGTTTTCTGGGGGCGCTCTTATCCTTCTTACGTATGTCTGATACCCATTTCTCACTCGCAGCTTTAATCTTCGCTTGTACTAGTTTCTGCACCTCAAATTTCTTTTCCCGGTACCGGCTCCACCGTAACTGCACCTCATCATCCTGATATCCCATTTGCTTTGCTTTTCTGTGCAGTCTAGAGGCCCGTCGTCGCTCTTCAATAGCCAGTTTAATTTCCTTGTCCCACCAGCTTCGTGGTTTCCGTTTACCCCTCCAGCGGTTTTTTTTCCTTACTTTGTTTATTTCCTTTTGTATACAACTAACAACCTCGTCATATTCCCATACCTTTGTTGGCTGTGCTTCTAATTCTCTTTCGATGCTATTGACGATGTCTGCTATCTGCTTTTCGCTTACTTTCGGGAGCCCAACCTCCTGTGTTTTCTTCCTAGCCCCCCCACTGTCAAATTTCAGGATTATACGCCTGTGGTCGCTGCCCAGACTGTTTTCTCCTTCTTCATCTATCGTCATTTGGTTCAACCGCTCGTACGTGTGTTCTGAGACCAGGCCGTAGTCTATACAGGACTGTCTACTGCCACTTTGCCACGTTATCTGCCCGTCGCATTTATGTTCCCGGTTAACTATTACCAGTTGCTGTTCTTCACACATATCGATAACCATTGCACCGTTATAGTCAGTATATCCTTAAGAAAGCTTATGGCAGCACCACCTATTGATAGAAGAAATCACTATGCTTTACAAACACATTACGGATATTGTTGAGATGCATAGTGTCTTTTCAGCTCAGCGTGGGTACTCAACAGTGAGCCCAGCATGATGCAGTACATGAATCGTAACAAAATAAGTCTGTCCACACAAGAGACATGTACGACACAATTTGAAAGGAAAGTTCTTTGCTATGCTTAAAAGATGTGTGCTTAAGATGCTTCCCAGAGTCTACTGATATGAATGTAAAGAGCCTGCTTCCACAAATACTTCAACATAGACAGCACTTCACTTGGCTTGCAAAGGGTAGCTGCACTTTTATACAAGTTAAAAGGCTCACCCTGTAAACTTGATCCCAGCCTCCACATCTACTGAATGACTAGTGTCATGCACAAACCTAAGAAAGCCATTAGGAAGTTTAAGATCAGCATACACAAAAAATTGCGTACGCTACCCAATGCAGTCGCTTTCACTGCGCATGCACCATAATGCTAACCGCTGTTAGTGTTTGCGGGCTGCTTGCAGGAAATACGAAATAGCGTGCAGCCCACAAAGCCCCTTCGTGGGGACTTGAGCATGTGTCGGAATTCGCAGGGGACAAACGCCATTCTAAAACTCGCATGGCTCCTTTACACTAACGCTATGCACGCAATGCCCACAAACTTTGCGCATGCTACTTTAAAACTCCCTATTGCTTTAATATCGTGGGTAGAGAAACCTCATATTTAATCAGTTACGTATATATTGGCTTACTTACTAAGCATATGTACTTACTAACCATTTTTTATTGCATACTTCTACTGTGCTACTGGCACAAGCGTTAATTAAAGGGATCCAGGCAAATGATTGCCGTCGAAAATGTGTGGATCACATGGGTTGAGATTTCACTCAACAACTTTCGGACAGGAAATCTTTGCCTATGTTAACATTTCATGAGTGATATAAGCATGTTTTAAGCCAAGCAGAGATGCCTTTGCACAACAATAAGTTATGGTGGTGTATTGAAGGAGCAGGCAGCACATAACACTTTCACTGTTGCAGAATGGGCATGCTCACCTTTTAGGTGAGGCCTTGTACGCAGGCCAACAGAAACAAAAAAACAGTCCATGTCAATATGCATGATCACTTTTTCTTCACCAACGGGCACTTGCTCTCGCGAGCTTTTCGAAGCCAAATACTGTTTCAACTTTTCGATGCCCTCAAATGCACCATTGCTAAGAGCTCTCTTCTGTGCAACATAGTCTCTCAGCTTGATGCTTGCCGTTGATATATGATGCAGTCGTGACCTCCCATAAAACTGTTCGAGGAATCCAGGATCCCCCGCTTTGCGTGCTGCAACGCTGTCCTTCTTGGATTCCTGGTGAACACTGTCCTCGGCGTGGTGTACACTGTTCCTGGTGTGATCAACACTCTCCTGAGGGTGGTGAACACTGTTCTCAGTGTGACATACTGCGTGTTCGTCTTCGTCATGACTGTTTTCGGAGGATAGCCAGCTG
Organism: Rhipicephalus annulatus; assembly: GCA_013436015.1. Taxonomy (NCBI): domain Eukaryota; kingdom Metazoa; phylum Arthropoda; class Arachnida; order Ixodida; family Ixodidae; genus Rhipicephalus; species Rhipicephalus annulatus. Next base: position 240,419 of record WOVY01000036.1, read on the forward strand.
TCTTGGTCATTGTTTTGACTCGTGGAACTTGGTGAAGGGGCAGCTGATGTTGATGGTTGCTCACACCTCACCAAATTTAGCTTTTGCTGACCGTTCTTCAAATCTGGGGTGTAGAGAAGGTAGTCTTGAACAGGTAGCAGCTTCCCAGCTTGTACACTATGTAGGAGAAGAAAAGAAAAAAAAAGGAATGCAGTTTGAAAATTGCTTGCACATAGCAAATAATTCACACACATGATGTTCATAACACATTGTGAATACGGTTCTTACTAACCTGTCAGAGATCCAATTCGGCTTGACAACGTAGTCTCTTAGGTCTAATAGTTTCGCCGGTGGAAGGTTTGTTGCAATCATGTAGCAATTGGGTTTACGCTTGTAGTAATGCTGGTACGTACCACCGTGAAGCATCATTATCCGCCTGATTTCTTCCGCGGTAGGATCTGCAACGGAACGGCTTGTTAGTGAAACGCGCATTCCAACAAGAAAACCGCGGCTCAGCCGGAGAACATTCGAGATATCGAAACATCTCGATTGTGGCTGCGACTGTTCATCGGCGAGTACTTTCGGCGAGCAACTGATGTTCAGCCAATCAAACGTAAGTAAAATCCATACAGCGCGGGACATTTATAGCTCCCCAGTTGCAACTGAAGCGTGCTAATGATCGTTACAATTCATAACGTTGTACACGCACGAGCCACGTCACCGAGTCAATGTCGAGGCAGTCCAATCCATCAACGAGTGCACAAAAGCGAAATTGTAAACACGTGTACTACGCGGCATCACATCAATTCCATATACAACGCGAAGAGCACTGACCCAGTGCAACATCGCGATATGCGATGCGATCTATAACGCTGGTAGCGGTGTTGCCAATGTGCTAAAACCCAGCCGCCTTAATTGACGGCACAGATGAATACTACGGTTACGGGGGACCTACTTGTGTAGCCATTGACGAACACACTGATTCCCTTGAATATAGTTGACGACTGATCTTCCTGACTGGAGTCGATTTCGTTTTGAGCACTGTTGAGAAACTGGTTCTCCAGCTTCTGAATTTTCGCGTTCATGTAGCCTCCCTGCAAGAGATCGAATACCAAGTGTTGGTCATGTATCTGGATACTTCGAGGTCACAGCAGCTAACGAAGGTTGAGAGATTAAGTGCTCTAATTACAGCAACGTGCAACAAGTAAACAAGCGTGCTCCTTACATATTCTTCGAACCCCGTGGGGCCGAAGCGCTTTCGCCTGGACCGCTTGCCCATAGCTGCCATCACCGGGAGTCACTCATTGGTGTCGAATGGTCATTCCCAGCGTTTCGCGCTACATATGTGAGATATGGTAGGTTCGTAAGGGCGTCTGCATCTTGGCATTGCTTCAACAACTCACTATATGCGCGCAGATTGCCCCGCATGCCTTTCCGCATCCCTCCAATCCGTTCATTGGTTTTCCACAGGAAACAGGAAACGAACACTCGCGGCGCGCCATCTACGCGGGTACTCAGCGGCAAGTTTGAACACGTCTCATGTGGCAACGGACTAATCGACTCCTCACGTCTGGGTCAATGGTTGCATCCTCAGAACAGATAAGCATGCCCGGATTACATCTTCACAGACCGCACTGATGCCTCAAGGGGAAAGATGGAGGTAATGCTCGTTTCGGTGAGTGAGTTTTAGGAGGCGAGCTTGAGGGCGGGAAAGGAGCATGACGAAATGAAATAGCATTCGACAAATGTAGTAGGCTCGGAGCTAGTAAATTTAAGATCAGTGGCGGATCCACGAAGATGTTTATCGATCGTCCATCATCCCCTTCCTCCTCAATTGTTGACGTCGAAGCAAATAAACAAATTATTTCACCCCCCCCCCTCTTCCAAATTGGGCTTCCGAAAGAAAGGGAGCATCGTCATGTGTGCAGAAATGAAAACATTGCGATGATGACGGACTTTTCACGCCGGGCTGCCTTCGGTCCCCGATTTTCAGGGACTGGAACGGGAAGTAAACAGTTCTTGAAATAATGACGGATCCCTTTCACGCAATTTTTATCATGTGCTGAGTTACGGCTGTATTATTTTCTTAGAACAATGGCGACCGCAGATATTCATTACCAAGACACAATTGAATGCACCCCTGATGGTGAATTCGAAGCACGGTGATTCGGACAACTGTTTATACGTCGCGCTTTTACCCCAGACAAGCCGAGGACCTAAGGCGCAGCTGTGAACATGTCAATGCTTCATTTGCATGTTTGCATCCGTGGCAGAGGCTGTTTCGTCTCTTTTTCGTTTGAGCTCTACTTGTTGGGGGGGCTGTAGTTAGACTTGGTCCAACCTTATAAAGAACTTTGCGCACGCCTATGGTCGTACTATTCATCTCTAATTGCTACCGCCTCATTTAATCCTGAGCGCGTATCGACTACAAACTCCTGTATCGAACCGGCCGCAATTGAACTTCCGGTATCTCCACACTCTTCCGCTTCCGCAGAAACATCAAACATCTCGATATGATACCCTAGACGGGCGCAGTGTTCTTCGAAGTTTTGCAGCATGCGTAAGGCCACCCATTTCCCATCCCAGTCCTGATGGGGTTCTTACAACCAGTACGAAGACCACATACTAGGAGGGGAGAAGGGGTACGCAACCCTTTGTGTTCATCCCTCGTGCAGTAGCGGTCAAGTACAACTTTCCCGCCAGAGCGCAACGTTCCCAAATGCGCGCGAGCACCCCTCCTCCTCATCCCACAACACACAAGATAAGAAAAAAACAGCTAAAAAAGTTTGGTGGATGGATCGAGTTTTGTAACCTTCACCCCCAAACGAGAAATCTGGCTCCGCTCCTGTTTCAGATGGGATATTCTTCTTTGTTTGCGCCCCGTTCTTTTTTTTTTTACGCGCTGTCAGCATCGTGCGCTAATAAAACCATTCTAAATCCTCTACACAATTGTTTCAGTGGCCTAACCAATAGCTGTAAAATGTTTTTAGTAGTTACAGCGAACATTTATTAAGTTGTCAAATTATTAATACTGCACTGGCAAAAGGGGAACATGCCTTATCTTAAAAGACTATTCGCAATTTCGGGGAGTTCCGGTTTTTGATAGGTTTGGGGGGAATGGGTAGAGAGTCGAGATGTTGCACAAGCCTCCCGGTCGTGCAGGGAGGGGTTGAAACTCGTTCCGATTGAATAAATTTTACATGTACTTTCATTTATGATAATCCTCCCCTACCAGCCTACCTGACGACATTCCGCCGTCAAACCCTCATCGCAAACAGAGGCGTAGCCTGTATTGCATTTTCGGAAAGTGGGCTGATCTCCTCAGATTTGCATATATATATATATATATATATATATATATATATATATATATATATATATATATATATATATATATATATATATATATATATATATATATATATATCCTTTGGTCAAGATTGCCACACCCAAACGCCTCTAAAGGAAAAAAAATTTCTTTCGCCATTGCTTAATACGCATTACATCTGCGTTGAATGTATAAATCAATTCTGAATGCCCGGTCATAGCGACTTCGTTGTGTGAGATAAAGAAAAAAGCGATAGAAAACCATGCCAAGTCTGCAAATGTGAGGTATTCTTTAGCTACACAGTCCCAGTTAGAAGGGCCAGCGTAGGGGCTGGTTGACACTCGGCATGCGCTGAATTGCACACGAAAAAAAAATAAAACACGGAAGGCACAGGTAAGACACACATGAGCATGAACAAACAAGTTTTTTTTTTTTCAGTGGAAACATGACAAATATGTATATGATGAAAGGAAAAAAAAAACAGAAAGCGTGAACCTGCGCACTGCCCACGACAAGAAAGCAACCACCTGCGTGACATCATCAAATCTGGCCTTGCCAACTATCTAAAATTTTTATGTAAAAAAAGAAAATTCAGCGTCCTACAAATGTTGAGATGGCGCACTAACATAGCTGTCTTTGTGAGCATGCGCATCGTGAAAGTTTCAATATTTTTTTCTTTCCTTAGTATTTTTGGATATCTACACGACAACGGTATTTTCGAAATTTGGCTCACCTGCTGCAGTCGGTTGCTAAGTTACCGGGGTGACTGATGCGCTTGTAGTGGTAATCATGCTCGCGTAAACGTGAATTAATACACCTACCGGTTTGTCCAACTTACCGTTCCCCCATGACAAATGAATACCATACACAACGTCTTTTTTTCACACGGTACAAACTTTTCAACGTGCTTAACAGAACATGCATGGTTTTTCTTCTGATCGTGGCCGTTTACTTGGCGACACCACAGTTAAATTAGTTTGCGAGGCGCCGTAAAGGCCATGGGTATGCCGTGCAAATTTTTTCGGTCCGTGCGAAATGCCGTGTACGTATGATATAATTATAGGCTTATCCCTTGACTTTTCCTTTAATCCTACGTCCGCCTTATACGTTCTGCTGATGGTTTTCAAGAGCAACGCCGCCTAGATTTCTCATGCCTGCCGGATGAGCGCGAAACGCCGGTCATCTATGGCAGCGCTGCCTACGTAGGAATAAGTCTCTTTGTACTCAGCCTTTGAGATCGGCAATTTTAGCGTTTGTTACTAATTTTAGAGGATGCCTTGTAATAAAAAAGTTGTTTGCTGAATGACAGCGTCACTTACGTAGGGTTAATTATAATTAAGTTTACGTCTTTTAAAAACCTTTTTACGTTAATTTTGTTGCATATAAGCTCTACAAACGTTAAAAAAAAAACTTATTTGAAGACACCCCTACTTGAGTGGCGCCACCACCGTAATTCTGACGAGCGCTGCTTCCCAAGTGACCGCCGATAATCTGGCAGGCACGGGAAATCTAGGAGGCGTTGTCAAGAGGCACCCAGCTAAGGCAGTGACCAGGGGGTCAGGGTAATCGCTGTCCCTATAAGTCACCATGTGGTCACACGACTTTTGGCAGCTGTTTACCGTGCACGCACATGCCACACTTCTTTTCACATTCTTGCAGTGACCCGAGAAACATCGCGACAATATCGTCGGCTGTCATGTTGGCACTTTTTGACCTAGCAAAGCGTAATGAAAACTCATCAACGCAACGAAAACATGCCACAGAGTCATACAGGCCTTGCAATCGGGGTAGCAAATCGCGGTCTCTTCGCCATCTACAGATTCGATAAGATCGGCGCCAGGCACGACCCGAGTGCAGATACCGTCCCTCTGAACAAAAACTGATCCATGAAATTCCACGTATACGGTGACTGTAGGTATATGCGCAGCAAATTCATAAAACCACAAACCCTAGTTCCACACTCATTTTGAAACCTAACCTAATAGCCCCGTAAGCGTCAATACATTCCTGTACCACAAACAACATCCCACAAACTGGGGCCATTACAACTATATATATATATATATATATATATATATATATATATATATATATATATATATTGAAAGACGCAGGCAGACTAGGTACGGCGAGCAGGCAGGGCGAGCAGAAGCGTTTATTCTGCGATGTCTGGCTCGGCTCAGAACAACACCCCAAGAGAGAGGACGATGATGATGGGTCTGTGCAAGTGAGAACGATCAAATGCTTGGAATGTGCTTACAATTTCCCCCCCCCCTCTGCGAAGCGGCCAACCTGGCCGCCAGTCAGAGATCGGCCGAACGAGTAACAAAAGGCTTCATGCGTGAGACGTGAACTATTTCCGTGCTGCGCAGGCGGCGGTCAGTGACAGACTGAAGCGGGGTGACGAGGTAGTTAACTGGAGATGTCTGTCGTATAACGGTGTATGGGCCAACATACCGGTGAAGAAATTTCTCGCAAAGGCCCGACGCTCGAACCGGGGTCCATAGTAAAACCTTATCGCCAGCATTAAAGGCCACGTCGCGTCGTTTTTTATCACAGCGATGTTTTCTCTCCTTTTGGGTTGCTTCTGTGTTTTTGCGAGCAATTTCACGGCATTGTGTGACTCGGGCTGCGAACTCTTCTGGGAGCGAGGTACTGCTTGGAGCCGGTGCAAAGAAAAATGCCGTATCGAAGACCGAGGAGGCAGATCGGCCGTACACGAGAAAAAACGGGCTGTAGCCAGTTGATCGTTGTACCGCAGTATTGTATGCGAAGGTGACAAACGGTAAAATGTTATCCCAATTTTTGTGGTCAGGATGCAAGTACATCGATATCATGTCAGAGAGTGTTCGGTGGAAGCGCTCGGTAAGGCCATTCGTTTGCGGATGGTATGTAGAAGTGGTTTTATGCACTGTATTGCACGCCTGCAGGACTTCATCCAGGACCTTGGAAAGGAAGGCTTTGCCACGGTCACTCAAAAGGACGCGAGGGGCTCCGTGGCGCAAGACGATGGAGTTCAAGAAAAAATTGGCGATTTCTGTGGCGGTAGCAGAATGAAGAGGTGAAGTCTCGGCGTATCTTGTTTGATGGTCGACTGCAGTGACGATCCAACGGTGACCGGAAGGTGTCAACGGCAAAGGACCGTACAAGTCTATTCCGACAAATTCGAATGGTGTGGTGGGACAGGGAAGAGGCTGAAGGAAACCAGCAGGCGGGGATGTGGATCGTTTGCGGTGCTGACACAACGCGCACGAGCCCACGTATTTGGCCACCGTTGTGGACAAGCCAGGCCAGAAGCAGCGCGTCTTGATGCGATCGTAGGTCTTGTGGAAGCCTAGATGACCGGCAGCAATATCATCGTGGAATGCTTCCAAAACTCGAAGACGAAGGCAGCGGGGAAGAACTGGCACCCACTTGTTACCGGTGGGATGGTAAATGTAGCGCTTAAGCACACCGTCCTGAAGGCGAAATTGTCGAAGCTGGCGTCGCAAGCGGCTGTTGGGTGGTTTAGTGACACCGCGAAGGCGATCAATGAAAGACCGACAGTAGGAATCTGCCAGCTGAAGTGAACGTAAATCGGAGTTCGAAGATAGCTGCATTGGATCCAGCGATGCGAGCGATACGTGTTGTGAGGCAAGCTGGGTGTCAGAGTCATTCGAACGCGATGCGGTGGACGTATTGTCACGAGAGAGCGAAAGTGGGCACCGGGACAGCGCGTCGGCATCATGATGACATTTGCCAGACTTGTACGTAACTGTAAAGTCGTACTCTTGTAAGCGCAGTATCCAGCGCGCAAGACGTCCTGACATATTCTTCATTGATGAAAGCCAACAGAGTGCGTGGTGGTCGGTGATGATGGTGAAGTGCCGACCGTAGAGATACGGGCGGAATTTCTGTATCGACCATACGATAGCCAGGCACTCCTGCTCCGTGATGGTGTAATTCCGCTCAGCTGTTGACAGAGTCCGGCTAGCGTAGGCCACAACCTGCTCTTTAGAGGTGGAATCACGCTGCAGAAGGACTGCTCCAATGCCTTGTGCGCTTGCGTCAGTATGGAGTATGGTAGGCGCTCTCTCATCGAAGTGGCGCAGCACTGGTCCGGAAGTCAGGCGTTCTTTCAAAATTTCAAATGCAGACTCGCAGTCGTTGGACCATGAGAAAGGAGCACCAGTGGCCAATAACTTATTTAGCGGAGCCGCTAAGGTAGCAAAGTTGCGTATAAAGCGACGAAAATAGGACGCGAGACCAAGAAAGCTGCGCAACGTCTTTTGGTTGGACGGTCGAGGGAACTGTAGCACAGCTGCGATCTTCTCGGGATCTGGTTGGATTCCGTCTTTGGAAACGACGTGACCGAGGACTTTGATGCTTTTGCTGGCAAATGTACACTTCTTTGTATTTATCTGAAGGCCAGCCTTGGAGAGACATTGTAGCACCTCGTCTAATCGTTGAAGATGTTGGGCAAAGGTACATGAGAAAACAACGATATCATCTAAGTAACAGAGGCAGGTCTTCCATTTTAGGCCACGAAGAACAGTATCAATCATTCGCTCAAACGTGGCTGGAGCGTTGCACAAGCCGAATGGCATTACATTAAATTCATAAAGGCCGTCCGGTGTGGCAAATGCAGTTTTTTCTTTGTCAGCCTCGTTCATGGGGATTTGCCAGTAACCTGATCGTAAGTCAAGGCTCGAAAAATAGTTCGCCCCTTGCAGTGTGTCTAAAGCGTCATCAATTCTAGGCATAGGATATACGTCCTTGCGTGTGATCTTATTTAACGCGCGGTAGTCAATGCAAAAACGAACAGAGCCATCCTTCTTTTTAACTAAAACGACTGGAGATGCCCAGGAACTCGAAGAAGGTCGTATTATATTTCGCGATAGCATCTCGTTCACTTCTTTTTCAATTATTTCTCTCTCTGATTGCGAAACCCGATATGGGCGACGGCGTATCACACGAGAACCGTCGGTTTCAATGCGATGTACAGCCGCGGAAGTCTGACTCAGTGTTGTGGCACAGCTATCAAAGCAGGCTTTGTGCTTAGCCAAAAGGGCCAATAGTGCTTCAGACTGTTTTGGTGTGAGGTCTGAACCAATGACAGCTCGAAAAGGGAAAGAACGTGAACCTGGAGCTGGTACTGGTGACGAAGACGGGCAGAGTGTCGCGATGGAGGTCAATGGAGAGAAGTCAATCTTTGCCACTGTCATTCCCTTGGGCAGCAGCACAGATTCTGCAGTTGTGTTAGAAACGGGCAGAAAAGCGCAGCCAGAGGAAAACCGGAGGAGGCAAGAGGCGACGAGAATTCCACGGGAGGTGCAGCGAAACGAAGGAGCCACAAGTGCATCACCGTCGGTTACTTGGGTAGATGCGACAGCTATCACGTGTTCGTGACCAGGGTGCAGGACGCAGTCTTCAACAATGACCAAGTTGGAGATCGAGGGTGATGAAACTGGAATGGGCGCATCCGTTGTATCCGTTATGTGAATGACGTTCTCTTTAAAGGATATAACAGCGGAAGCAGAATGCAGAAAGTCCCAACCAAGGATAAGTTCATGAATGCACGTGGGCAACACAATCATCTCGATGTGGTGACGTATACCATCAATAGAAACACGAGCCGTACACTGTCCGTCAGGTTGAATCAGCACGTTATTTGCCCCACGCAACACAGGTCCCACATAGGGCGTTCTGACTTTACGGAGGCGCGAGCACAAGTCACTACGCAAAACAGAAGTGGTTGCACCGGTGTCAACGAGAGCTTGCACAGGAATACCTTCAAGAGTCACTGACAACATATTAGCTGGGCGAACAGGAGGTATTTTTGTTGGTCGACGGGACGCAGTTTTCCCTCCAAAAACTGCAATCCTTAGTTTTCCGAAGATTGGTCAACAGGACGGGAGATGATTGGACGAAGCGGCGATGCGGAGCGGCGGTAGGGCGATGGAGAGCGTCGTCTGGAGGAGCGGTATTCCTGATGTTGACGAGGGGACACTGGAGGAGACGGAGACCGGTACTGCGCGGACGGGTAGGTGTCTGGAGCATAAAGATCTGGTCTTCGGAACCGGTCTCGTTCGAACTCAGCATAGCCTCGTCGTTCCTCTTGCTGGCGGCGACGGCAGTAACGAGAAATGTGGCCTCGTATACCGCAGTAAAAGCAAACAGGACGGGATTGACGCCACTGAGGATACAAGGGTGCAGCAGTCATTCCACCTCGCATAGCAGCCAAATAGCTACTAGCAGTATCCGTAGAGCTAGATGCCCCGGGAGCAGGCGGAATCGCAGCGATCTCCGCATATGTGGGCATTACCGTTTGAACAACCGGTGCTGCCGGTGTCGACCTGGGCGTCACATCGGCGTATGTGGGCATCGGGCGTGCTGGCGGAGCGACCGGGGATGTCGGTGTCGCCATTGCCGCTAACTCCTGCTTAACAAGATTCCGCAGGTCGAATGGTGGAGACGGAGCGGAGGCGACAGTGGACCGCTGCTGTTCAAGGTCTCGAAGTTCTTCCCGGATAATTGTGCGGATAAGGGTTTTTAATTCAGAGGGAGGCATCAGGCGTGGATCACTGTCTTGTTGAAGCCGGAGGGACTGCAACTGGTCAAGGCGTTGGCATGTCGAAATGACGTCGTTAACCGTAGCGGGATTGCCAACAGCCAAGGCGTTGAATGCGATTGGGCCGATTCCTTTAAGGATGTGGCGAACGCGCTCATCTTCCGTCATGTCTTTATTCGCACGGCGACAGAGGGCCAAAACATCCTCGATATACGAAGTGTACGACTCATGTGCCAGTTGTAGACGCACAGCCAGCTTCTGTTTCGCGGCTTCGGAACGACCCGATGAGCATCCGAATATTTGTCGCAGTTTGTTGGCAAAGGTCGACCAATCAACGAAGTCAGTTTCGTGATTAAAATACCAGGTTTTGGCTACGCTGGTCAAATAGAAAGGAAGGTAGCTCAGTTTCTCTGCTTCGGTCCATCGATTGGCTGAACCCACACGGTTGTAAAGGTCAAGCCATTCCTCGACGTCGTCACCGCGAAGACCCGCGAACACGGGCGGTTCGCGCTGAGGGCTGGTGACAGTAGATGAAGAGCGGGCAGCCGCCGGCGTAGGGGCTGTAGCGTTAGGGCTAGGCGTTAGGTCCGATGTCTGCATACCTGTGTGGGTGGCTGGGTGCAATCGGCGACCAGATCGGAGCTCCAGGTGGGAAATGAACGTAGGAGGACGTCGGGATCTTACCCCGCACTTCCACCACTCTGAAAGACGCAGGCAGACTAGGTACGGCGAGCAGGCAGGGCGAGCAGAAGCGTTTATTCTGCGATGTCTGGCTCGGCTCAGAACAACACCCCAAGAGAGAGGACGATGATGATGGGTCTGTGCAAGTGAGAACGATCAAATGCTTGGAATGTGCTTACAATATATATATATATATATATGTATATATATGTATATAGCAAGTTTTTGCTTTTAATGATGCGTCTTAGCCTCTTTCGTCTTAAGAAAAAAAAAGAACATTGAGGACGGTTGAGATTGAGTATAGAACTGATGGAACGTATTAGCGTAATCTAGCCCCAGCGCATCGCTTCATCAACTACTTTGGCGCATGCTTCAACCGTGCCGCGAGGAAACCAATGAGAGTGCACTTAACATTGACAGTTTCCAACTATCCTACAATACCCACTCCAAGTACATTCGTTAAGTTTCCACTATTCCAAAACGATTCTCTTTGTTAATCAGCGAACGGTCCACTATACTCATGGAAACGTGAACCTGCGAAGCAGCCAACGCTGTGATGCTTTTGACCTTTGAAACACCCACTTTATTATAATGTTTTCACCGGTATCACTCGTTGCGAAATTCACACGTTTCGAGTGTTCGTCGCCCGTGACCACTGTGGCAACGAAGAAACCATCCGACATATATCTTTCGATTATGCCTTCGCAGTGAGCTCAGCAAATTAGATAACCAACCTCTGTCGGAGGAAAAAAGTTTGCAATATCGCCAGGATGCAAGGTCACAGAAGAAGGCCCGGCAAGTGCTATACCGTGCTTTTTTGTGATCGACCGGCTTTTCTGAACGGTTGTAGCCAGAATGCCCTTCCTGTCTGCGTTTTTGTTTTCTCCCGAGTACACGTGTGTTTTTAGGGGCGAAGCTCCTTATGGCATGGCTTGTGCGTCCCTCGTAGTACGTAACCACCAGTGGCACATACCCGAAATAGGTATAACATTTGAGCTCCAAGGTGGTGCCGGTGAGAGATTTCTTCTGTGCGTTGTTTAACAATAAAAAATAGTGCTCAATGTACATGCCAATGGCTGCTAATGGGGAATGAGAGACAGGAGCATCCGGCTTTTAGTCAACGCGCACGCTGCGATCCCCATTAGCAGCCATTGGCATGTACATTGAGCACTATCGGACAAGAAAGGGTTGCTACATTATACTCGCTGGGTGTAACCTCCTTAGTTTTAGAAAGGTTTAGCGAGCATTGGGCCGCAGTGCCATGAATACAGTGAACTAGTATATACCATGAACTCAAGGTGGTTGAAGGTGGGAAGTAGACCCGAAGCGCAAGCCATAAGAAAGCGTGCGTGTGCCACCTCTCGTTTAGTCCTTGGAATGTCCGCTGGATGGCGGTGCTTCTATATGGGGAATATATGATAAAAAGATGCGAGATGGTGGGACTTGGAGTGTTGAATAGATGAACGAACGGACACACAGACAGATGCATGGATGGACGCATGAACGGACGCAGGGGCGGATGCATGAACGAACGCAGGGACGGGCGCACGAACAGACGCATGGATGGTCACACAGACGGACGCATGGACGGACGAATGCTTCGCCCCACTCTCAATCATTCACTCCGTGGATTTGCTGCCATTTTTTTCTCTCCTTTTTTTGCTCCACCCTCTTTATAGCCCCTATTTCCTCACCCCCAGTGCTGGGTGGCAAACCGGATGCCAATAGCTGGTTAACCTCCTGGCCCTCCTCTTCTCTCTCTCTCTCTCTCTTACAAGTTATGGCGCCTGATTCGATTCTGCGCTTTTTCCGCGCGATATATAATGCGTTAAGTATACTCCTTTCAAATACATGGCGTTTTTTTTCCGGGACAGATTCGAGCGATATAACGTTGCTCTGCGTCTGTGCACCTGATTTCCACGTAAATGGCTTGGATTTGATTCGCACCGAAGGTTCGTATTGCTTTTGATTTTCATCTTCCTCGTTTTTTGAACTTTTTTTCGGTCACGGGCAAGATCATTTTTCACTCGCATCCGAGTGCTCACAACCAACGACGCCAAACACCAGAATTTCTGTGAAAAAGAACTCTTTAATGCTACATATCGTGTTAAAACATCGGCCAGTCACCCAGATTACTTGGACGTGAAGAGAGCATACAGGCTTACAAATCTATTTCATGCACAGCTGTATCTGCACACTCGGGACCCTTGTCAAGCCGCCTGTGCGGCTTCTATAGTCCCGTCCCTTCTTTTTTGACAAAGCAAAATAGAGACGAATTTGAATGGTCTTGCCTGTTTGATACTATTTATATTAAACATATGCTATCATCATGTTATGTAAATTTTAATGGGTACTCAACAAGTTACTAAAACAGCCATTAGATCTGTCCGCCTGTTTAATGATTCCTGATATCGCTCGATCACTTGTTTTTTCAGCGCGAAATGATTCCCACCCGCTGTGTAAGAGATTGCTGAAGGTTCTGATGGAATGGAATGCGCTTCGCTTTTGAATACAAAGCAAATGAACTTCTGAGCGAGTGACCCGAAATTATTGATCACTTTCTTCTTTCCCGCCGCCGTTCGCTCGGCAGTCTGTTCCTGGAATTTTCGTCGACACTTTTTGTTTTTACAGAGTTTGTTGACCTCGATTCTGTTATTGTTTCGTGCACGTCAGCAGGGCGTCAACCACGACTGTAGCGCCTATCCGTAGGTCGCTGGCGTAAATAAATTCATAAATATAACAACCTGGTGACGCACATCTTGCCATGGCGATCGTTTATTTTCTACAAATATAGGTTTCGTATTCAATTTTGAATCTAAACCAAGCTGTGATGCGATGTGATAACGTCACAATGTGACGCTACGCTACGTGACGTGACTGTGATGACATGATGACGTCATTATGGTGCTAGGTTTTTGGTGACCTGTGGCGTCATATGACGGCATCATCTCGTGACGATGACTTCTTCTTGCGTCATTAGTCTGTGACGGTGCAGGACGTGAGAAGCCGCCGACCATCCAATTTCGCTTTTGATGAGTTGGTATACAAGGCTTCCGCCTTAATACACAGGCGCAAAAAAAAAAAGGTTGAAGAACCCTATATACTGTACTAGCTATGGAGTTGGTAAAATAAATCTGCAAGGGGGAGATTGCAACAGATGTTCATATTACATTAACAGCTTGCCCGCTACCACACCTTTGCTTGAGCGATATCCTCTCACCCCCCCCCCCCCCCCCGCGACCCCCCAATGATTCACGCCATTGCCGTGAGTTCAATAACCCGTGCACCCGAAAGCGACAGGAACAAAAGCGACTAATTAGCTGCGAAGCACATGAAAAATAACTCTAACAAGCTCAGAGTTAAGTATCGTGTGATAACACGAGCACCTTGCTATTTAAATGCTATTGAAAACTCTAGCTGACCGAAAAAGAAAGAAAGAAAAAAAAAACTGCGACGCTTGTGATTATCTCCGGTGCGAAATGGGATCGCAGCTGTTCGCGAGGTTTCATTTGGCCGTGTACTGGCGAACGCATTTGAGAGATGCACGCTGGCACACTTACAGACTGCTGTAATTCCAGTTTTATTTTAGGGTATTTATCATGTAAACTAATTTCTATAGCTGTTTTTCTTTGTTTTTATCTAGAGAAACTTTATTTTTGTTTTTGTTGTCTTTGTTTTATGCTTAGGCGACGCGATCTGCAGTTATAAACTCCTCTTTACATTCATTTTGTTCCGATTTTGATCTTTTTATTGTTTATTGCTTATTCTTATACCCCCCCCCCCCTTTTTTTTTCTGCAGCGAGCGTTCCAGAGTAGTTATGTTCCGTACTACGTCGAAGAATCCCCATTCAGAGACATAAAAATTTCTCATTTCGGGGATTTTCCCCTGCAAACATTGATGGAGTCCCCAACGAAATTCCCTGAACAACAGTGCTAATTTCCGCCACCGTCCACGCATACACATACTATAAATACACGTGTTTCACGTACTGGCGACTTTTGAAATTATGACTAGCCCCTCCACTGCTGCACAACAAAACCACGACTTTACTCATTTATATACTGTTATTGTGGGCTTCAAGTCTAACACCTTTAGTGAACTAAATATCGCTCCGCGTAAATATCAGAAACAAATCTCAAAGGCCATGCTTGCGTGGTGCATGCGTCTGAAGCGATTACAGCAAATGAAGGTGCACTGTGACCGCTAATTATTGGTCGTCATAGGGGAATTTAACAATTCCTGAAATTCCGTGCAATATCACGAAGATTCCCCTTTTCCCTTTTGTTTAAAATGGCAGGCGAAAATTTTTCGAAAAGGGGAAAATTCTCTGCACGGAACATCACTGTTTCAGAGTTACCCCGGCTGCCTGCCTCGGCAAAAGTGCGTCACTCGAGGCGCAAGATGTCAGGTGACACCACGGCCGGGCTAGACTGCACCTGCGCGCTCCCTTCTAAAGAAGCGCTCGCAGCTGCAGCCTAGCCCGGCCGTGGTGACACATACGCTGGGATAGGGGGTCGTGAGGGTGTGGAGGCGCGCCAGTTTCTGATCATTCAAGCGGGGCGCGAAGTCTGTTCCATAGGTTTAGGGCCGTTCCATTCGTTATAGCCGCACAGCCGCAACGGACGTGCCAGTACACCAGCCGCACCCAAGCGGAGTGTGAAAGAGTGTCGCCAATTGGCTTATTTGTCTCCCGCTTGCGTATGGCAGGGGTCCCGGCACGTGCGTTGCGGCTGTGCGGAAAGTGCGTGGAACGGCCCTACGTTGCGGCTGTGCGAAAAGCGCGTGAAACAGCCCTTAGGGCCTGAACACGAGCTGTCCACAGAACCGCATCGCAGGTGCTGGGACACTTATCGCATGTAAGCGGGAGACAAATAAGCCAATTGGCGACGCTCTTTCACCCTCCGCTTGGGTGCGGCAAGTGTGCCGACATGTGTGGAGCGGCTGTGCGGATAGCGCGCGTACAGACCTGTCCCTATTAATCTATAACATCCAAGGTTATTGCCGCACAGTTTTTTCGGGGATAACGGATGCCGAGGACTTTCGATACTCCACACTGCTCACGTGCCATATTTACTCCCGTTAAGCCGTACGTGAACCGAAAGTATAAGCCGTATCGGGAAGCGTCGCCGCAGATTCCTCTTCATCTTTGCATCCATTGCGAAGCTCATTTACTTTAGGACTCGGTGAAAGGAAAGGTGACGGAGGCTGCATCGAAGCTCGCCCCCAACCCCTTGTGAAGAATTGCGCGCGCGCTATATGCCCGGGAGGTTTTCGGCTAGGGCTCGTTCGGTCGGTTACAACAAAACTGAGGCACGAGAACGAAAGAGCTGCGCGCCATAACGTATTCGCAACAGGATGAGATAATGATGTGTGCTCTGGAATTCATAGCGGATGTAAGCATTCACTGGTCGACTGTTTAAGTAAACAGGATACGTTTAGCGTGTTGGATGAAAGGGAGAAAACCGTTAGAAACAGCGCAATATGGAAGTAGAGGCGTGTACTTAGAGGGAGAGAGACAGACAGTAGCATAACAGATGCAAGATCATAGGTTTATAATGGCTATATATGCCAACAATAATCATTGTAATCAACAGCGATTGCGGAGACACTATCGTTCCCTCCTTTTACGGCAAAAACCTTGGATGCCTCATCAAACGCGCAAATTTGGCCGTCAGCGTCAACACGACTGGTGCAATAAAATCATCGCGCGATGGCGTCACATATCGGCAGAATTTGTGACGTCGCTATGACGTCCTACGGCTACGCCATCATCGTTTGGCCAATGGTGAGCCGATTGCGGAGGCAATGCAAAGCCGATTGAGGTGCAGAAGTATTGCACTGCTGCGATCTCGGAGGCAGTGCAACACCACGTTAAGCGTAGGAGGGGCGTCGAAACAGCCGGCTGAAAAGAAGAAAAAAAAAGGGATGGCTTTCACGTTTGAGTCGTTTTAGGCAAACGCTTAAGTGACGGTGGGGCCTTTTTTCTTACAGACTCATTTACTACATCTATAGTGTCAGTCACTTTCAGTGTACCCTCTCTTTGTCGTGGGTATGTGCCATGCGTTTCGGGGCTTCAACCAACGGCTAAACACATTTCTCCCTCAGAGAAGAAGAAGCTTCCGCAAGGGCCCCTTCGCCAGGCGCGCACGCCGACTCGGCAGCTTTTTTTTGAATATGAAATCACCCCGTGAGTACTGTATTTGCATGACTGTGATTACCGTAAGCGTTTGCAAATGCGTTTTCTGTTAGCTAAGGCTGAGACTGTTCAGTATTTTGCTTAAAGCGCACCTAACTGACCTAGAGGTCGAAATTGGAACCCCCAGTGCCAAACGCGTTAAAGAGGGAAGCGATTACACTAAACGATATTAAAACATAAAAGCAGAAGAAGTTTTTAGTACGGAGCCTTCTAATCATACTGTTTTAGATAAAGTTAACAAAGGCATACAGCGGGATCCCAGAGAAGTAATAAAAAATTCAGCTAAGTTTGCATATATAAATCTGTTAAAAAACAAGGCTAGCATAACATTAGGGTTACACACAAACGTAAGAAAGAAGAGAAAGATCTGATTACAGCATGTTATCTGAACCTACTCGAAACAAATTGCTATCATGATTTCACACGGTATCTTCAAAAGATGGTTCATCCTTGGGTGATCGAAGAATAAACTGAAAGAAAGCTTTGTTGGGACTCGTTTCGAGACCATCCAACCTTCAACGACGGTCGATTCGGTGTGATTTGTTGTGTTTTATATTGTGTTGAATGTTTATTTCATTTTGTTCTTGCACTATGCAGTGTCTCATAAATCTTTCAATGGTCCTCAGTATTTTTGTAAACAAATAATAAACATACAGAGGCACGAACGAGCATACAAAGAATGTGCTTGACTCCCTCTTCCTGCCACGCTGAACAAAGATTTCCGTCCACACCCGATTCCATTCCTGTATAAGTTTTCATGGCTCAAATTCAAATTATCTTTATTTGGGATGGCGGTGGTATACCGCTGAGCGAACCTCTTCTTACTTATATCGAGCCTGGCCTAACACACATTGATCATTACGTTTTACGTTGATTTTATTGATTTATTATTATTGTTTTAATTACAGAGAACTGAGATGGCACGTATCAAGAGTAAAGAACTTGCCGTGCAAACGCGCACGCAAGACTATGTTGACTTCCTTAACTGTGTGACTTTTCTACTCTAACGTTCGCCCGCCCGGTATTTTAAAAGGGTTACCTCGAATGGCTGTTACTTGACCTCTAGAAAAAAACTCTCCTCGCTTCGATTTCGACCCATTCGCAGGGGCCGGGTCACTTTAGGGTACACACCCAAACAGTGACCGCGCCATAAAGGCACCGCGTTGAAAATGGCGTCGGCTGCTCAGTGCCAGCTATCCAAGGGCTAATTACTTGCGAAGAAACCACGAGCTAAATATATACAAAGTCGCAGTTTCTTGGGTTCCTCCGTTGCTTCTGTGGTAATTGAGTTATTCGCCTTCGCCGTGTCGTACGCCGTTCCTGTCCACTGATTAGCGGCGTTGCTGAAATGACTGTCGCGAAAAGGCCGCGTTCAATTACCCGATAAGGACTCCCCCCCCCCCCTTTTTTTTTCTTTCCGAAATGCGAAGTTTTTCTTTCTGAGTATACCCCACACGTATTTCATTTATAAACCTCTGATATCTTTCAAAGTGTATGCCAGTCAAAACTTGTTGTTGGGCTAGTTAATAACGCGTCGTACTGTAACTAAATTTAGCGCAACTTAGGAATCCCCACTAAGACTCGCACATTCACACTCGCTTCCATACAAGAAACACACGAAACACACAGCGCTTTTGTGGTGCGTGTTTCTTGTTGTGAAGCGAGTGTGAATGTGCGAGTGTTTCTACGGATTCCCAAGTTGAGCTAAATTTACATACAGTATGCCAGTCGTACATACTATAGAAGATAAAAACAAAAACATTTGTCATCGAAGTGTTCTTTGTAACGCCCTCTTGTGTCATTTGCTGTAGCACGCGCTACAGGTCTGCCAATAGTTATGAGGTCGCCGAAGCGTTCGTTTGCTTGGTTTTGCGGCACCCTGCGCTCTATGTGAAACGTATCGGGTGCCCTTTTCGTTGAGGCTATAGACTTGCCACGCATATGACTCCCTTCAAAGAGACCTGTTAATTTTTTTCTGGGACCTATACGGCCCATGCCGAAAGCCTTCTGAGCAGAATATGACGACCCCCGAAGAGAGTTCATGTGTGTTTTAGAAAGTCGTATGTAGCAAGTGAGGTCTCACAAAGAAAGTAAAAATGTCTTTTGTCGTAATATAGGCAAACGAATAAAATGAAGCCACAAACTCATCTTGTCGTACTTAGTTCTTGCACTTCTTCGAAGACACGTAATAATTGCGTTTGACCTCTGCACATATACAGAATATAGTGAATGTATTTGGCGTAGCTACTTGTTGATCGGTTAAGCTCTGTTTCGAAGGAGTTTCCGCACACCCTCTGTGGAGAATATTCACTCAGACCGGACTCGGAGCAGTAGTTTTTTTCCTTTGTTCGTTTAATTTTCAAGGAAGGTAACTTAAGGGTGAAATTAATTGGAAACTTTGCTCAAAATGGAAAGAATTGCGAGAATCGAAAGAGAATCTGTGAATACTCCTTCTGTTTTAATCGAAAATACCTTAATTCCCCTTTTATCCTCAGAGTGTCGGGCATAGTCAGATTATTGCTTACTTAGCCAAAGCACACGTGTTGTCTGATCTTACAGTCCAATGCGGTCTGAACCAAGGTGGAAGCAACGAAGCTTACACACAAGGTACGTTCACTGTCACCATTACTACTGTTGACTTATTATAATAATATGAAGCTTTCTTCAAATAGGTCAATGCAAAATGAGCCCATGTTTGTACACAATAAAAAGCTATAAGAAATTGAATGCTTAACGCATTTAGGCTTGTTTACATGAAGGGTTATTCACCGACTGCATTCTTGTCCTACCAATGGTCAGATATAGTTATGTACACAATAAAGAGCTAGGACAAATTGAATGCTTGACGCATGTAAGCTTGTTTATTCACCGGGTTATTCACCGACTGTATTCTTGTCCTACCAATGATTAGATAGTTGTGCCCAGTAACATGTATAAGTAGTGTATCGTGGAGTTCATGTATAACTAAAGAACTATAATTTCACATACCAATAATTGCGTATACGTTTGGACACGGCTTTGGAAGAGTGAGCAGTTATAGATTTCTACGATTTCAAAACCGAGTACTGCTCTAACAAAAGGCACGCGCAGGGTTCCCCGTTAGTAGGATCGGGGGGGGGAGGCGAGCTCCCCCAGCTGTTTTACTAACCCCCCCCTTCCTCCGTTTGCCCTCTTATGATTAGAGGGCAGTGCAAACACTAGGTATAAGGGGGAGCGGCATCACGCATATACTGCATGGGTGGTGTGGTCCGTCATTAAATGTGATGCGTAACTACTATACATATTTAGCCAATGCAATGTGATTACATTATGTTCACATACAATAGAGAAAAACAAGAACAAAGCGTGGCTCACATGATGAGTTAAAGGCAGGCATTCACGTTTTACACAATACTCAGGCGAGTTGCATTGCAGCGTGTTAAATTTATGAGTCGGGGGGGGGGGGCACGATGGTCAGCTTGTATTTCGGATTCCGGATACTTGTACACAATAAGTCTTCTAAGAAGAGCTAATGTGGTTGCTTGGGCGAGTTGGTACGACATGATTCACTTAAAAAAAAACAGCGCCAATAACGAGGGACAAGAGAAAGAAGGAGACAGACATTGGCACTGCGCTGTCTTATACGCGGGTTCTTGAGTATACGCGCGTTCTTCTAAGAAGAACTCGCGTATACTCAAGCACCATACTTCTTACCACCCGCGTGAAAGTTGAGATGCGCACAGAAAAAAAAAACACACAAGATGTTTTTAATTACCTCAGATGTTCCGTTTTATACAGCCTTCTAATCGATTTCAAGAACTCGTTTTTTCTTTCCGTTATTCCAGAATCTTTATGGAAGACGTATAGAGGCCGTCTAAGAAAGTGAGTATGTATACACGTAGGGCGCGACTCTCGCCCGGAGACAAGAGGCGTAGCTTGGCTTCCCATTTTGACAAGTTGAAGGAAGAGGCCGTATAGTAGATATAGTTGCGTTCGAAAGAGGTGCGGAACGTCAATCAGTGCTATGGTTCAAGATTAGACACATGCTCGTTCGAGATACATTCCCTCAGTATGCGTCGATCCTGGACTAAATTTAACCTGTAATTTGGTATACGTGAATATAGAGTGCGGACAGCACTTATATAGGCCGTGTGTCTTCTTGGTTTTTTTTTTCAAGCGTATGCGCTGTTTCCCCTACGAACTTGGGAAAAGGAAGTTATTTAGGCCGAAGGTCCGCGTACCCCCCCCCCCCCCTTCCTCCTCCGTGACGAACGCCGCTAAAAACATGTCTGTTACTATTAAAACTTAAAAAAACTTTACCGATGAAACAGCGAATGGTGACCCGCAGGGCCTGCAATGGCGAAGTGCGCTAATTGATACACGCGTTTAACCGCGGAAGTTTGCACAGGAGCGTTGTTTGCGGGCCACCGGAAGCACTTTCGCGAGTAATGAGTCATGGGAGACCGCCGGTTAAACGTGCCATAAAACAAGTTTTAAAAAAGGTCTAGCTGTGTTGACAGTGCACCGTATACATAAAACAACAGAGTTATCCTGTGGCGACAAATTATCCTTAAAGAGGTTGCAATATTAAGCAAAGAAATGACTGCGAACGACAACTCTGCATCTGTTTTCGTAAGAAGCTCTCTTTTCTCCTTAAGGGCAAGTGAGAGCTCAGTATGAAACTGAGCAGGTTGGATCCGGTTCCTTAATCATAACGACAGCACACTTTTAACGCGATAGTAGGAAAGAACTCGTTTTGCAGAAATTCGCTGGCGTCGGCGTCGGTATCGGCGTTGTTGGTTGTGAGCGAAAAATTAGCATGTTGTTCGTGACCGAAAAATGGAGAAATCGCGATGAACAAAAAATTTCTTTTACCCAAAATTTAGACTAACTACTGGAAGCAAACTGTAGCATTCACTCCTATTTAACTTTGCGACACTATTCCCCTTATCATGAAAACCTCATGAGCATTACATCATTTTAAGAAGGAACTGAAAATGCACTTACTTCATTCTGAATAACGAAAGAGTAATTGTGTCTTTCATTTAGGATACATGTGCTTTGGTGTTCAGTGTATTTTGGGTATAGATTATCTCACTATTGTATTACTTGTTTTTTTTTCTTTTCCTCTTCTCTTGTCATTTTTGTTTTGCTTCGATATGTTAAAAGCGTAATATTTTATGTAATCACATGTATTATTTTTCTATGAATTCTATGTTTCTTAAATGACTGATCTCGCTACTGTTGCTACTACGATGTGCTTTTTACCTGATTTTATTTTGTACAGGAGGTCCCGATGCAGTCTCTTTCTTGACTATGGGACTTCCTTCTGTATACCACGCGCTTGTAACTTCACTCAACTTTTATTAATAAATTCTGATTCTAAAGAAAAGCAAATAAAATAACAATTTTCGCTTCGTAGTGAGCATCGATCCAGGTCGTCTGTGCGATAAGCAAATCATGTACATGTAGAGCCACAAAATTGTTTGATATTGGTCTGGAAAAAAAACAACTTTATGAATGTCTTGTAGTGGAGGAAGTCCTCTTAGCGCATGTAGTATCACGTGACAGAATCGCGTAATCGCGCCAGTCGTCAAAACCAGTGAATCTCGCAACGTGTGGGCGGTGCCCGCCCATGACGCAAGCGCACTTGGTACCGTACGGACAACTAGTCCCACCACTTAGCAAAACAATTAGGTATCGCATAACGGGCACTCAGCAACTGTACATCCTATAGACATTCTCGGATAGCTTGAAACGGCCAATGTTGCTCGCAAAAGCCTTCTTTTCCTTGCGGCATGGCTGAAAACGACGCGCGCGGGGCCCGATCACGCTATCGCCTTTTATACTCTTGCATACGCTTGCATACGGAGAGGCGGTGAGCAAGGTGAAGGCTTCGCTTTTTACTCTTGAAGGCGAAGCTCAAGCGTCCTTCAAGCATTCACCTTGTCAGCGCTCTCCTTCCGTGGACTTCGTTGCTTTTTACTGCCGTCTTACTTGAGCTGTGGACTTGAAATGAACACAAAAAAAGTCGGTCTGTCAGTTTGTTTTTCTGAAAGAGCACCGTGGGGGTATTGCATAAGAGGTGGGATTAACATGTTTGCATAAAAAATAAAGTCAGTATTACATGGGTTACAATTATGCAAATTTATTCGTGTTGTAGCAAAACATGTGGTGAACTTTTGAAAGTTTGAGTACAAATAGAAGAGTCAACAATACCTTGCCCATCTTTTTAATCTAGAATGGCCTCATGGAAGTTGTCGAGTGTTTGTTCTTGTTCAAGTATGGCGAAGAACTGGTCATCGGTGTCTCGGATGCAGCGCTGAATGTTTAGCTGCTAAATAATGAGATCATTTAATGCACACTTTTTCATACGTTAACACGGCCCCGCCGCGGTGGTCTAGTGGCTAAGGTACTCGGCTGCTGACCCGCAGGGCACGGGTGCGAATCCCGGCTGCGGCGGCTGCATTTCCGATGGAGGCGGAATGGTTGTAGGCCCGTGTGCTCAGATTTGGGTGCACGTTAAAGAACCCCAGGTGGTCTACATTTCCGGAGCCCTCCACTACGGCGTCTCCCATAATCATATGGTGGTTTTGGGACGTTAAACCCCACATATCAATCAATCAATCACGCTGTGACCGATCACCAAGCAATCCAAGATAGCTTGCATAATAGTCCAAGGGAGTACTTATTCATCAGTTTTATTCGATGTTTTATTCTGCGCACGAATACGAAAGCTTATTTACATTTGCACTAATTTTGGTGGCTAGCTGGAAATACGTATCACTATAATACTTTTGGGGTGTTTGATGGCTACGCTGCAGTTTAATGTATTTGGTCATTTCGATAGATCAGCTCTGGTGAATATAACTCACGTTGGTCTATGTGGCCACAGGCGTGCACAGGGCTTACCAATGGTCCATCTTGCTGGGAAGCGCAGCCACTATTACACAGAACACACAACACAAACGTTTAACTTCAACTAAACGTTTATTGAAAACGTCAGAGTTTATTAAGGGGGTGAAAAGAGAAAAAGAATAATAAAAGGTAGACAACAAAAAGCACACGTGCCAGTCCCGTACATTACTTCTCCGTTATTATCTATCACCCCATCCAAAAAACAGTTCTTTCAGCGTGAGCGAGATAGAGGGTGCACTAACACACTCAAAATCATCACGTGTCATTTCCGCAGCTTCTACTATCAAACGGGTTAATAAATCTCTGTCCCGATATAACACGCACGTGTTATCGAAATAAGGCACACAACCGCACTCCTTACAGTGGATCGCCAAGTGACCATCGGTACCCTTTTGCACTTATCGTGGTGCTTTTTTAGCCTCTCATTAATGCATCTTTCAGTTGTTCCCACATAAAGAAGACCACGAGAAGGCTGACTGTCTTGTGGTCTTGTTTATGTGGGAACAACTGAAAGATGCATTAATGAGAGGCTAAAAGAGCACAATAAACTACAAAAGGGTACCGATGGTCACTTGGCGATTCACTGTAAGAAGTGCGGTTGTGTGCCTTACTTCGATAACACGTGCGTGTTATATCGGGACAGAAATTCATTAACACGTTTGATAGTAGAAGCTGCGGAAATGATACGTGATGATTTTGAGTGTGTTAGTGCACCCTCTATCTCGCTCACGCGGAAAGAACTGTTTTTTGGATGGGGTGATAGACAATAACGGAGAAGTATACTGTACGGGACTGGCACGTGTGATTTTTGTTGTCTACCTTTTATTATTATTTTTCTCTCACAATAGATGAACAAACGTAGTTGATCCCTCTGATATAGGAGTCGGTGTAACGCACGAAAGGAAACTAAGTTGTTGCAAAAGTAGTTCAATGTTTACTGCACATTGATAGGTAATGTCGATTAGTATTTAGTGGCTCTAGCAACTTTTGATGTTGATACATCCATGTTGACACCTGGTGCCGCATCTTCTCCACCACGAAAACTAACGACTCGCGACTGGAATACCGAAGACACCGCATTGCTCACGATACGCCAATCCCCCCTCCTCCCCACTCGCTGGTAGGCCAGATAGCCGTAGCCGTATCGCGAGCTGCAATACCGAATCCGCTAAAGAGAGCGAATAAAATATTTATTTGCGACCAAGGAAGGAATGTCGGTGAGTGGGACCCATAGTCCGGGATCCCTTTGGCATGGGCCGCTGTCATCGGTCGTCTCACGAGGGCCTCTTGGGTCTTCGGATCTGAGCTGGACAGAGCTGCCTCCCACTCTACAGTATTGTGTTGTGCTCTGGGTTGTAGAGGTGGACTGTGTGGGCATTCCCATACTATGTGGTACAGAGTGGCTGTTTTATGGACGCAGAACCGGCACTGTGGTGCGTATGTGTCGGGATCTATCTTGGACAGTATGTATGGTTTGGGGCAGGACAAGGTTTGCAGGTGACGCCACGCTACCCGAGATTCTTTACTGAGCTTTGGCCCCGGGGGCGGAAGTTTCCGTCTTTCGAGTCTTTGATGTTCTGTATGGCCCGCCGTAAGCCGTGAAGTCAGTAAAAGGAAGTGAAAGCCAGCCCTGACGCCATGGCAGCTATAGGCAAAAAAAGACAGCAGTGAAGTCGTTGAAATGCATTAACCGGTTTTTTCTTTCTCTCCCGCATGGCAAATGGTCGTGATTTTGCCAGACTAATCCTGGCAAACCCGCCTCTCCTTTTGTTGATCATCGGTTGCCTGCCGCTCTTCCTCGTGCTCGTCCCTACTGCGTCGTCCCGTAAGTATGCGCACACCGCGACAAGTCACGTGATAACCGAAGTTGCCAGGTCATTATCATTATCTTCGTCAGCGTACTCGGAGCTGTGCTTATTACACTCGACAATGAAGGACGAAGTCCTGCTGTGTGTATGTGGCGAAATCGTCCATTTCCCGTCGTGAGCACGCTATGTGCCAAACATCCTTTCAGTGGTCAGAATTATGTGCAAATATGAAATGCAGTGAGTGTGTGTATATGAAATGATTTGTGGGGGGGCATCCCGATTCGAGCGTGGTGGGACCTCTATCTCGAGTAATAAACTATGCTTTCGGTACACTACGTTAGGCCGCGTGGAGAGAGGCTGTTATGGGTATATATAGTGCGACTTGCCTTGTGTTTAGCGTGTGTTGATATTTTCTTCTACTTGGACTTCTTTTTTATGTTTGCCTGAATAGTGGGGTTGAAGTAGGCGTGCCAGAAGAGCGCGTACACTTCAACCAGTAGCGCCTATTTCAAACGGGCGCTTACAAGTTTTTACCCAAGTTTAAACGATAACAACAACGACGACGACGATAACAAAATATAGAGATACATTATCTTATACCGTGAAAATGGAAGTCTGAATGCGATGATCTGGGAATGAATTCCTCGCGAAATCGAACAATCTGCACCAGTTGCTTAGTCAATACACACTCGTGTAGGCCTTAGTAAGGTTCACAATTTATAGGAAATAAGTTTTCACAGTTGCCGTCCTCCTTTCCCATTGCTCGTATCTGAAAGAAATCTTTCGAAATGAATGCAAAAGTAGAAATTAGGCGATGACGTGCTTCTCACATCGTCCTTTGGTTCTCGGTTTTTGGGGAGTAAAGGTGGCAATTAAACAGTTCTTCATTGCAAAGCTACATCAGTGGTCCGCGACCGCAATTATCGTCAGAAACCTGCATTGCCGACACTCTGCACATAGAACAATGTCGGGACAGGCACAGCAGAGTAAACGTATGGGACAGACTTGGAGTCCTCCTAGATAATTATGGACAAAAGGCAGACCACCCCCCTCCGCCCTGCTTTCGAGTGTCTTGCTCGCTCGGAGTATATTACCATTCACTGTACAGTAGTTTATGAGTTATTGAAGAAATATATATCTAAAATCAAGTACAGTAGTTTATAGATCGACACAAAAATGCTGTTAAATATAATAGTGAAATATGCTATCCTAACCTTGAAGAATTGTTGCTATTGAAGAAACTCAGCCCGTGACGATATAAATCACATAAAAAAGACGTGATTGGAGAACATTTTGAGTAATAAGGCCATGCGGAAGGAGGATAGTCATTTAGAGGTAAGAAACGACTGTAGCCGCGGTAAAAGCTGTGGTTCACGTTGCAGCATCTGTTAAGTGCATTGCATCCGTGTTAAAAAGGCTAGGCGTGCGAGTGTGGACACAATAAAGAAGTCAAGGCACCACAAACTCCTTGAATTTTAGAGTAGCCGGTTTTTTATTGTATCAATGCTGTCCCGAGGCGGCCTTTTTTTAATTGCTGTTCTTAATTCTCCACAACAGTGAACTCGTACAGCGCACCGACGACGCCCCTCGACGATGCAGCGGAGTTCGAGAAGCCGGCGAGCTCGATAGCTGCCAACGCCGCCGCCGCCGCCGCCAACGACCAAATCGACGCTGACGTGCAAAATTCGCCGCAACTCCCCGAGCGCCACCACCCTACCAGCAGAACACCTGCGTCGCGCAGAGCCGATGTCGTTTCGCACCGAGATAAGGCATTGGAGACGACCCGACAACGCTCCACAACGCGGGAAGAGGAGAAAGAGGAAGAAATTATGA
Source organism: Rhipicephalus annulatus (assembly GCA_013436015.1). Classification (NCBI taxonomy): domain Eukaryota; kingdom Metazoa; phylum Arthropoda; class Arachnida; order Ixodida; family Ixodidae; genus Rhipicephalus; species Rhipicephalus annulatus. The sequence goes on from WOVY01000036.1 coordinate 267,692, forward strand.
GGACAACGGGGTCAAATCTACGCCGAGGCAGCCCCTCTCCGCCTGGTAAAAATCTGACGGAGCTCGGGCACGTGCCGGGAAAGAAGTCGACGTCGCCTTGGACTCGGGGCCCGTCGCAGGCGCTGACAGGACCGAAAGGAAGGCGACTCGTGCGACGCGTAGTGCGCAAGCGTCGCAGAACGACTTTAGAACTCGCCAGCAATACGCCGACGGAGGTTCCTGTGAGCCACCTCGGGTCCACAGCGGTCATTGCCACTGGAAGTTTGGAGGACCGAAAGATAGACGAAACGCAGGAACCCGGCAAGCATCTCCAGGGAATCTCATTCGCAAAAGGGCCAGCGCCTTCTGGTCGCATCGAAACTTCTGGAATGAGCGCGACACCCAGCACGTCAGAAGGCTCGTCTCTCAGCATCGCTCAAGCTTCTGAGGCACTTAGCGGCGCAAAAGGCCATCGAGGATCAGTCGTGTCAGCGCGGAGCAGTGAAGCGACCGTCGGAGTGCCGACGAATGAGACCTGCGACGACTCTTCGCGATGTAGGGTGCCTTCCTACAACGAAGGATTTGGTTCACTGAATGGGATGACACGTGAGAAACCAGGAGCATTTCAGCACTCTTCTGAGCTGACTGACGACGTGACGTCTCTGAGCAGAACTCGCGAGAGTAATGATGAACTGACAGAGACAACAGCGACATACAGTATAGCACCGGGCCTGCTAGACTGGCTCTTCGACCATGGTGCCAACAATAGGCTGTCAGAAAAAGAAACGGATGCGAAAAAGGAAGGTATTTTTCGCTACGAAATCGACCATCCTGCAAACCATCAAACGAATACTAGTGATAACAGGTCGGGGCAATCCTCCCGAGTTTCTGCCATGGGAGCTGGTTTTTCAGCCACAGCAGAAAGCCATAAAGTTACCCTAGAAAACTCAAAGAATGGGTCCTCCGAATTCCCGAACCATATCACTGGTGTAGATACAGCAACGACGTCATCGAGCCACCAAACAGCAACCAATTCTGCGCTAAGAGCAGAGACTTTCCGGAAGGTTTTAAACGGTGGAAGTGTTACGTCGCTCATTACTACATCGTCACCATCTAACACACCAGTAGAAGCCTCTTCAGGTAGGTATAGGGGGCTCAGAACCGTTAAAGCTGTGGAAGACAACGTGTCTCTGTCACACGTGCCTCGAAATGAGCATTCGGTTACAGCAAGCAAAGATGTGCACTCTAAAGACAACCGGTTCAGTGGTTCGGTCGACGACGAATTATTTCCGTCCTCTCGAGAAGACGATACTGTAGGCGGAAATGCCCGTTCCGGTTCAGAAGGACATGCGGTGGTCGATGAAGGCTCCAGTGAAGAGGATTACGACGACGACTACGACGACGGCTACGAAAATGAATATGATGACGAAGAGGACGGTGACGATGAAGGCTTTGCGGGCCCTACGGGAAAGCCCGGTGGGCAGGACGCCCCGATGAGGAAAGGCTCATTCTCAACGTTAGGCACACGCCATGGCCTCGTCTCTGAACCTGAGGGACGAACGCACATTGACAACGAAACCAGAGCGCCTTTCGTTGCAGTCCACCAGAACTTAACGCTTGGGAGTCACTCGGCTTCAGTGACTGGAGGTGAAAACAAAACACAGCGGAAAGTTGGAGGCTCAGCTACGAGCCATGACGTAGATTTCAGTCCCGATAATGACAGCCTTAGACCAGTTCGTGGTGCTTCTGGAAGCAGGACAAGCTTGCGTTGGGATCAGTCCGCTGCCAAGGGCATCTCTGCACGAAGTACGGAATTCGAGCAAGCGATGATTGAGACCAATCTAACGGGCAGGACGACACCGGTAGCGAGTGGCTCGAGCGGGATTGACAAACTCCAAACTACGTTTGCCGTCGAGAGGCGTGCTGGTTCTTCTACGAAAGGGAGTAGTATCGGTGATGCAGAAGTTAATGCCAGCGGTAGCTCCGTTGAAACAACAACGACAGAAGGACACGCGCCCGCGAAAGAACACACCCAAGAACCCCCTCATATTATCAAAAACAACACTGAAAGCCACAATCTGAGCGAGCCAACAAAAGTTGGTTCGAAGGCGAAGGCTTCTTGGAACACGATATCTGCGAGTACTAGCAGTGATCGGGGTGGTGACGCATTCAGTGGCCTAACCTCCAGCATTCGTAGGTCATCAACGACGAACCTCAGTTCCACGACACCGCTGTCGCACCTCGGAGAAATTCAGAATGTCTCGGTCCTTTCTGTAGGGCCAAAGACGGAGCTCTTCGTAACGTCTACCACGAAAACGTCGACGAGAAGACGCTTGAGATTGGAAACGACGCTACACAACACCGTTCCGGTTGTTCTAGAGCTCACGTCACCGACGGGAACCGTCAGTTCCAAAGCGCAAGGTAGGTGGCCTGCTGGCCACACTGGGCTAGTGTATTTCATTTTACTGACCCTTACGATGTCTGGGAGCTGTACGTTAGACATTGATCAACAGCCGATGGTTACGATTTATGTTCAAGTATACCCCTCTCTGGACGATTACTAAGAGGTTTAAACTCGTGTTGAGGACGACGCAGCGCTCACTAGAAAAGAAAAAATAGGTGCAACCCTAAGGGACGAGAAGAGAGCAGAGTGTATCAGAGAACAAACGGGTGTTAAAGGGATACTAAAGTAAAAAAACAATTTACGTGAGAGTAAAAGCTGAATGACAACGTCTAAAACGACAATATTATAAACAGCAGTGCCCTACTTACAGAGAAATGAAGGTAAATGCACGAGAACACAAGCACCGCAGTAGGACATTCGCAAAATAGTCAGGATGGTGTCATAGTTGCAGCCTAAATTTATACACAAGTAATCGAACTGGCTGCACTAAATGAAAAAGCTTTCTTGCATCAAGAGACGTAATAAAATGCAATTTGTTCGTTTGTTCGGAAAAAAGAACCGCCGGACGTTACTATGGGGAATGGCACAAGTGGTTGAAAAGTTCAATTTTCACTTGAATAAATTGGACAGGTCGTGCCATCTAGCGGGGCCCAGTTGAACCAAGCAAGTCTACCATCTCGAAGCCAATGGCAGGAAATTGTTCAATGGCAGTTTTTTTATTTTTTTATTTATAGAATACTGCAGGCCTAGGGCGGCCCAAGCAGGAGTGGTTTGTTTGTATATCAATGATGAAAACCAGATTTAAACAAAAAAAGAAATACAAATTGAGAGCAAGAAGAAATAAGCAATGAACAATAAAAAAAACACCAGAGAACAGGAGAGGACTAATCAGTGCATATTTCAGACATATGGCACATAAAAAAAAGAAGCAAAAGAAGCAGCAGCAGAAAAGTTGTTGCTGCTGTGACTCCCGCTGCTTTCGTTCTGCTGCTACTAGTGTTAGCGGCCGCGCAGTAAATCCGGGCAACGTTGTGCACGGCAAGAGTCACGTGAGACGTTCTGCTTGAGGCGGGTAATTAATTGTGCGCTAACCAGATGCAGAGCACAAAATGTGATTTTATTTCGATATAACCACTTCCTTGGCACAAAAGTAACGCTACGAGGTGTCTGAACCGCTATTTCAACAATCAACGTTGACTTATAGTTGCCTTTAGTGTCCCTTTAAGAACATGATAATCGAAATCAAGAAGAAATGGTCAGGGGCAGGGCACGTAGGGCAAAGGCAAGATAACCAACGGACATTAAGGGTCACAGACTGCATTCCAAGAGAAGGCAGGTGGACCAAGGGGCGACAGGAAGTTAAGTGGGCAGGTGATTTTAGGGAGTTTGCGGGTACTAAGTCACAGCAGCAAGTAGAGGACTGTGTTGACTGGCGGAGCATGGGAGAGGCCTCTGTCCTGCAGTGTGTGTAGTAAGGATGATGATGATGATGATGATACCCCTCTTCTGCTTTGCCCTTTTCACCAAGTAAAGTTTAGTTTTGAACTTGCAGTGTGTTTTGTTACCATGAATTCAGATGGAATAGCTGATACAATTCACTGCAAATAACTAAGAAGATCTGCTAAGCTTGGTGAAGGGTTAGGTCAACCTAGTTATAAATGAATTAACGGCAATTTTCTTGTTTAATGAAATGAATCGCGTGAGACAGGTAAGTTTGCGTGAACATAAGCGCTGATATACTACAGCAAGATAATACAGAAGGATACCGCAGAAAGGAAAAGAGCTTCCACTGTGTTCAGCACTTCTGGAGTAAATCCACGAATATGACGTCGACGGAAAGACAATGCCTCACGAGTACAGGAATGTGTGTTACAGGTTATTTACGGTCACAAATAATCATTGCAAGTTCTTTAGAGGTTTTATAGCTCTCCTCGAACTTCTGCGTAAGAAAGAAATGAAGTGAAAGCGTTTGAATGCGACACAGATTTCATGTGTCTGTGACAGTTTTGGTCCATTTTATGTCTTGTCTTCATTTGTAGCCCAGCTTGAGCTTTCTTGAAATCCGTGCATGCTTCGCTGAAATGTCCTAATATTAAACTGGAGCTTTTTTTATCCTGCATTTAGGTCACACTTTACCAAAGAAGCTGAACATCATGTGTTCCATAGGGGCCACATATCCGGGCCCCTATCCTGTTGACCTTTGCGACAAAATCTTGATCAAGGACGCCGTGGCCTTTGATCAAGTGAGGATCAAGTTCACGGTCCGGTCGTACGGCAAGTATTATACTCGCACTGTTACGATTACTGTTCGAATCTCATTGATTGATTGATATGATTGATTGATATGTGGGGTTTAACGTCCCAAAACCACTATATGATTATGAGAGTGGAGGGCTCCGGAAATTTAGACCACCTGGGGTTCTTTAACGTGCACCCAAATCTGAGCACATGGGCCTACAACTGTTCGAATCTCGCTATTCTACGATGTTTTCATCTGTCCATCCGAATCGCTACGATGGTCACCGAAATTACAGTAGACGTAACACTACCATTCTTTGTAGACTGAAAAAAAAAACGCGAAGCTAGTATGAAAGGGCAGCAAGATGGCAAGTTGGGCCTGTTGGATTACGTTCATAATTAAAAATTTTGTTGAAGCGCACTAAAAAACGGACGGACAGAAGAGGCTGACAAGGACAGCGCTTGCTGAAAGGGGCCTGAATTCCGCGGGTGCTCAGATACTGTTGAAGTCGCTTCGATGATGCGTGGAAATCGGGCAGTGTTCAGAACGACAACGCTGATATCAATCGATGGGAAGGGGAAGCGGATTCAGACCACGCGAACTGTTTCGGACTTCACAGCTCCAACGGTTGTCTTGGTAGAACTGTTAACACCAGGTCCGTTCGATTCACCTGCACCACGTCGACCGATTCACCTGCACCACGTCGACATGATCAGAAACAGAACTTGAGAGTATGCATGACATGATGGATAGATAGATAATGGTGTTTCATTGTTTCCCTACGTCTTATGTTTCTTGCTTACGTTATATTATTTTCCTATGCTCCTACATGAACTAAGTGAAGCTATACCAAAATGATTCACACTTCAGAATAAACGTCGACCTTCTCGCAGACGCTTTCCTAGCCCTCAAGGCTCAGCAGGTCCAGCGCGGCTCATTCAAGATCGTTGGGCTGATGACGTGGCGCAACATCGAGCAGTTCCGGCTGTTGAACCCGTCCAGCGATGCCTTCGTGGAGAAGGTCGAGCGGCTGCTGCTGCGCATCAACCTGGATGGCCTCTGCATGGACCTTGCGGGAGTGACGCGAGGGAACATCATGGCCTACCGTCACATCCTCAGGGTGCGTCATCTTGTTTTCAGTCAATCAATCAATCAATGTTGTAATGTTATCATACGTTACCGTGGAGCAGTGTGGTGTGGAAACTTGGACCACTTCTATATTGATGGCCGCATTGCCAAGGTTCCTTATTTTTGTTTGTCAGTGCTTTTCTGCCGTTACTGGGCCGCTTTCGCTAGTATCAGGCTATCTAGTATCAAACGTGGCTGAAAACTTTCTCTTACGACTTATCGTAAGAACGTTTAGTGAGTGACATGTCGGTAATAATAATAATTATTAATCTCCGCACGTCACGCAACGGGTGAGTATTTTGGTTATCACAAGTCGTTTTATTCAAATCTACTTTATAATGCACAGTCGGTCTCGATACGTGTCTTGGCGTGCGTATTTTGGCCATTCTGATGCAGTTGGTATATAGCTTTTTGGCATTTAGCTTTGGCGTTTGCTTCGTTTAGGAATCCGTGACGAGAAGGGCGAACGCGTTCTCGAGACAACAGCCAACAATGGCGTCTCGGATCTCTTATCTGTCTGACGATAGGACGAGACGCAAGGATGCGGCACGATACGCGAGGCCCGAGCATGCGCAGTCGGGGTGTGGAAATTGCCACCGACGCACGACATCGTGCGATTGAGAAATGCTGCGCATTTAAAACAGGTGTCGTGCCCCGAATTTCACTTTGAGCCACCCCGAAAGCAGCCGAAAACCAAGGTGCGCTCTTAGCCAAAAGCCGCGTGAGCAAGCCGCATGTCAGTGCTTGTAAATCAGGCATGTTCTTCTGGATGCCCGAACTCGGGATGCCCCCATCGCACGAAGTTACAGTGTAGCATCGTCTTATGCGTTACGTCTGCGCGACACTGCTATTAAGAGTTTCACACCAAGCGAGAGTTTTTCGCGAGCAAATGTTTGATAGATATGCGGGGGTTCCAAAACTACCATATGATTATGAGAGACGCCGTAGTGGAGGGCTCCGGAGATTTCGACCACCTGGGTTTCTTTAACGTGGAGCCAGATCTGAGCACACGGGCCTACAACATTTCCACCTCCATCGGAAATGCAGCCGCCTGCACCCGGGATTCGATCCCACGACTTTACGGGTCAGCAGCCGAGTACCTTAGCCACTAGACCACCGCGGCGGGGCTCGCGAGCAAATGTAAAATTTTGTTATCGGCAAGTGTTATTCGTTTCCTGGGTATTGAGGCGCAGTGTGCATTATAATGCTGACTCTGGCGTGAAAAAGCTGTTTGTCGTACAGGTGCCATTTTTTGTATAATAAAGTGTGCATTCTAAAATTCTGTTTTGATTTTGCCTATGTAACCACGAATTGACGGGGGTCTGAGGAGGCAAAAGAAGCAACTAAATTAGTCTTCAGAATGATCCAGTATCGCTGTTTCAAGGCTTGCATGGCTCATTGTAAGCTTGGCAAATTGTTTTTTTTTTGTCTGCCCTTTGCTTCCTCATTTTTAAATGTACCTTTTCACTGAAATAAAGCTATAGTTGGAAGTCAGCGCTCTTTTCCTCTACTCGTCCTGTCCCTTTTCGTTATCGTCTATGCGCTATTAATATCTTCTGAATGGATCCTTACCTTACCAACTCGCTCAAGCTTCAGTACTTACAAGAAGAAAGGTTCACGGAATCCAGCTGCGTAATCCAATGCGCCTCTCTCATTCGTGTATAAGTGCACCTACGACTGCGTGAATCACCGAAACGGTTAGTCGCTTCGAAGCCCATGATGGTTTAAAAAGGACAGCAATTTCTAGCGTCTATTCAGCGCTTGGCCCAATAAAGAAACCTTGCACAACACGGCCTGACAACAGATCTTGATGTTCGCGTATTATCCTCGAGGCTTCTGAAGATATATAAATTGCACGGCGTAGGAAGTGGCGTAGTCTTTCAATTAATCAGTGCTAATGAGTGAATCGGCCTTAGTAAGCCGGTTTTGAGTTTAATGAGTGGTTGAGCAAGCTCTTTGGTACGACAACCTTTTTCACGAAAAATACGCAAAAAGTTTCCTTCCAGTGGAATCAAATGTCGTTTTATACGAGTACTTCATCAGCTGTGCTGTCGAGAGCACACATTTCTCAGTCGAATGAGTTCTGGCCATGACATTAGGTGACGAATGGCATTTGGGCGAATGCCATTTGGTTCATCCGTGTGGCACCGCGTGAATGACATTCAATCTGAAGGCATTAGTAGGTAAGTGCTATTTTCTCTGCCCGTGTGGCAGAGAAAATATGCTATGGCCTTTTGTGCACCAAAATGTGTGAAATATCGAAAAAAAAAACCGAAAAGACAATTAACAACATCGTATTGTTGTGTTACGGGCATAGATGTCTCCATGCTGTCTACGACGTGACGTTGTGGAGGCTCTCGACTGGTCGCATAACAATCGAAACCGCATCTGTGTTACGGCTCACGCGCACGTGAGTCTGTTAAACAGCCCCTAAATCACTCCGTGTTCAAAGGCGAGACATCGGTTTGTTCCTCGCCTTCAGTAAGCTTCCTACAGGTGCTGCGTTCTCCTCGCCACCCATTTATTTATGGATGCACATCAAAACGGCACGGGTGCCCCAAAATTTCTTTAGCTAAACTGTTCAACTCACTGGGCGATTGTTTGGATAATTGCGTGCTTTCCGAGAGAAACAAAGTCGTTAAAAGTTGATAGGAGAAAAAAAAATCACAGCATATCCACGAGGCGAATCATGAGTGGAGTGAAGCGGACGGATGGATGGACGCTTCGCGCCACTCATCGTCATTCACTCAGTGTATATGCTGTGACACCGTTTTTATTGACATGCAATGCAATTGTCTACTACGACTACGACGACACGGGACATATGACCTACGGCGTAAGGGGCTTCGCCCTAAAAGAAGAAAGTGTCGGGACGACTAGCCGAAGTTGAGATAGTGACCACTGCCGTATAGCTAAGGAGGCAGGTGGGGTGATTCGTGAATGTTTCTTGTTGGAACGTTGGTGCATACTCAAACTACAAGAAAGCCACAGCGAAGAAAGTCAGTTAGTATACCTACCTCTGTGCTCACTGTCTCTGCTTCTGCCTCTCAGTTCTACCTTTTTTTATGTTTTAGTGGCTTTCTTCGAGTTTAAGCGGGTGATTTAAGCCTATTCTGCAAGTTTTAGGTTTATCATGTGCATATATACACACGCATGAGTCGAGATAAAGAGTGACTAAAAAGCCAGTCTTCTCCCCCCGCCCCTCCCTTTCATCCAAGAAAAAGATTGATTGATTGATATGTGGAGTTTAACGTCCCAAAACCACTATATGATTATGAGAGACGCCGTAGTGGAGGGCTCCGGAAATTTAGACCACCTGGGGTTCTTTAACGTGCACCCAAATCTGAGCACACGGGCCTACAACATTTCCGCCTCCATCAGAAATGCAGCCGCCGCAGCCGGGATTCGAACCCGCGCCCTGCGGGTCAGCAGCCGAGTACCTTAGCCACTAGACCACCGTGGCGGGGCATCCAAGAAAAAGAAAGCCTGGCAATGTCATTTATACTTGTAACATATAAAATAATCCTTTCTTCTTATCATTTAAGGCATTAGGCGTCTTCTGTGATTTTTGTTTGCACGTAATCAGAGGAGGGTTATTACGTTAGCGCTATTCACAAAAGAATTAATGTTATAAAAACAAAATAAAAGGCAGATACGAGGCAATCCGATAGTACACACTGTACGTTGGCAAATGAGACCCGCTAATGGCAAACAGCAGTCGCAAACCAAACTACTAGTTGTTAAATCGGAGCCTATAGTGGCGGCAAAAGCAGGACCCACCAAGGCACGACCGATGACCTTCTTCCCACAGGATATGCGAGTGCGGCTGATGGACACCAAGTTCCTCTGCTCCCTGTTCGACTACAACGTGCTGTACAAAGCTTCATTCCAAGACCTGCTCTCTCTGCTCAGGTATGCGCTTCAAGCATGCGCTGTAGGGTGTCAGACGGTGCGGGCTATTACATACCTTTACGACTTCGAAATGGTACCAGCCACAGTTTAAAGAGAGCCCCACGTTTCTCGACCACCTGAGGAGAGGTACCGAAACGTCGGGCCTATCCTCAGGTATTCTTTTACGATAACTTTTTTTTTACCGTAAGATGCGTGTGTGCCTATGGGCCGTGTTCTTAACTTGTAAGGTGCCGTCTATCAGACTGGCAAGAAAGTAGTATCTTAAACAAAGTAAGTAGTACTGTGCCACGAGCATTAGGTCGTTGCGTGACTCTATAGTGTCACGTGATCGTGACGTTGACGAAGGCACCAGTCGGTGTTTTGAAGACTCAGGTCTTTTTGTTTTTGTTTTTGTGAACCTGTACCTGAGAAACAAACGTCACACTATCGAGCAATACATGCTGTAGACCGATAGCGGTGAACAGAGAGAGTCGTTTATTGAAAAAAACAAACAAACTGACAAGCGCTGAAGCGCGTCGGAATTTATACACAGGCCACCCACCACGGCGATCTGTCTAATGGTCGTTGTGCTCGACTGCAAACCGACAGGTTCGCAGGTTCGAATCCCGGCCTCGGCGGCCGCATTTTCGGTGAAGGCGAAAGTGCTTGATGCCCACGTTGAAGGACGCCAGTTGCTGAAAATTTCCGGAGCCCTCCACTAAGGCGCTTCTCATAATCGTGTGCTGGTTTAGCGACGTTAAGCACCAAAAATCGAATGAGAAGGTGATGCGGATTGTACCTGATTACGCTCTCGCCTTCCACCAGTCGGAGGTTAACTCTTTCAGGTGCCGCCTAACTGTAAATACGCCAAGCTTACGCAACGTTAAGGCACCAATTATTATATTGCAACAAAACTAACGTCGTAATACGTTGACCTATGTGTCTTATTGTCACCCATCTTAAGTTCTAATTGAATATTCATTTATCCATTATATTCGAAGTCGCATGTTTGGTACCTGCCAGTGAAAAGTTATCTTTTTTGCCCACTTTCCTTTCTTCCCATATACATTACAATTGATTCTAATAGCACCTATAATTGAAAAAAAAAATAAAATGAAGGCACACTTACTAGGCTGGATATACAATTGGTTCAAGCCTCAATTTACCTTGCTGTAGTTCTGCATCAGTCATCTTGCTCTATGCATCTGAGACGCAACTAGCAAAAACAAGCGGTCTACACAATTGTGAACAAAACGCCTCGATGTGTTAAGCGTCCTCCTATTTTTTTTCGCCCGTTTCAACTCGTTTCCCCTCTATCTCGCAATTAATAAACACCAATTAAAAGCTACAGGTAAAGCTCTCGTTCGTTCGAATGGTGTTTTCTGCCTTCATTATCTACAGGCTTTAATTGAATTGGCATCCGTGCAGTATGGGGATAATCAATGGACGGGCCAGACGCTGCCATCATTCGTCCTTGACTAGCAAACGGACGTGAATTGCTTAGCAAGCGGGCGTGACACGTACCAGGAAGTTGCTGGTGCGCGCGCAACCGCGGTCTATCTTCGGGTCACATCAAATTCATGGGCACACGAGTAAGGGCAACATGTTACGCTACGAGGTGCGTAACGCGCAATCGCGCCGAAATCGCCGCTATTTTAGCTCCTCGTTTTTTCCCTTGGTGCTTGGCCGTCTTACGGGCCCGTCTCTCCTTTTTTTTTCCTCGTGTAATACGCGCGCCTGTTTCCTTGTATTGCCGTTTTGGCTTCTATAAATACGCTTCCGCTCGATGCAGGGTGTTCAACACGACCGTGATACACCAGAGTGTGCAATCCATCTCGAACATGGAGACCTCGGTGCCCAATGCCATTCGCCACCTGACTAGGAGGAAGTACTCCCTGGTACGCGCGGGCTGCAGCTGCTGTCTTACCGTTACTACGCTCACGTCTAGCAACACTGCGTATTTCAGCGATGGCTGTTTGACATGAATAGTTAAAGAAATCGAAGAACATCTTCAAGCGCAGCTCGTTACAACTCACGCGATTCGGTGGTGTCGTACGTACAGCAACAACTCGGTGCCTGCGATCGGTAACAGTTCACATGCGTATTAGTATGCGCCATTTCTCAATAACTGATCCTCCCTCTATTGTCGGCTCGTCAATGATCTACCGTTCCTTTTATGGTAATCTGATCTTTTATCAAAATACTTCGTCGTTTCACGTTGACCACACATAATTGGTGTTTAGATGTGAACGCATCACTGTCGTTGTTGCCACAGGCAATTGATCGTGGCAAGTGGTTGGTTATGAAGGAGCACGAGGATGAAGACTTAATTCTCTGCCGCCAAGAGGACCGCGCTGACGCGTGGCAACGCTTTTCTTGCCTCCATTTTCGCAATATAACAAGAACTCTAGATTTTCTTTTTTTTCTGCAAAAATAGTCGTTTATACGCACAATATGCGTTTAATGTATACAAATAAGATATATTCGTCGCGTCAAGTCCACGACGTCGTATTTTTCGATTTATACGCGAAAACATTCTTTTTTCTCAACGTCGCGTCCCAGACTGCTGCCCTAGAGTTGGCGATGGAGATCCGTGGGACGTCCCGTCACCGCGGAGTACACAAATAAGAGATATTCGTCGCGTGAAGTCCATGACGTCGTACTTTTCGATTCATACGCGAAAACGTTCTTTTTTCTCGACGTCGCGACCCAGACTGCTGCCCTGGAGTTGGCGATGGAGATCCGTGGGACGTCCCGTCACTGCGGAGTACACAAATAAGAGATATTCGTCGCGTTAAGTCTATGACGTCGTACTTTTCGATTTACACTCGAAAACGTTCTTTTTTCTCGACGTCGCGTCCAAGATGCTGCCCTGGAGTTGGCGATGGAGATCCGTGGGACGTCCCGTTACCGCGGCGTACACAAATAAGAGATTTTCGTCGCGTTAAGTCCATGACGTCGTACTTATCGATTTACACGCGAAAACGTTTTTTCTCGACGTCGCGTCCAAGATGCCGCCCTCGAGTTGGCGATGGAGATCCGTGGGACGTCCCGTCACCGCGGCGTACACGAATAAAAGATATTCGTCGCGTTAAGTTCATGACGTCGTACTTTTCGATTTACACGCGAAAACGTTCTTCTTTCTCGACGTCGCGTCCAAGATGCTGCCCTGGAGTTGGCGATGGAGATCCGTGGGACGTCCCGTCATCGCGGCGTACATAAATAAAAGATATTCGTCGCGTAAAGTCCATGACGTCGTACTTTTCGATTTACACGCGAAAACGTTCTTTTTTCTCGACGTCGCGTCCAAGATGCTGCCCTGGAGTTGGCGATGGAGATCCGTGGGACGTTCCGTTACCGCGGCGTACAGAAATAAGAGATTTTCGTCGCGTTAAGTCCATGACGTCGTACTTTTCAATTTACACGCGAAAACGTTTTTTCTCGACGTCGCGTCCAAGATGCTGCCCTGGAGTTGGCGATGGAGATCCGTGGGACGTCCCGTTACCGCGGCGTACACAAATAAGAGATTTTCGTCGCGTTAAGTCCATGACGTCGTACTTTTCGATTTACACGCGAAAACGTTCTTTCTCGACGTCGCGTCCAAGATGCTGCCCTGGAGTTGGCGATGGAGGTCCGTGGGACGTCCTGTCACCGCGGCGTACACAAATAAGAGATGTTCGTCGCGTTAAGTCCATGACGTCGTACTTTTCGATTTATACGCAAAAAACGTTCTTTGTCTCGACGTTGCGTCCCAGAATGCTGCCCTGGAGTTGGCGATGGAAGATCTGTGGGACGTCCCGTCACCGCGGCGTACACAAATAAGAGATGTTCGTCGCGTTAAGTCCATGACGTCGTACTTTTCGATTTACACGCAAAAAACGTTCTTTTTCTCGACGTTGCGTCCCAGAATGCTGCCCTGGAGTTGGCGATGGAGATCTGTGGGACGTCCCGTCACCGCGGCGTACACAAATAAGAGATGTTCGTCGCGTCAAGTTAATGACGTCGTACTTTTCGATTTATACGCAAAAAACGTTCTTTTTCTCGACGTTGCGTCCCAGAATGCTGCCCTGGAGTTGGCGATGGAGATCTGTGGGACGTCCCGTCACCGCGGCGTACACAAATAAGATATATTCGTCGCGTTAAGTCCATGACGTCGTACTTTTCGATTTATACGCAAAAAACGTTCTTTTTCTCGACGTTGCGTCCCAGAATGCTGCCCTGGAGTTGGCGATGGAGATCTGTGGGACGTCCCGTCACCGCGGCGTGCACAAATAAGAGATGTTCGTCGCGTTAAGTCCATGACGTCGTACTTTTCGATTTACACGCAAAAAACGTTCTTTTTCTCGACGTTGCGTCCCAGAATGCTGCCCTGGAGTTGGCGATGGAGATCTGTGGGACGTCCCGTCACCGCGGCGTACACAAAAAAGAGATGTTCGTCGCGTTAAGTCCATGACGTCGTACTTTTCGATTTATACGCAAAAAACGTTCTTTGTCTCGACGTTGCGTCCCAGAATGCGGCCCTGGAGTTGGCGATGAAGATCTGTGGGACGTCCCGTCACCGCGGCGTACACAAATAAGAGATGTTCGTCGCGTTAAGTCCATGACGTCGTACCTTTCGATTTATACGCAAAAAACGTTCTTTTTCTCGACGTTGCGTCCCAGAATGCTGCCCTGGAGTTGGCGATGGAGATCTGTGGGACGTCCCGTCACCGCGGCGTACACAAATAAGATATATTCGTCGCGTTAAGTCCATGACGTCGTACTTTTCGATTTATACGCAAAAACGTGCTTTTTCTCGACGTCGCGTCCCAGACTGCTGCCCTGGAGTTGGCGATGGAGGTCCGTGGGACGTCCTGTCCCCAAGGCGTACACAAATAAGAGATGTTCGTCGCGTTAAGTCCATAACGTCGTAATTTTCGATTTATACGCAAAAACGTTCTTTTTCTCGACGTTGCGTCCCAGACTGCTGCCCTGGAGTTGGCGATGGAGATCCGTGGGACGTCCCGTCACCGCGGCGTGTGTTGGACGCTGACTCCGTGGGGCATGGAGTACAGGCTGCTCCTGCCCACCGAGGCCACGGGCGTCGGCGTGCTGGCGCGCTTCGTACGTTCGGCTGTGTCCGGATCAGACGTACGTGAGGCGCCTCAATCCCATTGCTCAGGCGCGGATGTGAAGTATCCTGCGTGAAGTTAACTTTGCTTTATAGAGCTGAAATCAGGTGATTGTGTGGTACAAAATTATATAATGACAACTAAAAAAATTATTACAGTAGGTATTTAAAACACACACACACACGCACGCACGCACGCGCACACGCACACACACACACACACACACGCACACGCACACGCACACACACACACATACACACACACACACACACACACACACACACACACACACACACACACACTAGAAAGCACAGTTTGCGTGATGCTAATGCAGTATCTAATCACTCGCTGTCGCTCTAGTTTGCCTTGACCACAGACCGATGTCAGAAGTAATCGCTTTTGAAGGCTCTCCTGAGAAGTCGTCGCAGACGAAGGTGACGAAGGCACCAAAAGCAGCGGACTTGCACCGCCGGTTATACACCAATAGCGATTACATGGAGGAGTGTCACCCCATGTGCGTGTTTTCCCTCCCTATTCCTCTTTCTACCTATCACTTTCAATCTATTCTATCCTTGCCTCTTCGCTCTCTCTTTTCTGTTCCTTTCTTGGTAATAGCGGTCACTGTTGGCTAGTTTAGTCTAAAGTTGAGTAACGGGAACTAACAACGGCTGATATTGGCTGTGCGCTCTTGCCACGACGTAATTAGCTAATATTACTATGTATCCATATCACACTCCAAAGGACGTTTATTATAATAGTGCTTCGCTTATGAAAATGGACCACAAAAAATTTATTTTTTCCCCGTTGCAGCTGTGCACCACATACCAGAAGCTACCCAGGTTTTTCGACAACATGACGGCCACGTGGTACTTTGTGAACGACACCAAATGGATCGCATACGACGACCGAAACTCGCTCGAGCAGAAGGTAACGTTCGATAGGAAGCCCCGCTCAATACGAATTCACCCTGTGTTAGTGGGAAGGGTTGAGTTTGGTGCTCACCGCACAGACAATGGGCACAGCCCATGGAGGTCTAAAAAAGCACAGACCGATAGTGGAAAAGAGGGCTGCTACTCTGGACACTGCCAAATTTGTCTATGTCATCAAATTCCGCATTATTGTCGCTATGGTTGACATTTAAATACCGCCATTGCTGGATTTGACCTTAAGGTGCAATTTGACACTGTACCCAAGGACAGCGATGCACACTAAAACATGGTGATAATTGCTAAGCTTTTGTGCGTAAAAAAACACGATAGTATTACGAGTTACGCCGTTGTAGGGGACTCCGGATTGATTTCGACTACCTGGTGGTATTGAACGTGCATCTAAATTCAAGTACATAGGTGTTTTTTGACTCCCCCTCCCGCAATCAAGATGCGGCCGCAGGAGCAGCATGACACCTGTACATGGGAGGCAAACGTTCGCATTGGAGGCAAACTATAAAATGATAAGTTGACAGCGAGGTTTATGAGAGACCGCGCTGTGCACGCGTCTTTACTTTATGTCCGTCGTTCTTCTCGCGCGTCATTGGTGTTATTAAAATTACAGTCACGAGACTCGGCGACTTCTTTCCAGTGTTCATTCATAATGCCCTTCTTTATGTAAAAAAAAGAACATTTATACCGTAATTTTTCGACTGGATAAACTTGTATATTTGTTTTATTTTTGGTGGGATATACATATTTTCTGAATTCCTATGAGAACAATTTTCAATGGGTTGGTTCATGATCTTAAACGGCTTTTTATCGAGAACGATAAAAATTGTCATATTAGCCTTCAACTTACAACAGATTTAATAGAAAGAAAGAAAGAAAAAAAGGAAGAAGCTTAATGACTCCAATTACGCGCGAGAAGAACGATGGACAGAAAGTAAAGATGTTTACACAGCATGGTCTCTCATAAACCTCGCTGTCAACTTATCGCCATCTTAGTTTGCCTCCGATGCGAACGTTTGCCACCGATGTACAGGTGTTATGCTGCGAACCTCGAGGACGCGGGTTCGACTCCAGCGGCCGCATCTTGATTGCGGGAGGTGGAGTAAAAAAAAAACACCTGTGCGGGCTTGTATAATAGGTACGTACACATAGGTATTTCAAACAGCGCAGAAACGGAATAGAAATGGGAACACACAGCGTAGGTGCTAACTTCCAACAGGTATTTATTGTGTGAAAGCAAAATATATGGTCAGCAAAAGACGAAAGAAGACACTTGATAAACATGATAAAAGGATGACAATCGGTTACAGGCTTTTGAAGGAGTCAATAAATGTGACACATGTGTGCTTGCGAGCTGAAACACTATATAAGAGTGCACATAGACTGCGCCTGACATGAGGTGTCCCTTACACGCACTGACGTGTAGTGCAACATACTGCAACAATAACTGCTAAGAACCAGTCAATTGAGTTCAATGAACGAAATTCGGAAGTGTAGCTGTTGAGAGTAAGTGATTATTTGGCTTTATTACTGTTTTTAAGAAGGCAACTGATGTAATACTCGGATGATATTTCTCTACTTTAATGGACCATTTTCATAATTTGAGAGTGCGCTTCTCTGCACTGCATATTTGAAGACGTACTGGCGGCACTTGTCGTGCTTTAAGGAAAGACGCGGTTCTATAGTTTAACGTGGTAGGGCTTGTTTATTACGAGTGTTTATATCAAGAGAGGTGACTGAACATTTTCCACGTTATTGCGTAAGCGAACCGCGCTTGAACAGGCTATTTGCCCCAAGTAAAAAGCACAGCAGGAAAACGCAATGCACAAAAACTAACTTTACAAGTTTGAAAAGGGTCTATTGGGCCATATGAGCCATAAAAAGATGATTTGAACGTTGTATTGATTTGGCAAACAAAGGAACGAGAGCATTAAATGAAGGGCAACGCTTCGCTTCGTGCCATTTTGTGCGAGGGTCTTGTATAACGCGTTACATAAAAGGTAACGTGCTTAAGTATGTTTCAGTGCAATGCATAGCTGCATTGCGGTAAAGTTATTTAACATGCGAAAATTTTAAAAACCGTTGGGACACGTAGGAGTTGGGAGAGAGCACTTGAGGTTGTGACAAAGCAGACAGCCGCATTTACGGATGCTCGATTTCACGGCTACAGTTTTACGGCTACAGTTGTACGGCGAATTTTGCGGCTAACAGTTTCTTTTATTCAATGTACCGTATCTCTTGAGGGAATATAAAAATTTAATGGATTTTACTTGTCCTAAAACGAAAGCAATGCGCAAATGATTCTTTTCAACACCGTACTGAACATTTGGTCGATTTTTCCGCTGCATTTTTGTTACCTAATTACTATATTGTTTTACTCCTTTAATACTGCCACGTGGTAGTGTATTATTTTGTAGCCCAAGTGTCGTGTTTCTTTACTCGTTAATCGACCGACGTTTATTATACTGTAACTGCATGATGGTCTCACCAACTTAAAAGACACGTGGGAATTTTTCCGAGGGGCTTGCTTGGATATTAAACACAATCAAATGAATCGATCAGAGATTTAGGCCAGAGTAAGCGCAGGGGACGTCAATTGTCAACCTTAGCGGTAGTTTACTAACTGTGCCGTGAAATGAACTAAATTTAACTGGACAAAAATAACCTTTTCCGTCGGTATATCGTCTGAAACCACAACCTTCGAGTTGCGCGCCTTGTTGCATGTCATTGGAAGCAGGCATTAGTTTTATTTGTTGTGAAATTAACAGACAAGCAAATAAATAAGTAGATGAATAAATAAATAAATTTCTGGAATCGACATTTGTATATGTAGTACGCGTACAGTGGGTACGGATGGGAACGCGAACAGTGTGCCATGAACATTCTCTGCTGTTTCGAATTTCTTTACAGGTGGTTGTAGCCATGGATTTGTGATAAAAGCCGCTAGAATCATCCATAATACAACAAGAACCATTCTAGTATAATTTAGTGTCGCTAAGACCAGAGCGTGATTGCTGCGCCGTTCATGTTTGTTTCTATTCGCCTCCCCCTCTTTCTTTCCTGTACATATCATACTTAATAGTTACGTCAGATCGATTGTTTTTTTTTTTCTTTTCTTCTTCACTACTTCATACGTCCTCGTACGGTGCTCGGCAATCTAAATGCCATAATCATTCTGTATGACAGCCTACGCTTTCTTTGTTGTTTTTTTCCTTTGCGCCACCGAAGAACGCTGGAAACATGGCGCCAGCTCATTATAATACAATGATTGGCGAGAGCTTTGGTTCCGCATTGTGGCAACATTTGCCCCTCCTGGAAACGTGGGGCGTTCACCGATGACACCGATCGCCATGCGGGTCAAGGAGCCTGTTTCAATTACCGAGCGCTGCACACCACGTGCTGGTTTTGTTTTTCTTTGTATAGTGGTTCCAGAACGAATTCGTGTCTACGCACTGCCTTGTGCGCGCGCCGATCTTTGAAGACAAACACGAGCCGCTTATACTACGCACTGCCTTGTGTGCGCGCCCATCCCTGAAGACAAGCTTGAGCAGCATATACTATTCCGACTGGGATGGGTCCGGCTGTCATGCTCGAAGTAAATTCATTTTATTGACTGAATGATCGAGCAGTCGAATGAACGAACGAACGAACGAACGAACGAACGAACGAATCAATTAATGAATTAAATACGCACCTGCCGCGTGGCACTTGCGGTGTCTCCAGACTATCACGTTGCAAACCAAATATTGATGGATTGATTGATTGATCGATTGATCAATTGGTTGGGTGAATGAATGAATGATTCAGGGTAGGCCGTGGATTTGAATCAGCATGGATGGAGCGTTCTCGTAAATGGTCGGTTAGAGGACCGTTAATTTTCTAAAGCCCAGAAAGCAAGGATATCGGCAAGCCTTTATCTCACGGACCTGTGTGGATTCTGACATTGGTGGCCACGTTGATGATCCTGAGACTATGACGAAATATTCTACGCTGGTCACAGCACATTCCAACTTAGTACTAGCGCGGTAGCACATTACTGTCGGTTCCCTTCACCGCAATACACAAGCACGCTTTGCCGTTATACATTTATGTATTGTGGCGAAGCAGTAGTATTGTGTCAATCTGTAATGTTGGCGACCAACAAATGCAGGTTCTCCCTCAGTCGCGTCGCCGGTTTTTCTCAAGTGACCACAGGAAAAGCATGTGCAGGGGTGCCTAAATAAATGCTCAGCTAAAGCTTCGCAACTTTTGTTTTCCCAGACGCACATCAGTAGCACGCCTTGTCAGCGGCTCGTCACAATACCCGTTACGATTCTCGCGCCCGCCTGCTCTGGCGAACTGAAAGGAGATGCAAAAGTACGCTCTCGGGTCACCAACATAGTCCTACTTTCGCCTACAAGAAAAAAAAAAACCCAGTATATACACGAAGTGAATGATGAAGAGTGGGGCGAAGCATCCATCAATCCGTCCACCCTTCCGTCCATCCGTTCTTGCTTCCATCCGTCCATGCGTCCGTCTGTGCGACCGTGTGTCCGTTCGTGCATCCGTCCGTCCGTGCGTTCGCCCGTCTGTCTTTTCGTGCGTCCGTCCGTGCGTGCTTCCGTCTATCAGGTCCGTCCGTCCGTCTGTGCGTCCATTCGTACGTGCGTCCGTCCGTGCATCTGTCTGTCCATCCATCGGTCCATCTGGTGAACACTCCAAGTACCGCCATCTCACATGTTTTTATCACATATTCATCATATAGAAGTACGGCCATACAGCAGACATTCTAAGGTCTAAACGAGAAGTGGCAAGGCCGGACTAAAAAAGCGTCACGCGCACACTCTTACGGCCTGTGCTTTGTCTCTGGCTCCTACCTTTCACCGCCACCAGTTCATGGCTACTGCTGCCCACCCCTCGCTAAACCTTGATAAATAAAATCAAGGAGGTTACGCCTAGCGAGTTTAACGTGGCAACTTTTTTGGTCAGATAGTGCTGAAAGGGCGTCCATCTGTTACTAGATTTTAGTAAGCATCAAAATGAAGGCAAATTTTAATAAAAGTTAAGTCAGCGATACTCGTCGCTGTAGGTTATTTCATCAAAAACAACTACACATTTATCATTAACATGCGCGAGTTTCCTCAATTAAAAAACGTGTGGGCGTGCCGCTAGTCCAGCCGTAAATCTGGCTACCTACTAGTACTACACATACGTACATACATACATACATACATACATACATACATACATACATACATACATACATACATACATACATACATACATACATACATACATACATACATACATACATACATACATACATACATACATACATACATACATACATACATACATACATACATACATACATCGCGGACCTACGACTCACGGCCTAAGGAGCCTCTCCCCTTAAAAAATGAAGAGACTGATGTCAGGGCCACTCCTATTAGGTATCTTACCTACGCGTCTCTGCTCGGCGCTCATGCGTCCGTTTTTGTTGAAGTTAATACGAACACTGACCCCCGTATTCACAAACGCTCCTCGACTCGACTTTCACCCTTCACTTGACAAAGTTGAGCACTGCTCCGCTGCTCGGCTGAAAATAATGCTGCGCTACTTAAGAATCGCAGCAGATTATCGCTGATCTGCAGTGACTTGCCGTGCCTAAAGATGGCGCTTCCACCGGCTTTCTGAAGTGAAGGTGAGGCGTAGAGTGAAGGCACGTTCTAGAATATGCGGGTAAGCCCGCAATCTTTTGCTTATATTCGCAGAGTTCTGGAAGTCTTCCAGCGCGCTTGTCGTAAACGCCTGTGGCAGAAAGCAAAATGTTAGTCCTTGAGTTCGGTTATTCGAAAGGCCGGGCGTTACATACTTGCACGAGAGGTCGAAACGTGTAGTCGACTCATTAAAAAATCTTTTGGCACCCGTGCGCGTAATATGCCAATCTATATATAGCCTGTTTCGCGACAGCTATAACTGCAGCCAGCATGGGACTGTTACAGCGCCCGGTCACTTGTCTGATCAGTCGGCTAAACCGACGAAAAGAAAGAGACAAAAAAGAAAGTGTTGGAAAGTGGTTCTGAGTTTTGCCAGCGTACGGAAGGTTTCTTTTTAAAGTTTTCAAGTAAATATTTCAAGAAATGTGCGTCACGACTTCATGCCTGATTAAGATTATGAGAATTGCTTGCGCTGCATGTTGGCTCGCAGACTTGTAGTTAGGTGCAGGAAAAACGGCGTAGTGATTGAAATTCGGGGGCTGCACCACTTCACTGCTGCAGGGCGCCCGTACTGTCTATGTGTTTTATTCTTCTGTGTGGTTTTGAATTTGGCATCAAGCTGACTATTTAATCCATCCATTCACTGCATGCACTCACACTACTTGTCATTGTCGTCTTACCCGTTATAATTTGGTGGTCCGTGTCAGTGGACAGCTGGTGTTCTCAGTGTAGCGCTAACTATACAAGGCCGTCCATAAAGAGTTCTTGCAGATCGAGCTAGTTAGCGTTTTGTGACGAGCTTGCCCCCTATTGCACACGCAGGCGTGCTCAGGATTCCACACTTGGGAAAGGGGTGGTGGCGCAAAAAGAACTCGCAGGTTTCCGCAGGGGCGTAACCAGGAGATTACACAGGCCCTTGCCCTCCCCCCTCCCCCCCAAAAAAAATTGTTGTTGGGCCCCTGGGTTGCCGTACACATACACTGAAGACGACTCGAAGGCCAAAGCCTACTTCTTTTTCCTCTCAGCCGATGTAATGATACTGTACCGCCACCTTCCGAAAGCTTTCTGCAAATAACGCGTTTTTGCACTTCCTCCAAGATCAGAGGGACCTCACCTGGTTGCGCATTGCCTCCGGAATCGTGCCACCTTGGACCAAGTTACCAATCTAGTAACGTTGCAAGTTACGGTGTCGTGTGAGGACGTCACATATTTTGTCGATCCGTGACGTCATCGTGACGTGTTATGATGACGTCATCACGCGAGGTTTTTTTTTTTCTGCATCACTCGTCCCACACGTCGCGAGACGCTGACTCCACCGACGCAGGACGACGACAGTCAAATTTCACGTTCGACGGGTCATCTCGGGCTTTCGACCGAATAAAACGAGTTTCGCGATGGGTTCGAAGATGATTACGAAACGATGACGTTTTTCCCGGAACTGTCTGTCCATCAGCGGTCCTTGTCTTCAAAACCTTGCCTGGCGATAACCTTACGCCTTAAATAGAGGCGATACTGGTCTGACCTGCGTGAAGATGTCGGTCGACTTTATATGATTAAAGAGAGCAGCCGCTATCGCCGCCACACCTCCCCCCCTCCCATTCCCTCACTTTGTACGCACGCCTGCTGTATAAAGCATTCATATCTAAAACCTGAACAAACCTGTTAAAGTACAAGAAGTGTTGAAAATTTGTGTGCTTACAGATTTCAGTAATATATCGCAGTGTGTTGGTTTTTTTTGTTTGTAAAACAGTAGCCGAGTTCGATTATTGCTGCTGTCTTTCGCCATTTTTTACAACCAACCCTGTGTACAATCAACCTTCCTCTCGGACAAAACTGTAATTCGACCATAGCAAGACTACATTATATTATTATTATTATTATTATTATTATTATTATTATTATTATTATTATTATTATTATTATTATTATTATTATTATTATTATTATTATTATTATTATTATTATTTCCAGTTTTCTTTCACTGAGTGACCTCCGGGTCATCGCGGAAGATCGTTCAACGTAGAGCTTAGTTCCGACCGCTTGGCTCGGGAGGAAAGCAACCTTTAATCGCCCTTAGCTCCCTTCATACGAGCTGCTTCGCTTAAATTATGAAGCGAGTTGGGGCCTAACCGCATACATAATTAAAGGAAAGCTTTTTCGGGGAAATCTTCTGATTAACCTTGCATGTAAGAGGAGCTTATTCGTAATTCTTAGCTCATCGTCGAGTAGAGGATGGTGGCGCCATCTGCGAACCTTCGCTCGTAAACATAGGCGTTTCCGCCATTCTCCATCAAGGGGGGAGGGCGGGGCAAGTTGCACAGCAACACCTCCTCTCTCTCATTTATTATTCTTTAGTAGATTCGTCGTGTGAACGTCTCTCATACTTCCTAGATATGAGCGCAAAAAAAAAGAGAGAGAAACAAGGACGAGGGAAAGGGGGTACGCACACACAGGCGCTATATACTGCCAACACGAACTTTCATTTTATTGATTGATTGATACGTGAGGTTTCAAGTCCCAAAATGACCATATGATTATGAGAGACGCCGTAGTGGAGGACTCCAGAAATTTCGACGACCTGTGGTTCTTTAACGTGCACCCAAATTTGAGCTCACGGGCCTACAGCATTTCCGCCTCCATCGAAAATTCAGCCGCCGCAGCCCGGATTTGATCCCCCGACCTGCGGGTCAGCAGCCGAGTACCTAAGTCACTAGACCACAGCGGCAAGACAGAGACGTTTTTTTTTCAGTCCCCGAGCCGACTTATATACCTAAGTTTTTGCACACGACAGTCACGTGACCATGGAGAAAACACGAAAAATTTATGCAAATCAACAGCTAACAACATGACAGGGCTGGAAGCTTCCTACAACGACAGTGCTGAGAGCACGTAGAAGGCCGGCACCAAGACAAGTCTTGGCACATGAGCAGGTAGTAGTCTAATTCCTTCTTACTCGACGACAGTGACGTTTTAATAGCAAACCTTTCACCGAAATAGTCTATCTGTTCAACTTCCATTATTAACTTATTGATTTGACACTTACTCCTGCCCACTATAACAGTCTTATCGAAATTGGGTTGACACGTGCACTTGTAGCGTAGCGCCGAAAACCCGCCAGATGGCGATTTGCCTAATTTGTTGCTGCCGAACACTTGATAATGTTCTGTAAAGGGCTTCATTCTATGATGGCGCAGAGTTTTTCAAAGCACTGGGGTTTAGGGACATGGAGGGCAAAATAGACGTTAAGCGGGTAGAAATAACTAGAAGGAGGTTATCTGATTGGTGGCTAAAGCCAAGGCACGAGTGAACATTAAACCATTCACTGCAAAGTACCAGTCCTATACTTCACTATTTAAAGGAAAAAAATAAATAAATCTAGTTGTTGGTTCACTAAGTATTACGGCTAGGTGGCGTTAGCCGCCGCCCGATCTAAAGGGCACAGTCGCATAAATCCATCCATCCATCCATGCATGCTGTGTTCTTTCGGTACTTAGGTCGGCTGGGTGACTTAAATGAACGTTTTTCTTGTCAGTAGCGCCCGTGTGTGTGTGTACGCCTTCCTCCTTTCTTCCTTGTCATGTTTCGCACTCTTATCTAAGTGGAACGACAGACAGACAAGCCCTCATCGCTGCCCTTCTCTCACCCGAATCGTGCGCGCAGATCCCACAACTGCTGGCGGCGTACGCACCGGACTGCGTGTACGTAGAGGACGTTCAGCGGGACGACGCCAGGGGCGTGTGCGACCGACCCTTCCCGCTGGTCTCCTCGCTACAGGGCATGCTCGCCGAAGCCCTCCAGTACACCACGCACGTCGCAGGCTCGTCGACGGCGGCGTCGAGCATCGCACTCGTCGCAGGTTGACGCCAGAGAGACGTCGCCTAGCACCGCGGGCGCCATCTTTTCTGGCTGGCGTTTTAGCCGGAAAGCGAGCAGCCATTAAAACCTCAATCGGCAGAGCCATGTTTGCCTGATCTTCCTTTACACGTTACTTTCACGGGCCATCAGCGTTGCGCGCCCCGCCGCGGTGGTCAAGTGGCTAAGGTACTCGGCTGCTGACCCGCAGGTCGCGGGTTCAAATCCCGGCTGCGGCGGCTGCATTTCCTATGGAGGCGGAAATGTTGTAGGCCCGTGTACTCAGATTTGGGTGCACGTTAAAGAACCCCAGGTGGTCGAAATTTCCGGAGCCCTCCACTACGGCGTCTCTCGTAATCATATGGTGGTTTTGGGACGTTAAACCCCACAAATCTAATCTAATCTAATCATCAGCGTTGCGTTCCTTGGAGACGCTGAGTAACAATGAAGGTAATCAATGAGGAAATTTTGAAACCAGGTGCGAAAGAAATTTCGGAAATTCATTTTGAAATTCATACGAGGATTTTTTTCTTTCTGTTAGCGACCCAGTGATGATTGTGTTCAAGGGAGAAACGAAATTTCTCTCGCGCCAGGCTTGCCAGTTTCCGGTTTGATTACCTCCGTTGTTCGTTGTTATACGGCACGCCTGCGCAATTTGCGGATGTGTAAACTCGCGGATCTACCCTCGATAGGATAAGTTGTCAGTTTGCGTCTGTGTCTGTCTTCCTCTCAGTTGTCCAGATGCGTTGTTATATTTACGATGAATTAAATGTCGGACAGCTCCCTTTAAGAAAGTTCGTTGGAGCACTCGCATCCTCAAAAGACAGCGCTTCGTACTGCGGTATCACATTTTATAACTGACTCCAATAGTAAGGCGAACGCCTTAAATGTCTTGTTAAACAGAAAATTGGACGGTGGGTAAAGTCCGTCTCACGGCGTCGGGGAAAAAATTCACAGCACATCCACAGAATGAATGACGATGAGTGGGCGAAGCTCCGAAGGTACATCGATAAAGCGTGAAGCCTCCGTAAATCTTGTGCAGTCGATCATCGTGTAAAGATGGCGTACACGTGCTGCAGGCGTTTTCCGAGCCCTCAGCTCTGCCGCCTTGTCTTCGTCGTTTCATATACTCGAGCACACGGACGGCCGATGAAAGAGAAAGCGCGCTAAGAGCGAACTCATTTTATAGATGCTTCTCCAGCGGTCTCCTGTCACACGAGAGCACGCATCGGAGTGGAGCGAGCGCCGCAGTATCGTCTAGTGAGCGATCCGAGTACTAACGGTGGGAGCGCCACAGCGTCATCTAGTGAGCGCTCTGAGTACTAGTGGTGGCTACTACGCCGACGCGAAACTAGCCTACACCCTAAGGAGCTTCGCTTCTGAAAACGAAACCTGAGGACGTCGCCACATGACGTCATCACGGGGCCACAGATAGCAAAATTTTTGTACTGTAAAGCCACTCTACGGCGAAGTACAGGGGCTTTACACATGGTTAAAGGATTACACGATGCCGTCGTAGCGCCCTCCTTTGGGCGGCGAACAAAACCGGAGAACTTGCGACCTCAAACGAAGACGGTAAAGACTGCGCTTGACAGTAGCACGTGAAGCTGCGGCTCGTGTCACCTAAGTGACTTTCGTCTTCGAGTATACGTTGGTTCCTGTTCAAAATACTTCTAGTCTCGTGTAAGTGTTATTTTAGCAGTAATGAGTTATTTTGAAACAGAAATTTTCTATGATTTTTGTTCTTTTACTGTAATTTCTATTCATGATAATGACTATATTGTCTGATCTGAATGGGTTAGAAAAACAATTGTAACCGTCTTTCTGTCTTTATGTACGTTTTTCTTCTTTTTGTTTTCAATAGGAAATACTTGAACTATCTAAAACAATTCATATAATCACATGGCCAATCCTCCTGCAGCGGCTAGAAGCCATGTTAGTGTAATAATAATAATAATAATAATAATAATAATAATAATAATAATAATAATAATAATAATAATAATAATAATAATAATAATAATAATAATAATAATAATAATAATACTCACCTGTCTTTCCTTCAACCTGATGGATTCACTTGCCGGTGGTGGAATACCCTTTATTGTTTCAATAAGTGTTCTGAACAACTGCGTAGAGCACCGATAAACAGTCTACAATTCACGGCTCTTCCACCTCTTTCCGGTGTTATTGGACAGAAAATGATCTTGCATAACGAGCGTCGCAATCCACCCGACGCCCTTGAAAGCACGCTCGGGTGCAGCCGGACAAAAGCTGGGTATACGGTGCGAATCGCATTCATTCACACTGGCGCATTCATAGCGTCCTCACGAAATGAGTGAGGCGGAGCTCTCGCCACTCACCTACAATACCTCGCTGCTATGGACACTGCGCGCCATTGTGTTATTTTTCGAAAGAAATATACTTTCTATGTGTGCAGGGAATGTTTCAGAAGGAAGTAAGAGACGTCAGTTAGTTGCGCTCTGTCCTATCTCTCTGCTCTTTCTTCCTTCTGAAACGTTCCCTGCGCACTAAGAAAGTATATTTCTTTCAAAAATGCAATAACAATCAGCCCAAGTAGTAGCCACCCTTTTTCAGTACGTTCTTTTTTTATTTCCGATGGAGGCGGAAATGTTGTAGGCCCGTGAACTCAGATTTGGGTGCACGTTAAAGAAACCCAGGTGGTCAAAATTTCCGGAGCCCTCCACTACGGCGTCTCTCATAATCAAATAGTGGTTTTGAGACGTTAAACCCCACAAATCAATCAGTATGTTCTTTTTTGCCACGGACCACGCTTTTATCGAACAAGGATGTTTATATAGCCACAAAGTGTGGGGATTGTTTAGGTGAATATGCTAAGCTGACAAGTTGTCTTGTGATTGGAGCGTGCTCCATCTTCGGACGAAACGGTGTGATCGTGCGCTTACTTTAATTACCAGAGGTTGATCCGAGAATTAATTTGAAGACCCAGAAGCGGTTACCAAAACAAATTTGCGGAAGTTAACATATAAGAAACGTACCTGAGATGTAATGCAGAACGTATTAACTATATATATGCAAAACTAAAATAAATGCGGAATGTACTATACCATAACTAATGTCGCAAAAAAGGGGTTTGAGTTAAGTTTGTCGGTACTGGCTGACAATGTCTTAACGTGTGGCTACTATCGTCTAGTATTGGCTATGTATACATATGTTACCACAATGTAATGAAGTAGTACTAGCTACTGCTGTGACCTTGCTTCACTCGCTTGCATGTTTCGCACCCTGACACAGTTAAGAGGACGACCCTCCACACTGCGGCAGTGTAAGGGCGCTAGTTAGCGGTAAAACTCCCCTAAAGGTTGAACTAGTTTACCGTGCAACGATTTTATCGTTGAGAAAGAAATTGGGCCAATCCGGTTTCCAATCACATAGCAGATTTTACTAGTATAATCAATTTAATTTGCTGAGGCAGCATAGTACTTTCTCTGGCCTTTGAAGTGTCCGTAGTTCCTCCAGAATGCTCCACCGCGGTGGTCTAGTGGCTAAGGTACTCGGCTGCTGACCCGCCGCGGGTTTGAATCCCGGCTGCGGTGGCTGCGTTTCCGATGGAGGCGGAAATGTAGGCCCGTGCACTCACATTTGGGTGCACGATAAAGAACCCCAGGTGGTCGAAATTTCCAGAGCCCTCCACTACGGCGTCTCTCATAATCATATGGTGGTTTTGGGACGTTAAACCCCACGTATCGATCAGCAGTACACACTTGCCTGACCTATAAGACAGGGCAACATAAACAAACGGACACGCACTGGTGCAATGCTCGTGTGTTGTTCCCGTGATCGTCTGTTCCTTTCTGTTGTCCTGTATAGTTGCGCCCCTTAGGGTGTATATATGGCTTAAAAATCATAATAAAAATTGTAATGAACTCCCCGATCAATACATCAAAGATAGCCTTCCCATAACCTTTTTTTAAAATTTATTTGAATATCTTGATAATAATTGTCAGCCTTCATGGTTCCGAAACCAAGATATTTGACTGCAACGTCCTACATTCACAATATCATTATGAGACACACCGTAGTGGAAGGCTCTGGAAATTCCGACCACCTCGGGTTATTTACCGTGCACCCGCGTTCGAAGTACACAAGTCTCAATCAAACGCTTCCATAGAAAATATGGCCACCATGGCTGGTATTCAATCCCGCGACCTGCATGTTGTATGCATACGTTTATAGCTCGTTATTTTTGGTTCAGTCTGAATATGTTTACGAGACTATATTTTCGGGTCATTTATTATTGATTATTTACTGTGATTTGCTTCGCGTAATTTTTCGTTACACCGCCATGTCTTTGGCCAGTTCCTGACAATGTGCTTGTGCCGTCGTTGGGGGACATCGATAGCATCCCGGTCACCATTTTGGCCCATATGCCACGTCGGTAAACAACAGTCGTTTGTCGTTTTTTCTAGACCGCAGCCGGGCCAGCCGCGCGAAATTTCAACAATGCTCAAGAATGACTCGTAAGTACTATAGAGACGTTGTTCTAACGTTGAGGCATGTCAGATCTGTTGAGGCATGTCAGGCATGTGGTGCAGTGACCGGAAGTGAACGGCTCGTGTCATTCTCATCACAAGAGCCTCTCGAAGTACCAGGCCTTCTAAGCTGGCCCTTTCTCTTTCACTTTTTTTATTCTTCAAATACTTCGCTTGGCGAATATTTCATATGGGGAGGGTTACACGATATATGACATGGGGAACACTTTATTGCATGGTGTATTGCGATGTGATTGTCTCCATGAAGGAAGATCGCCTTGATCTAAAAGCAATACCTTGTGCAATTTCATTGTTCTACTCGAATAGAAAAAAAACGAGAAGGTGACAGTGCGCGCATAACCACAATGTTCGAGGCATCGCCAATACCATAGGATATATGTGGATATGATGCGTGGATGACTGCGCTGTACACACGGCGAACAATGCATTTGATCGTCAGGATACTCTTCCGTTCATCGCAGTCCTGACAACGCATCTGCCCCATTTGTTGATCTCACCTGTGCTCATAAGCACGCGCATGAGGGAGCAAGACAGGTGACCCTCCCCCCCCCCCTTATAACATATGAGGGGGCGACAAATTTTGCCCCGTACGTTTGTTAAGTTACGGCCCCTGATGTCTCTTAATGTTGCACTGCAAGAACGGCTTACTTCTAATCTTTGCTTCAAAAAAGCCACGGGCCAATGGGTGGCTTGCTTGCTTGATTTTTTTCAATTTACTCGTACCCTTACGCGGCGTGGGGGGGGGGGTGTAGAGGAATCGGCCATTTCAACCTGCTGTTAGTATAGGGGACACTTTAAAGCTTACATGAAGGAAAATGAATTAATTTGTCGTAAAAGGATTATATAGGCCATTATGAGAAGCACTACATCACTTCATTTTTTTGTTTCATTCATTGTGGAACATAATGTCCTTTGAGTTCGATGAACGGGTTAAATGGAGGGGGGGGGGGTAGATGATTCCCACGACCCCCCCCCCCCCCTCGATGGGAGATTGCGCATTATACCTATGCCGCTACTGCTCGCCGCGTACAACTTGTTGGCTTACGTGCACTCTCGAGCAATGGAAGTGTTACACCTCTGGGCTGTGCTTGTCAAGCCGCTATTTCCATATAGAAGAACGAGTCTGCACGTATGTCTACAAGTAATCTCGATTGTGATCTGAAGATCTGGAACCTTGCTGTGCCTTTTCAGGGCCTACGGTTTATACAGAATTTTGTCGTGCATCTTTGCAGCCAAGACGCCGCGGAAGCACTCACGTGATCCTTACAATGACCCCGCTGCGACATTTGCCACAGTGATTATGCCATTTGCGATCGGGAAAGGCTCCGCGCTAACTTATAACGCATTAATTTGATTTTGTTTACGTACTTTAGAGAATGTCCCGCTCGGTATCATGACTCCTGATGAATTGATTGATATGTGGGGTTTAACGTTCCAAAACTACCAATGATTATGAGAGACGCCGTACTAATGGGCTCCGGAAATTTTGATCCCCTAGGGTTCTTTGACATGCACCCAAATCTGAGAACACGGGCCTACATCATTTTTGCCTCCATCGAAACTGCAGCCGCCGCAGCCAGGATTCGATCTCGCAACCTGCGGGTCAGCATCCGAGTGCCTTAGCCACTAGATTACCGCGGCGGGGCTCATGTCTTTTGCCAAACGGGCGAGAACAGGACAATTTCGAACGTCTCTCACGCAATGAACAGCGAGGACTCTGCAGTGCTCTCAAACTCGCGGCTCGCGCACCTTTCACTAGCGACCCGGCCCACATTTTTCGTCAGACACCCCATGCGATCACCATGTTTCGAAAAATAACTGCACAACAAAAACGCTATTCTTCGAAATTTCCGTTTAGGTTTTGGTAATTTTGGAGATCGGTATCGAGATGTTTCTCCAGTAGTCAGACCCCATTCTTTCAAGAAATAAGATGATCCATAAATAAGGGATAGAAAGGCCGTCTTTCAAGAGGCAACGTTAGTTGACGGAATAATAGAGGGCTGAGCTGGTAGTATCGCTTCTCCCTAGGACAGACGTGCCGGTATTGTTAACCACAGATTATCGGAGCGTAAAGGACCGTTAACTGGAATCTCTCCATCGAATCTCTCTCTATATTTGCGAGAGTTGAAATTCACGCCAAAATTTGATAATTGCGCAGTTTATCACGCATACAAGAATAAAAAAGCGTCTAATGATTGAGGCATGATATATTGATAGCAGTGGTCGCATACACGCCATCCAACCTTCCGTTAACTTGCATAGGCAAGAAATAAAACGCCTTGAAAGGTCCCTAAACACCCCTGAAAATACGAAGAACGAGTGCGTTATTCTCTCCCGTCTTCGCGGCACAATTCACGATGGGAGCAGTTGGTCCCGCGACGTCAGGATGACGTAGCTCTCGATTGGTCGATATACGAGAGATAGCTGTTGTGAATTGTCGCCTGCCCTGTTATGACATGCTGCCTCACGCCATGTCGCACGTGTCTATTGTACAGGATAAACTGATTTCACTTCGTTTTCTGAGTTTGCGACTGCACAAGGGGAGATAGCAGCGTGTGGTCAAAAAGCGGCAAATCCTGACTGGCTCGACATTTTATAGTGTGGACACGCCTCGTGTTTTGCGAAAAAATAAGGGGCGAGGAGGAGATAGCGCTTGGAGGAAGGGCAGTGAAGGCAAGAAAAAAAAAAACCGTATCTGCTTTTCTCACTGCAAATGTCGTCGAAACACGATAGTCTTGCATCTGGGGAAACTGAACAAAACGTTCATTTGTTGTTCTGCGCGAGAAAATCGGTGAATGGTATTCTGGAGGCGCTGCGTCAGAGTGCCTCGATCCGTGCAGCGGAGGTGAACGAGCGCATCGAGACTGTTATGCCAGCGAGTCCTCGTCAAACGTCCGTGCCTCTGAAAAAGGCAATCTGGGTCAAGGCCAGCCCGCAGTCCGCCGGACGCGAACAACTCAACGGCGTAAACACGCGCGTCGCATCTCTGGCCCACGTGCAGAGAGTCAGCAGCGCACGTGACAGCGAGCCGGCGTCTTCGTGTCTGGGGGTCTGACGTGGCCCAGCGGCGACCCCATTGGAGGAATCTGCCCTGACGACCAGCGGCGCTTCTGATTGGACATTTTGGTTGGACCCAGTGCAAATAAAAGAAGCCCTGCGGCGCGTCGCGATCGGCGGTCCTGGGTGAAAGCTGACATATGTGTCAGAGCGGACCCGTTTGAGAAGCAGACCTATGTGTTAGAGAGGAGAGCTCGGCTCTTCGAGTCTCTGTCGGCCCCAGTGCCGAAATTGTAACGCCTCTGTATATATGCTGTACATAAACCTTGTTTATTTCACCGTCGTCTCGTCCGCTCGTCTTATCAGCTCTGCGCAGAAGCAGTCGCGAGCTGAGAAACATACGCTACCAAACGGCTGGTGACCTTCCCGGCGGAGTTGAAAGCAGTGGCGCCTTCGGGACCGTGTTGGCGTCGCCGTCTTTCGCAACAGTGGCGGTGGAAGCGGTGGGATCGGCCCGTCGTTCGCAACAGTGGTGGCAGCGGCGGGATCGGCCCGTCGTTCGCAACAGTGGTGGCATCGGTGGCAGCCACGGAGGCAGATACGCAACAGTGGTGGCAGCGGCGGGATCGGCCCGTCGTTCGCAACAGTGGTGGCTTCGGCGGGATCGGCCCGTCGTTCGCAACAGTGGTTGGCAGCTGCGGGATCGGCCGGCGTCAGCGACATCGATGCGGTGAGTGCCTGATGTTTTCCCCTCAGTTCACTAGACTACTCTAGCTCAGGTTGTAGTAGTTTAGAGAAGGGCTGTGTGAAGCATTAGAGTGAGCTTTGATCGTTTCAAGCAAAGTCGAAGTGCTTTGAAACCAAAGTTAATGCGGAGGGGGTAAACACGGGAGAGTGAAAAATTGCTTGCGCGTCTTGCTAGTTGACTTATAGTGGGTACGGCAAGTAAATTGTTAACAGGGGCAAACAGCAAGAGGCTAGTGTGAACGATGGAGAACCTTAAGGTGAAGGAACTCATCGAAATTTGTGAGGAACTCGGCATTACTTTGGGCCGTGCGAAACGAAAGCAAGCGATTCTTGAGATCATGAAGGATGAGGGAGTGTCGGCTGAGGAAGTCGATGAGGCCTGGGTGGATATTAAAGCACGCCGTGAGGAGGCTGAAAGGCGAGAAGTAGAAGCTCGCGAACGTGAGGAGGCTGAAAGGCGCGAAGCTCGCGAAGAAGCTGAAAGGCGCGAAGCTCGCGAAGAAGCTGAAAGGCGCGAAGTTCGCGAACGTGAAGAAGCTGAAAGGCGCGAACGTCGCGAGGAGGCCGAGAGACAGGAGCGTCTCTAGTTGAAACGACTAGAATTGGCAATCCTACAGTGTTCGCAGGCGCCTAGCGTAGCTTCTCCAACAGTTCAGGTCAGCGGTTTTAGAATTCGGGACCAACTGCCACCGTTCGTAGTAGGCGAGGACATGGCGAAGTATCTCGTCAAGTTTGAATACGTCTGTGAGCGAAACGCTTTGGAGCGGCCTCTTTGGGCGCGGAACCTGCTAGCTCTTCTTCCCGGCGAAGTGTCCGACGCGATAACTTGCTTGTCGAGAGAAGCGTTTGAGAGCTATGACGAGGTTAAAGAAGTGCTCTTAAGACGTTATAAGTTATCACCCGAGGCTTTCAGGCAAAGGTTCCGGTATGCTAAAAAGGGGAAGGAGTCACACGTTGACTTCGCGTTTCGTCTTAAAGCCGATTTGATTGAATGGCTCAAGGGCGAAGGTGTTTATGACGACCGCGATAAAGTGGTGGAATGCGTTGCATTGGAGCAATTCTACCGCTGCATCGAGGATAATGTCAGGCTTTGGCTGCAGGACAGACTTGGTGAAGTACAGCTAAACAAGGCAGCAGAGTTAGCTGAGGAGTATTATACTCGCCGAAAGTTGCATAGCAGGGCAGTGCGCGTTGAAAAGGATGAAAGGAAAGAGGGCTTTTCAAGGAAACCTGATCAACGGAAACCCGTTCCGCACCGTAATTTCAAGAAGGAACCGTCTCTTACGAATGACACTGTAGGGGAAGGGCAAAAGGAAGCGGAGAAATCGAGTGAGGTTTCTACCACACAGGCATTGGAATCGGAAAACAAACGGAAGCCGCTAATCTGCTACAACTGCAAAAAGGAAGGGCACATCGCGAGAAACTGTCAGGAAAAGTTTGCCTTCGCAACAATCCGAGAATCGGAAAAAAACATGCGGTTGTTGGAGCCGTATCTCCAAGAAATTAGGGTGAATGAGAAAACGTGCCGAGCACTTAGAGATTCAGCGGCAACGATGGACGTTGTCCATCCTTCATTGGTGTCTCCGGATGACTTTACAGGAGAATGCGCGTGGATCAGGCAAGTCGCCGAGGAGCAGAGAGTTCGCTTGCCAATCGCCACGGTTGTCATTGAAGGCCCGTTCGGTAAGCTTCGCACTGAAGCGGCTGTGTCTGCCGCGCTAAATGATCGTTTTCCTTATCTTTTCTCCAACAACTCAGAGCAGCTTCTCAAAGAGCAGGGCAAATCGTTCTTCTCCAACTTAGCGGGCATGTCCCTCACGCGATCGCACGCGCGGAAGCTATCGCGGCAGCTTGATCTGGTTCAATGCGGGGAACTCTCATGTGACCTTGTCGGCGGGTCGACGGAACCCCAGAAAGAAAATTTTCCGCATGAGTCATGTGAGCAGTTGCGCGAGCGGCCCGTCGTCGCACCGGCCGGCGCGGTATGCCTAGGGGGAGACGACATGGCGCCATTGAGTCAGAGCGAGAGGGTTGCAACGCTCTCGCCTGTAGCGGAAAGTTGGAGCGAACTGCCGAGAGTTGATCGAGAGACGCTCATTCGAGAGCAGCGTGAGGACCTCTCGATTGAAGCGCTAGTGGAAAGCCACAAAAACGCGGCACAAGTGCTGTCGAAGGAGCACTACGAGAAATCTGTGAAGAAGCGCGCTTTTGAAGTTGATAATCAGGTAATGCTGCTGCAGCCGTCCAAAAGGAACAAGCTTGAGGTTGATTGGGAAGGGCCCGCCACAGTATTATCGAAGCCTTGCGATTCAAATTATGAAGTGAAATTAGGAAGGCGGCCGGACAAAATTTACAACTTGATGAAACCATACGTTCAACATCAAGCGGTCGTAAATCAGCTGTTGAGTGCTTCAGAAGAAGAGGAAGCAGAAATTTTTAGTTCTAGTGAGATAATCGAAAGGAAATCGGAGGTAATCTTGGAGCCGTTAAACCTAGAGCCTAGGTTAAGTGAAGTCCGGAAGGAGGACCTGAGAAAGATAGTTTCCGAGTTTGGAGACGTGTTTTCGGACCGCCCCGGAAACACGAGGGTGATCGAACACGATATCGAGCTAAGCGGTGAGGAGTCAATCCGTAGCAAGCCGTATCGTTGTTCCCCTGTGCAACGTCGCAAGTGTGAGCCGCTCTTGGTGCCGCATAGGTATCGTCGCCTAAAAGTGGCCGGTTACTGAGGTGGAGCATGTTGCTCCACAGCGCAACTTTGACGTTCGCTAAAAAAAAGAAAGGAAAGCTATACGCTAATGCAGGTGCATTGAGCAGTGCGTTCTAGTTTGTACCTCCTCAACCTTTCGGTTTTTCGCTGGCGATTCGGGGCAAAATTTTGACCTCATCACGACCTGGGCTGAGCGCTCTCGTTCAGAGTGATCTCAAGGGGCCAACTTTATGTGGCATTCTAATTCGTTGCGTTGTTGTAAGTGTGAGAAATTCAAGTTCTTACTTTAAGAGTCTTGTGTCCCACATGTGCCTCTTGATGTAGAGGGAACAAAATTCCGATAGACACGTAGATAGGTATATTTTGTACTATACTTTGTCTGGTGTTCTGTCGGGTGACCGAGGGCACTTGCTTGTGTCGTGTGTTGTCTGTTGTCGATCCGTTCTTGACAAGTTGCAGAACTGTCGACAAGTGCTGAAACCGAAGGTGGTCAGAAGAGACGAGTGAAGCGGGTCGACAAGTTGTGGCGACAAGCCAGTGGAGCTGAAATCCGTCGTCAAAAGTGGGATGTGTTCCCGGAACAGTCTGGAGCTGTATTCTCCCCATGGCCCTGGAGGCGAACCTGGAGGGACCTGGCGAACGAGCGCACCTGA
The DNA here is from genome assembly GCA_013436015.1 of Rhipicephalus annulatus. Lineage (NCBI taxonomy): Eukaryota > Metazoa > Arthropoda > Arachnida > Ixodida > Ixodidae > Rhipicephalus > Rhipicephalus annulatus. Next base: position 304,575 of record WOVY01000036.1, read on the forward strand.
CATCCGAGCCCCGTGGAAGCAGCTCGTCTTTCCGGTGCATTGTCTGGCGGCGGGGGTGCTGTTATGCCAGCGAGTCCTCGTCAAACGTCCGTGCCTCTGAAAAAGGCAATCTGGGTCAAGGCCAGCCCGCAGTCCGCCGGACGGGAACAACTCAACGGCGTAAACACGCGCGTTGCATCTCTGGCCCACGTGCAGTGAGTCAGCAGCGCACGTGACAGCGAGCCGGCGTCTTCGTGTCTGGGGGTCTGACGTGGCCCAGCGGCGACCCCATTGGAGGAATCTGCCCTGACGACCAGCGGCGCTTCTGATTGGACATTTTGGTTGGACCCAGTGCAAATAAAAGAAGCCCTGCGGCGCGTCGCGATCGGCGGTCCTGGGTGAAAGCTGACATGTGTGTCAGAGCGGACCCGTTTGAGAAGCAGACCTATGTGTTAGAGAGGAGAGCTCGGCTCTTCGAGTCTCTGTCGGCCCCAGTGCCGAAATTGTAACGCCTCTGTATATATGCTGTACATAAACCTTGTTTAACTCACCGTCGTCTCGTCCGCTCGTCTTATCAGCTCTGCGCAGAAGCAGTCGCGAGCTGAGAAACATACGCTACCAAACGGCTGGTGACCTTCCCGGCGGAGTTGAAAGCAGTGGCGCCTTCGGGACCGTGTTGGCGTCGCCGTCTTTCGCAACAGTGGAGGTCAGCGGTGGGATTTCGGAGGTGGCTTCGCAACAGTGGTGGCAGCGGTGGGATCGTTCGCAACAAGACACGTTAGACACGAGCGCCATCTGGCAGTTATCTTCAAAAACGAAGGAAGGCGTGCGCGCCTGTCTCGGAGGCGATAAGGTGTGAAACGCAAAGCGACGGTCAGGTGTCACCACCGTGACGTCTTAGCAAAGCGTTGGAAACACTTGCCTTTTCGTGCATAGCGTTGCATTGTCATCGCATCGTGATAAACGCTACGGCTTTTAGAATTACTTATGTATGTCTTATCTAGTATAAAGAAACACACCACAGAATATTGATATGTTATTGTGTTTCAGTTATACGCAATAATTACTTTTAAATTGACAATCTCACAAGTATCAACACTGATGGGCGCTGGAGATGGGGTTGGATTTTAGCCGTTTCGAGTATCGTTTCGGTGGACAAACAGACAAATGGACAGACAGACAGACAGACAGACAGACAGGCAGACAGACAGACAGACAGACGGACGGACGGACGGACGGACGGACGGACGGACAGATAGATGGACAGACAGACAGACAGACAGACAGACAGACAGACCGACAGACAGACAGACAGACAGACAGACAGACAGACAGACAGGCAGACAGACAGACAGACAGACCATATTTTTGCGTCGAAGTACCCCGAGAAAGACTATCGTCTTCAAAACGGCTTTCTCACCTTTGTACTCGGTGGGGTTTAGGGGCCGTTTAACAGTATACTTTCACGCAGACGCCAGTTTTCGCGCCTTCTTTTTGTTTTCTTCCGTTGTGTGCTCTTGAAGTCATTTGTCGGTGTTCGTGTTGATTGCAGTCTTTTTCTGGGGGCTACGTTCGCACGGCCAGCCTTTTGGAAAGGATCACCTGACATTTTGCTCAATCCCCCGCGACCAGCGCCCCTCACCGCTCCAACCGCTTCAATATTCTTACTGTTCCGGTCCTCGTGGGAGCAAATTTCGCAGCAGAGGCCCACTAGCTGATGTTCACTTGGGACCCTTGCTTTGCAGTAAAGCTGCAGCCGCCGTTTTTCTAAAGCTTGCCTTTGTCACGGACTATACGACACGGTTTTTTTCCTGCATAGCATGAGAGTGGGACTGCCGACTCCGAGGGCTGACGGTTTGCTACAACCGAGCTATAGCACACGTGCTCGAGCTGCTAGGCGTGACGTCACGCAAGATAAGTCTAGCGCGATACAACCAGCGTGAAGTAAATAAAAAAAATGAGAGAAATATTAAAGATGATGGCGAAGCTTGGTGAGGGAGCCTTTGAATGATGTTCATATTGAGCAGTTTTGAAGAGAAGTGCCAATTTCAAGATCCTTTGCATTTTGAGCTACGGTATTTTGAGATGTAGTAGTATATTACTGAGTGAACGGGTAGGGTACGCCTAAGTTGTAACCGTCTCCCCTTTTCTCCTTTCAGGTTATATCGACGCAAGAAGGTTGCATTGTTTCTGTGCACCGTGTCCGTCATAACTGTCGTCGTGCTGTCGGTCGTAGGGCTTTGTAAGCTGTCAACTCACGCAAGTAAGCCTTTAGTATGTTGCTATACGCCAACAGATTGCAGGACGCGTAACAACAGTGGCGGAAGGGGGGGGGGGTTCAACTATCCTTCATGGAAGTTCACGCGTATGTTTGCATGTACGCCTACATATAATACCAGGCAAAATTGGCATTTTTAGAAAATGAGAGGGGCTCAATCCCCCAAACCTGCCAGCTACGCCCGTAACAGGAACCACCTAACAATGAGGAACAGTGAATTCGTACTGCCGTTGTTGTTGGAATGTTTAAGTATTCACCTGCACTTACCTGCATTCGACTGTGGCGCTTCGGCAAGATTTCATCAGTGTTGTGGAAAACGCACCAAGCGTCTGAACTCGTTCACATACGCGCGGTTTACATTCATAAATATGTTCTATTCCAACCTCTGAGACATGTTCTTGTGGTGCTGTTGTAAGTATCAGTATAAGAGGGCCATATTTCAGTCCAGCGTTGGAGAATCTTTAGCATTTTAGGTTATGTATATTCATGTAACATACGCGTTTTGTTGACATGTGCGCGCGTGCGTATTTTTGTGTGTGTGTGTTTGTGTAGCAAAATCAACAATAACAAAGGTCTCATGCCAACAAGCCCTTTTTACATATGGAGCTCTCTTTACACCGTTATTTAATTCAGACAAGGTAGTTGGAGGTCGATGTTATAAGCCTTCGCCATAATTGTGCATAAAATAGGGCGGTAATGGCAGTAATAGTGATGAATATTTAAACCATGGCATACTAGGAACCTCAGTTTAAATGGGACGTATACGTTACCAGAAATTGAACATGCGACCTCGTACTTAGTGGCGCTGTGCTGTAATCACCTCAAAAACCGCGGTGACGGACAGCTGCAATTATAACGTGTCATGGTTGGGAGCTGGTAAATTGTCTAGTAAACCTGTTCTACTTGATGTCATAAATTTTCTTTTGAACGAAGAGAGCGTACGTGGTGAGCAAACGTACACATCGGCGACCCTGTGGTGGCTGCAGTTTCGATGGAGGCGAAAACGTTTGAGGCCCGCATGCTTAGATTTAAGTGCACCTTAAAGAACCTTAGGTGGTCGAAATTTCCGAAGCCCTCCGCTACGGCGTCTCTCATAATCGTATGCTGGTTTTGGGACGTTAGTACACACATATCTATCATCAAATCAACACGATTGGACTCGCTCTCTGGCTTTAGTGCCGACCGGTTGTGCCCCCGCGATCTCCGACGATAGCGCAGGTCTGGCCGACTGGGCTCACCCTACGCCATCTCCCGACGCCGACAAGAGCTCTCGTCGAGAGAGATAGAGAGAAAGAGGAGAGAGAGAGAGGAGAGAAGAAACTTTATTGAAGTGTCCCTGCTGGGGTCAAAGGTGGCGGGGGCTGGGAGACGGGCCCCTCTGTAACCCGCTTCCCCAGGCGGCGGCCAGGCCTTGAATCCTGGCGGCGTTTTCGGCCAGCCGGGCAGCCGAGTAATTCCACGTGGTCTGACTCCTGCGACCGTGTCCATCTTTCCTATCTTCTCTTTACTTCCGTCGTTTTCTATCGTTCGCTGTCCCTGCGCCTCACTTTCTCCCCCCTCTCTCTATCTCTCTTTACCTTTTAATTCTATCCTTTTAATTCCTTCTTTTACCCTCACCCCTCGTGAGCTACTGCTGAGGTGACCTCCCCCTGAGAGACAGTTACGGGACTCACTTTTTTCTTCTTTTAATTTAAAACCACTCAGTCAATCACTCACACACGGCGACCGGCTATCACGTGCGTGTCTGCGTCATATTGACTACGCACAACGGAAGAATGTTTTGCCATAGCGCACTGTATCGATAAACGTAGTTATTTTTCTGATTCCATTTGAGTTGGCCTCACTGGTTAAACTCATTACACGCGCTGTTGCTGGGTGCTGGACGCGCCTGAATCTATCGAAACCTTCTCGAGTTTTTTTCTGTTGTTCTAACCAGACTGTTGGCACGGTGACAATGGTTGAGAGCACTTCATGGGACTTACACAAGCGTTAGCAAGAACGCAGGAATCTGCGGCGATGCGCGTAATAAAAGCTTTTATTTTACACTTTCTTTCTTTCTCTCTGTTTTCACAGGGAGTGTCCTACATCTTGCGATTTACGGTAAACGCTAAAACTGCATACCTCTGCTTGCAAGCTATGCTGTTTCGCTTTTTATTTGCATACAACGAAATAGTACGATCCTCTAACGCGCAGAGAACGACTTGATGCATGTAAAGCTTCGGACTTCCGTGATTTTCTTCTCGTTCGTTGAAACGTACGTTTTATTCAGAAAAAAAGCACCGTTGCACCGTAAGTGAGAGCCAATGAATGCGATAGCCACAATGTAATGTTATATTAAGTAAGGCTAGAAAGTATTTCGGATCCGATCTCGCTTAACTACACTATACACGCTGGTGTCACCAGCGAGAAAAGTGGTTTTCTTCCACTCTCTTCACGCTGGGAGCAGTGTAGGCTATAGGAGCCATTTTGTGATGCCTATCGAGATATAGCAAGTTTGAGCGATATCAGTGTTGGCTTGAATGAATGAGACTTCAAGTATGTGACACCGCTAGAACATATGTTGTAAAGAGAATTGCGTGGTGCATGTAAACACGATTTTACGCAGTACCACACGCGTTCAGATCAATTAATTGCCTACATCGGACTTAAGTTATGACCGACCAACAGGCACACAAGCTGCATGAAAATAGCGTAGCCGCTTGTTAATGGGCGCTGTTTCGAGACGCTTGCTCGATGGCTGTGTAAACTGAATGTGTAAACAATGCGTGCGCATTGTGTAAACTGAATACGGTTGCACACTTGTGACAGGAATGATTGCATAAAGTCAGTTTCGCCCCAAGGGTGAAGTAATTAATCATAATGCGATTGCAACAAGTTGTAACATTGTACGACGTGAAACTGGCAGCTAAGTCTTTTGGAACCGACCTCATGCAACTCCACAAAACGTATGCTATGCCAGAGAATGCGGTCGCTTCTGGAAAAAAAAAAACTTTGTTGATCCCTCTCTTCACCGAGAACGCATCACGTAGAGGGGCATAATAACCGTTTGCTGATGACTGATTGCGACTATTCTCTCTTAATCCAGCTTCAAACTGACTGCTTCATTGACGCAGCCCCTTCCATCCACCGGAATCTTTTTCATGATCCTTCAAGGCAGTCGGGACTTAACATTTGAGCTTGAGAAGCAATCGCCTGCAGAACTCGCACGCAGAATGATGTTATCGCATGCACACTCCACACAATAGAGATAGGCCGGCTCGTTCCTTCTCTGCTTTCAGCCGTGTTCGTCGTCCCGGCTCACGCACTTTTGCCCGCGAGCAGAACATAAGATGTGTGGGGCATGTTATCGATGTGAGCTTTATACAGAACGTAACGGCAATGGCAAAACTTGTCGAGCATGTCCATATAATTGCTACCACCAAAATATATCATAGCGGAGTCTCATCACGTAGTGCCATCTAAATTAGCGTGGATTCTGATATATCTTTCAGCACAAAGGCATGAAATAACAGAAACCAAAGATTTTCACCCCTCCCCCTAAGAACGATCCGGATACTCCTCCTCAAATAACTCCAGACCAACCCTTTTTCCTCCTCGCACGTTGCAGACATCCTCACTCCCCCTCCTCTTGGTCCTACCACATATTGTAACGCTGGATCAAACCTTGAGAGAAACCTTAATAATTTGCGCGAACCGTACGTATATGTTCCCAGTTTGTACTATGGTGTTTCCGCCCACGTCTCTCAACGCGGGCGCTGTTGTTGAAGTCATAGTGGCTACCAACCAACCATTTGAACACTGCTCAGTGAGCATCTATTGATTATCAACACGTAGTTTTCTTTCTTCCTCTTCACGTAACAAATCGCTTATTTCGAAAGGCGACGACACAACAAGGTTAAGCTGGCGGGATAGGATTTAACTAACTAACTAACTAACTAACTAACTAACTAACTAACTAACTAACTAACTAACTAACTAACTAACTAACTAACTAACTAACTAACTAACTAACTAACTAACTAACTAACTAACTAACTAACTAACTAACTTAAAAGAAAAAACAAACGAGTAACTAGAAAAACTAAATAATAAAGAAAGGAATAGATAGATAGATAGACAAATAGATAGATAGATAGATAGATAGATAGATAGATTAGATAGATAGGTAGATAGATAGATACATAGATAGATATTGTAATGTTACTGAATCTCCAGATTCATGCCGTACAATGTGGTCGTTTCTGCGTGGTTCGTTTTTACAGAGCGATACCACAGAGGCCGCATGCTGCTGGCCTTACTGACGAACGCCACGCAATCACCTGACTCAACATCGGACCACCGTGCCGAACTTTTGTGGGACCGCCTTTTGGAAAAGGTCAGAGGCGCCCTCTACTCGACGTCCTCTGACGGCTGGTCAGGTTCACCGACGGCGCCTCACTCGGAAGCGAGAATACCCCTCGCGAGTGAGACTTCAACGACTAACTATTGTACGTCATCGAGTCCGGCGGAGGTCATCTGCTTCGAAGCAGAGGACACGACTATCGTCGAATACGGCAAGATTAACGACCACCTCGTACTAGACGCCGGTGCGAGGTCCCCAGATAGCGGCTCCCGAACGCCTCCGAAAAGGCGTCGCGAGAATTTAAACCCGATGTGAGGAGGATATGCGAACGAGTACGCTTCGTTTCTCAACTACGACGAGGTCGAAAGCAATGTCGACATCGGGAAGGTTGCAAATTATCGGATTAAAGCCGTGAAACGCCTTAATGACACTTCGGACCTTGGGTCTTTGGAGGGAACGGGACACCTTTACGCGGACTACGTCGCAGGGGCTCACAATGCACTCTCCGCAACGAACTATATTTCGGTCGCCCAGAAAGATCACAGGAACGTATCGGTTTACAGCTTAATGGCACCGAATGCGAATAGCATCGCTAGAAGCCAAGCTCGGCGTAATGTGAGTTTAACTCTGATCAGACCGCACTACGCTGCCGTGCAAGGTGCCGACAGCAAACCCAGTGACATGACGGAACGAGACGGTAGGATGCGGGAAGTTCAACGTCAAGTGGAATGGGCTAACTCTTCTTTTCGAAGTGAAGACAGGGCTCGCGAAGAGGCATCAGCAGTTCAGGGTGAGTACACAGAAACAGGAAGCAACTCGTACCTTCAAGCTCGAGCATATCAGATAGCGGGAAGGGCCACATGGGCGTCCCGTACTTCCAGTAAGGGCGATTCTGTTGTTTACTCTGCAGAGGGACATTTGGTGCCTGAAGGATTAGTAGGTGGTGTCGTTGCTCAGGAGCGCATGGGAAATAACCATCTTCCCTTATCAGAAAGAGTAGACATGTTTTTCCCGTCTGGGCTCACATCGAACTTTTACGCTAAGGTTTGAAGACAGCTGACGAGTTGATAGATAGCGAAATAAATTCAAAACGAATCAATAAAGTTGATGACGATGGAACTTTGGTGCCGCCAACACCTCACTTCAGTGGCCCTGCTTTTGGATCCATCCGATCGGTTTTTGTGAATAGTTGGCAAGCGAATGGGGGTTTTACTGGTGCGACATTTGATTACAATGATGTGCCGCATGCGAGAACGAAGCTTCCCGGATACGGAATAGGGAGTGGTGTTTCGGGAGCCAAGTCTGGGTATAATTATAATGTAACGGACAATCTGGCAGGAAGTTCTGGGCTGAACAGCGTTCGTAGGACAGGACCGAAGGGCAAGATACTTGCGGGTGACGAGATGTACCACACAGAGGCAAAGAATCCATCACCAGGTCCAAACCAGGAACACCTAGTGACCATTGACTCGGCCGGTCATCTTCGTATACCAACTGTGACCGAAAGTGACGCAAGGAACTCGTCTTTGCATCCAGAAGCACGCGTCTCGGATACGCTCCCCGTCGGATACGCTCCCCGTCGGATACGCGAAGAGCGAGGTTATTTCTCCGCCAACGCTTTGTCTGCAATGTCAGAGGACTCGGGAAGCAGGGTATGGACCGAAGGTCGGAGAAACGCTGGCAACGCATGAACGCGACAAAGCGTGTCTAAAGATCATGCCTACCAAGCACGCCAGTGACCTCAAGGTGGCAAAAATAAACCGGCTGTTGGACGAAAGCTCGGTCAAAGACCCCTGTTGAATTCAGAACCCTCAATTCCCATAGAATTCACCCTGTTGAAGAGAGAGGGGATTTCGGACAGCTCCGCAAACTCGCAAAACACGATGGCCACACCGAGCCTTCTCAACAAGGTACACTGCCACAAGGTATGTACAGACCAGATACGGAAAAGAAGGCCACTTGGGAAGTTCCTGAAGGTCCGTACATGAAGGCACATCCCACAGACATCACACCATTTGCCAAAGGACGTCGGAAAACGGCGTCATTTGGTTCGTTCGATCTGCTGCATGAGCTCAACCTCATCGCCGACGAATTCACGAAGTTCCTCGATAGGAGAGAACAAGATCGTATCTACACCATCATTGCTTTCGACGATGAGCTAATTGACGCAGACAAAGCGATAACGGGGATAATTGATAGCCAAGGTTCTTCAGCTACTGCTACCGAAACTGATGGGATCAGAGTTGAACAGGATGCCAAGAACATCGGTGGTTTGACGGACCCAGAAAATAAGGGCGCCACAGTGTTGCCCACTCGCGACGAAGCTGACACGTCGAAACGTCCTGCAGAAGAAGGAAGACCCCGTATTTGCCGCTACAAAGCAGGTGAGATGGCTTGAGCAACAGGGAAACTGACATATTGTAGCGCTAAAGCACATTTGCACCAGAAACACAAGATGATGGTGCAGGCATAGAATTTTTCTTTATGGTACAGGCGCTGTGTTAATGTGCTTCAGTGCTACGATATGGTACGTAGCAAACACGGACTCTCACAGCAACACGTTATCCTTAGGTACTACAGTTAAAACTCGATCTAACGAAACCCAATTTTACCATGATTGCCCGATATAACCAAGAAATTTCTATTCCCCGGCAAATACCTCTAGAGTTCAGTGTGTTCTTCAACCTGAATTTACGAACTAATCTGGCGACGAAACCCCAATTAACGAAGCTTCTTTCTGAAATAACTGAGTTAAAAATCGATTATTACTCTTTAATTTTGACCGAGAGGGGTTTTCTCTCGGGTGCATTCTCCAACGCTGCCGCATTAAAATATGTAGACGCCTTAGTTACGCAATCAGCCTTAGTTTTACGAGACTGCGCGCCACGCCCGTGCACGGAGCAACGAATTCGGCAGTCGACACTGCTTTTTCGTATGCCGGGTGGGGCTAGGGGCACTGATTGTTTCGTGCTTTGTGCCACCATTTACTCGCATCTTTCTCACAAGGCGTGCTGGCACAGCCACTATATTCATTTAACTGCGCCATGAAATATTAGCCTGTAATAGCTTCACGTGACTGCCTACTTGGCCCTCATCGTCCGGAAATGCTGTCCGCTTTGTGTGGGCCGGCTCCGAGGGCTTGCTGATTGATTGATATGTGGGGTTTATCGTCTCAAAACCACCATATGATTACGAGAGACGTCGTAGTGGAGGACTCCGGAAATTTCGACCACATGCGGTTCTTGAACGTGCACCCAAATCTGAGTACACGGGCCTACAACATTTCCGCCTCCATCGGAAATGCAGCCGCCGCAACCGGGATTCGATCCTGCGACCTGCGGGTCAGCCTCCGAGTACCTTAGCCACTAGACCACCGCGGCGGGGCTCCGAGGACTTTGCAGAATCGCAGGCATGGGTTGTGGGCAAAAACATTGTCGTGCTAGTTTTGGGGTGACACGACGCTACAATTTTAAATGTGGAAGGTTCGAAAAAAAAACTCAATTTTACGGAATGCCTGATAGTTGGTGCGCAATAATCAATTGATTAAATCGGGTGTAAGCTGTAAGTACAAAAGTTCTGACGACAAAAATTTTCTTGTCTTTCTTCGTGAATATTGTTTTTGGCCCCGTATGACGCTTTCTGTTGTAAAAATTTCTAATCAATCGCTTTCCTACTGTAACAACAGGGTCGACTTTGTCGTAGCAGTGTCAATCTCTGTGTTAAATCATGTGCCTTGGAGTAAAACAATTCCAGTTTTGTCGGGGCCATGGAGGAGTTTTCCTCCCACAAGATGTCAGTCTTCATACCACCGTTATTCTTATTTCAATTGGTGTTTGGCTATTTGTTGTCATCTTGAACTAAGGACGATGTGAAAAATAACGAACTTTTTTTTTGTTAAGGTATATGTGAAAGTTAGTTTTATAAAACGTTACGCTCGGCGAGGTGGTGCATAACTTTTGGGAACATTAAATATTACAGGACAGACGCTATATGTGAACACCTCGCCGCACACATTCTGCCTTTGAAGTACAATGAACTTATAGGTGGACGGCATCCATTCGTGGTCTCGCAGTTCCAAGCGAAGCAACCACCGAGCTTCACCGCTAAGATTACGAAGGCATCACCCCCTTGATCGCACTCACTATGCGATTACCGGAGAGTTGCTGAGGGTTTCGACGCCAGGAAGACTTCCACGCAGTATCGAATCTCAACATTACGTTAGCAGTGTGGCAGTTTGGGCTAGTTGGTATGGCATGACGATAGTTATAGCGCAAGAACAGAACGACGACAAGGAGACAAGGATACGAGCGCTCGTGTCCTTGTCTCTTTGTTACGAGGTGGAGGTAAATGATGCGTACATGACTTCCATGTCATGATTATCATGTTTGGATGTGTCGTTCACATTCGTCGTCAATTCACGTCATGTGATAAAAAATTTAGTAAATGTGGAGCTAGCGAAATGGCCGTGAGCACGCTATTAGCGTGATATGTTGTCATGTTCCTACATGACACGCGTGTCAGGTTTTTGTCTCCTTGTCGTCGTTCTGTTCTCACGCTATAACTATCATCATTATGTTAGCCTCACAAATTAGCATACCCAACACATTGTAAGTCCATGCTATGCTCCCAGACTCGGAAAAAATAGTACCTATTGAAATTGAAGCTGTTCCTAGTCGGGGAGGCTTCCCGTCTGTTAGCGTAGAGCTGGTGACAGGGTCTTGCAGCGTGGAGAGTGTACAGGCTGGTAATAGAGGAAGGGCTACGCCACGCTAATACAAAAAAGGGTGAGGCTCTGCGAGAAGAATGAACCAACCAGAGGCGCATATATCTCGACGAGGGTGAGCCTGATGGAAAAGGATGCATGAACTTCGCTGTTTTCATTCCGTTCGCGAAAATATTTCCCAAATCCAGGTCCCCGTAGTGTTTCGACTGTTATTGCGTATACTTATTCGTGTGTTTTAAGCCTCACACAAAATCCGGCATTTTTTTTCTGAGCTTATTGTTAACATATACGAGAGATTCTCTCGTACGATAAACACGTTCAGAACACAAAATTTATATTTTAGATTGATATGTGGTGTTTAACGTCCCAAAACCACCATATGATTATGAGAGACGCCGTAGTGGAGGGCTTCGCGAATTTAGACCACCTGGGGTTCTTTAACGTGCTCGCAAATATGAGCACACAGGCCTACAGCATTTCCGCCTGCATCGGAAATGCAGCCGCCACAGCCGGGATGCGATCCCGCGACCTGCGAGTCAGCAGTCGAGTACCTTAGCCACTAGACGACCGCGGCGGGGCAATTTATATTTTAGTGTGGATTTTTGGTTACAATACGAGACGAAGAACGACACAGAGCAGGCAAATATCAACTATCGAGTTTATTGCACAGAAAGGAATAAAAAAAAACACAAGTAGGTCGACTGCGCACGCGTCCTCACATTACAGATGGTTGTCACATTTTTCGAGAATGCTGATTTCACAATCAAAGTGATAAATGGGGCGGAAATGCAACGATCGCTTCAGGTGATCTTTGATTGGCCTGCGTGAAGATGACATGCGGGCTATCAAATGGTTGCCCCGCCGTGGTGGTCTAGGGGCTAAGGTCCTCGGCTGCTGACCCGCAGGTCGCGGGTTCAAATCCTGGTTGCGGCGGCTGCATTTCCGATGGAGGCGGAAATGTTGTAGGCCCGTGTGCTCAGATTCGGGTGCACGTTGAAGAACCCCAGGGGGTCGAAATTACTGGAGCCCTCCACTACGGCGTCTCTCATAATCATATGGTGGTTTTGGGACGTTAAACCCCACAAATCAATCAATCAATCATGCGGGCTATCAAAAACATGTTTACGACCACATGGGCGACAGTGATCGGCCTTTTGATTTGCGTTACCCTCCGTCACGCTCCCAGTTTCTGATCTCTTGATTTTATTTTTTTTACACAGGACCATCGTTACACTGCTCGGTCGGACTAATGTACTTCGGCCCTCTACCTCGGGCACTCTGTAGCTACTTCATCGTTTACGACTCGGTGTATTACGATTCGAGCAGGAAGTTCTTCCAGACAGCCTCCCGAGGTATGTGTTTGTCCTTTCGTTTCGCGCTAAGAGGCAGCGTCACAGCATTTTAATAACATCTGGTGAGAACAAATAGGCCGCTCCGTTCCAAAGAGGATGTCAATGACGACAGAAATAAAAAAAATGGCAGATCCCACGTACAGTGGGAATCGATAATTGAAGCACGTATAAGAAAGGCTTATATGTCATTTTAAAGTAAGCACAACGTTACGAGGTGGAGGTAAATGATGCGTACATGACTTCCATGTCATGATTATCATGTTTGGATGTGTCGTTCACATTCGTCGCTAATTCACGTCACGTGATACAAAATTTAGTAAATGTGGAGCTAGCGAAACGGCTGCGAGCACGCTATTAGCGTGATATGTTGTCATGTTCTTACATGACACGCGTGTCAGGTTTTTCATGTTTGCACCAGTCATATATTTTGTAGTCCATTGACGTCACTTAACACCAAATTTGGTACACGTGGAACTAGCAAAACGGCTGCGAGTGCATAATGAAGGGCCCAATCATATACTCCAATGTAGCGTTTACGCGCGCGCATGCTGGTTGCAGCGACGCTACGTTAGCGAAACGCGAGCGTTCTATAGTCTGACGCCAGGCACGGCCAGCGTCCGTCGGCGCGGCCCGATGGCAACCGGCGTGAAATTCGCGCCGATGCATTACCCAGACAACACTGCGGCTCCCTCTTTCCGTGACGGAAGGACGCCGTACGAGCTGGAACGCGCATGTGTCAAAGCAACGCAGCGCGGCGCGCAACTGCGAGTATATGGCAGGAACGGTGCCTGGCATGGCAACACCGGCGTGACGCGAGAAAATGAACGCCAGCGAGCACGCGCACCGTGTCACGTCGAAATGTTTTGGCGCCTTGTAGTCAAATTCTCACATGACACGCGTCTAGTGATTATCACGTTAGCACCAGTCACATACCTTCGTCATCTATTGACGACACGTAATACCAAATTTGGCATATGTGAAGCTAACGAAATGGCCGTGAGCGCATCATGAGTGTGTCATGTTGTCATGGTGTTACATGACACGCATGTCGTCATTATCATGTTTGAATGTGTCATTTACCTATGTCGTCCGTTTGCGTCACGTAATACAGAGTTTAATACATGTGAAGCTAGCGAAACGGCCGCGAGCACATCATGAGTGTAGCATGTAGTCATGTTGTTACATGACAAGCATCTCATGTTTATTATGTTTACACCTGTCGCATACCTTCGTCATTCATTCACGTACCATAATACCAAATTTGGTATATGTGACGCTAGCGAAACAGCCGCGAATGGATCATGAGCGTGGCATGTTGTCATGTTGGTACATGACACGCATGTCATGATTTTCATGTTAGGGTCTGTCGCTTGTGTTTGCCATGCGATCATGACATACAATACCACTTTTGCAAGATGCTATGTGAATGAAACCACCGTAAGAGCTGCAGGACCATGAATCGTAAATCACGACATTCATAACACACATATCATAATTTTCATGACATGGCTAGCCAAATATGTTCTGCATACAGTCATGTTATGCCATACCAAGTTTGGTATCTATACCATTATCGAAACGGCCAGGAGAGCTAAAAGTCGTAGGCGGTAGATAGATAGATAGATAGATAGATAGATAGATAGATAGATAGATAGATAGATAGATACGCTCAAAGTCGCCGAATTTCGCTAAGAAATGCTTCGAATTTAGAAGATACCGGTTTTCCGTAGCTAACGCCAGAGCATAAGTCAAACCCTGCACTCTTCACTCATCTTAATGTATAGACTTTTTGCCAGAACCGTACGTTGATTCACACTCAAGTCACACCTAAGTCACATTCACCTAAGTCACCTAAGTCACTCACACCTAAGTCACATTAATGTAAATATGTCTGATTGGGCGAGTTAGTGATTCATGATTACTTGAAATGCGAACGTGTAACGTAGGCAGGGACTAAGTATAGCAAGAACGCGCTCATCCTTGTCTTACCTGTCTATGTTACCGTCAACCTGTCTACGTTACGTCCTCGTATTTCAAGTAATCACATTATCCACCCTTGATTCTCACTTATGTCACTTGATGTATCATTGATCCACACTTGGTTTGATTCCTTCTTGATTCACTTTGTTCTGCGCTGATTCAGTTTGCGTTCATTCTGAAGTCACACTGTACTTCTATTAATTTGGCATCATTTTGTCTGTGTTTACTGTCACGAGAATTTTTGCAGTATTCGTGTTCATGACGCTACTGGATGCCGCTGAAGTTTTTGCAATAATAATAATAATAATAATAATAATAATAATAATAATAATAATAATAATAATAATAATAATAATAATAATAATAATAATAATAATAATAATAATAATAATAATAATAATAATAATAATAATAAAATTATTATTATTATTATTATTATTATTATTATTATTATTAAATCTTTTAGTAATAAACTGCAGGCGACCCTAATTCTTGAATTAAGTGTCTGTTAGTGACATTCGCATATCGCCGTTCATGTCCATGGTGTATTCCTTGAGCTAATGTCGTGTTTAGTTGCACTGCTAAAAATAGATATCGGAGGTCACGTATAAAAAACGCATGGTTGAGATCTGCTCTCTAGGGGTAGCAACGATCCCAGTTGCTCAAAAAAAAAAAACTTCCTTATTAGATGCGAAGCAAGTCTTTCACTCACGTGTGTGACTCAGTACTTACGTGCGAAAACGTATTGCCCTCGTCGCAGGTGTTGGAGCGGTGCCAAGTAGGTCACGCCGCAGCTGAGCGTTGACGTCACGCTCCCCTCGCACGTATCTCTCGCAGGTGTGCGCTGACGTCATTCTCTCCCTCGCCTGTAGCGCGTCACCGCAGCGCCCGCAGCTGCTGCCTCGCCCGTTCGCGCGCAACACCTGCCGCTACCGCCACTATTTTTTATTTTTATTTACAAATTCTGCAGACCCATTTAAGGGCCCCAGCAGGAAGGGCAAAGATCATAACATTCCACACACGTGTAAACAGCAAGAACAAAAAGGATACGTCATATACAAAAGATACAAAAACATAGGTCATTGTTAAATACGCTCAAGTGCCTCTACAGAGCTGGTTAACGATTGAGGTAGGCAGTTCCAGTCGTTTTTGGTTCGAGGAAAGAACGAGTATTTGAAAATGTTTGTTCTGGCGAAATACGGTGTTAATGAATGAGTTTGTCGATGCCGGGTTTGTCTTGTCGTAAGCAGTTTCAGATACATATCACGGTTTACTGACAGCTTGTTGTTATTTAAAAGAAAAAGAAATTTGAGCCTGTGAATTTTACGACGTTTTTCAAGTGTGGGTATACTGTTTTCTTTCATAAGGTTTGTGGGGGAATCAGTTCTTCGGTACTTGGAGTAAATAAAACGTACCGCTTTGCGTTGGATTAGTTCGAGAGCCTCAATGTTTCTTTTTGTGTATGGGTCCCAGATGATTGAGGCATATTCCAATGAGGGGCGTATAACAGTAAAATAAGTTAGTTTTTTTACAGTAGAAGGAGCATGCTTTAGTTTGTGTCTCAAAAGACCAAGTTTACGTAAAGACGATGCGCAAATATTAGATGTGCTTATTCCAGCTGAGGTCGTTTGTTAGAGTGACACAAGGTACTTATACTCAACAACCTCAGCTAGTGTCTGGGTACCGGATTGATATGAAAATGGTAAAATATTTTTTTGTTGGTTACTCGCATGAAGACGGTTTTGTCTGTGTTTAACCTCATCTCCCATTGCTCGCACCATCCAAAGATATTTTGGAGGTTAGTGTTTAGCAAGACCTGGTCTTCATAGGAAGTTATTTCATTAAACAGCACACAATCATCAGCAAACAGTCTGATCTGAATCGGCGAAGAAACAGCATTAACAATGTCATTAATATAAATTAAAAATAATAAAGGCCCAAGTACACTCCCTTAGGAACCCCAGAAGTTACAGGGAGCGGGTCAGAGCAATTACCGGCAATGCTTACAAACTGAACGCGGACAGACAAATAGGAAGAAATCCAGGAAATTATAAATTCTCGCTCCGCTACTGCGACCGCGGCTCGCTGCACCATCGACTCATCGGTTCACGCACAACAAATCTAATGCGCGCCTACCGTACGCATTGAAACATGTACGTACGTGTTACAAGACCTATGCCAGCCATCGCTTCAAACCAACCTTCCAGCGATCACCGCAGCACCCGCGTTAGCGCCGTTCAACCCGTGACGCCACCCGTGTTCAACGCTGATGCTTCGCATCCCATCAGGGTTCCCTTTGGGAAGATGGTGTAGATTTTTATATATGTACAAGTTAAATTATATTTGACTAATTATTCTGACATTTAATTGACCCTTATCTTGAACCAACTTATTCTGCGATATCCTATGTATCCAATATAACTCTGAAGTTGATCACAAGCACCGATTTCAGTCTTTAGAAGTATTTTCACAAACATTTGGAAAACTGGAAGTAAATGAAATATTTCTGCTGGGTTAACAGGTTCATGTACAAGCGACAAAAATGGGTCTGTTTTGCGCCACGAAATAATGAAAGATTGGTCAATCCTGTCAACCCGACAACCTAACGACCCCTTGACCCCTTATCTTGTTATTGAGTTTCGCAAAACAGCCACATATTTGTGGCTTGCACATGAACCGAGGTATTTATTTATTTATTTATTTATTTATTTATACTGTCAACCCTCACTTGAGGGTCATTACAGGGAGGGAAGCATAGGATATGGAAAGTAAATACAGACATTGATATTTTCAGCAACTTTGAACAATAACACAATAGCATATTCATTGCTCGGCAAAGTAAACATCAAGAGCACATTCAAATTTTTTAACGTCAGAATTTTCAACAATATGTCGCGGCAATTTGTTCCACGCTTCTATAACATCAGGGAAAAAAGATTTGCGAAAGACGTCCGTGCGAGCACCGAAGGGGCGAACTGCCGCGTCATGATTGATCCGGCTGCTGAGCTTATGCGGGGGGGTGTACGTAAATTGTTCTATCTATTTTTATTTGACCATGCAATATCTGAAAAAATACTTTTAGGCGCTGCTTTTGTCGTCTAACTTCTAGAGATTCCAAACCACTTAGTTTTAACATCTCGGTAACCGAATCAGTCCTTTTATACTTCGAACATATAAATCGCGCGGAAAGTCTCTGAATTCGTTCCAGTTTATCTATCAAATCCTTTTGGTGGGGGCTCCAGGCAGCACAAGCATATTCTAAAACAGGGCGCACAAATGTTTTATATGCAAGCAGCTTGACGTCTTTCGTAGCATTCGGTAATTTAGCACGCAAGAAACGCAGTTTTCTGTAAGAGGCACAGCATACATTCTCGACATGTGCACGCCATTTCAAATCATTCGTAATATGCACTCCCAAATATTTAAATGCACACACCTGCGGTAAATAATTAGGTCCAATGCTGTACGTAAATGGTAAAACGTGTTTCTTGGTAGTTATATGCGTATATGTTGTCTTAGAATAATTTATTTTCATCTCCCATTTATCGCACCATGTTTGAAAATCATCAAGACAATCATTAATTACAATTTGGTCATTCACACACGTCACTGGGGCATAGATTAAACAATCATCAGCAAACAATTTAATTTTTAAATTTAATAAATTTTTAAATTTAATAAATTTATATAGCCTATACCAGAAGTACTCGAAAAAAAAAGGGGGTCGCGGGTTGGTCAGACCACTATAATAAGGGGCGGGAACTCGAAACGAAGACTGACGAGCTGCTTAATTGACTCCGTAGCTGCGAACGATATTAGCTGGACACTTCACTGAAGACCACAGGGTTACAAGGCGTGTCGTAACGCAACAGCGTGCGCACTCCTTTGCTGCTTCGAAGGTTCGTGGAGCGAGCTGCCAGGCAACGATGACCGCGTCAGGTTCGGACCCGGAGTTCTCTTGGTTCTCGAAGCCGATCAGACGCGGATCCTGGTCTCAGAGTTTCCCGTAGTCATGGTGTTCGCCGCCAAGGCGAGGACCCTGATCCAGGAGGGTAGCCTCTCGGGACTCGCCTTCGACCTGAGCCTGGCGACAGATTACGACACCCGCTCGCGTGCCACGCTTCTCCAGGTATGCATAGACACGGCTCATATGATTGAACGACTATTAACCTACTCGATCGTTAGAAGATTTCTTAATCGATTGAGGATCGCTCGTCGATGCAATATTTGTGATCGACAGGGCTAATCGAGTCACTGACTCTATGAACATAGGCGTGTGCAGGATTTTCACTTGGGGAGGCGATGGAGGGGGAGGCACAGCCAAAAACTTTGGGGGGAGGGCGAGGCGGGTCAACTGTGCTCTATATATGTTCGTGCGCGCGTCTATGTGAGAGCGTACACGTACACATTAAAAATTGAAAAACTATTTTGCGGGCATAGGGGGTAAAACACCGTACCCACACTCCTCGGCTACGCCAACGGAGAACAGAGGGAAAGTTTCGTTTCATACAAGATTTCTAACTTCATCTCAGCATTTGCCCTTGTTTGTATACCCAGAAGCTAAACTACAAGCTTCAACTCTGACTCGTGCTGGCGGGTGTCCTAGCGCCGCGTCTTTGGCTAGCTTACCGCTGGAATGCCTACCGCGCTATGGAAGAGAGCGCGTTTTGGTTTATGACGATGATAGTGGTCAGATTCAGCAGATACATTACGCCCGGCTTCAACAGTTCCAGTGTTAAAAAGCGTTACAGTGCTTTCAGCAGTACAAATGAATCAATGATTTACTTCTCAGAATTACCTACCTTGGTCTCCAGATTTCTGTGGTAGAGTGTGAAGTAAACCGTTCTCCAATTTGTACGTCACGATTCCTTCGGCGCCACTACTGTCGAATACTTGCATTTCAATAACCGCTCTCACTAATCATTGATATGATAGGCGCGGCAGAGTAAAGATGTGCGGTTAACTTCTCGACGGATCTGGTCGGTGGGAGTTACCGTAGACTCTTCTCTCTGCCCTCTGACTCTTTTCCTACCACTTCTAGTGTATATACCTTCTGCCATTACAGGTGCAACTGGTCCCCTCTCAATCCACTTTTTGAATCGCCCGCTTCGTCACGTGACCTTATTTCCCTCTCTTCCTCTCGTCAGATTACCCATCCCCGCGGGCTAGTCACGTGACCTTATTTATGCATGACCACGACAACTGTGCAGATGACAACATAGGGTCCTCATAATTAGCTTCACTTTAGGATGTTTGTCGGAATGGTGGTCCAGGTGTACGTAAGTACCCGGGTCATTAAAAAAAGTATTTTGATTCAGAGGCCTAGAGGCCCGGTCACCTAAACCGGCTGGTTTCTGATAATGAAGCTTGTTCCTTCTCCTCCTCCACAGTGTTTGTACCGAGGTTCGATTGTAGCATTTGTATCTGTGTATTCGCCATATTGGGCTTCGTTGAAATGCGTGTATATATACTGCCGCAATGTCTTGTACAGCCGGCCAAAACTTTAGCTATCGAGCGCAGCGGCCACTTTTTTATATGTCAGCTTTAATCTGAGAGAACGAAGTTGCAAAAAGTTGCTTTGTTGCGTGCGCCTCGTGGGCATGTACATTTCCGCGCCATTTTTGGAACTTAAATCAGTCGCATAGAAAATATACATATACAAAAAACTGCCACTCCTGCACGATAGTTAAAGATATGGCCAACTGCAGGTGTTAAGTGTATAAAAATGTTTTTCATGCTATAGTTGTAACCCACTCCTGTCAAAAGTTAGAAACCAGGACAGACATTAGCGTAGTGAATGAATGTATAAATAAATAAATACATATATAAATAAATATGGCCTGGGTTACACGCTCTTCCCGAACATGGGAGCCTCTTCACTCTGAACATTCGCCAGTGATGCCAACTGTCGTGTGCAAAAGGCGTACGCACTCTTGTTCATTTGCGCATGTAACGGTGCACTGCGTGCGCCCAGTAGCGAGACAGTGTGCCAATAGGAAAAAGAAAAAAAAAAGAAATCTACACGGTGGTGATCGATACCACACAATAGAAAAACATGCAAACCGTATAGTGTCGTGGTCTTGAAGCCACCAACAGTGACAGAAAGGTGACTTTGAAAAGACAGGACCGTTTGGGCAGACGGTGCAGCAATGCTAGAAAGATGCTGGAAGCATAGCAAAAAAAAAAAAGGAACTTGAGATAGAAGTGATTGCTGTTTCGAGCGCCGTCGCATATCCGAGTGGGAAAATCCCTTGTGTGCTCGAGGGGGTTTTCCCTGTCTATACGCTTCCGGGATCTCAAGAGACCAGGACTGTCAGCGCAGCGGATTTCGGGGTCCTTTTCTCGGTCTTCGTCCCACTCTCTTCGCAAAGACGAAGACGTGACAGGTGTTCCTAGAAGCTTTCCCCGTCGTCTGTAGGCCGCGTAAGTCCGCTTGGAAGTGGGATGAATGCACTACAAAACGTCGAAAAATGGGCAAAATAAAGGGGTGGATTATTTCGGTCTTTGAGACGTAAAGACAGCTACATTGTGACCACAGGCTTCGACAGAAAACTCTTAAAGTCACCACTGCAATGATTGAAACAAATTTTCACGCGATGTTCAAGAACTTCGCGCGCGCTTCTTTCACGTGACCTGAATCTAATTGAAATGTCTTATTTGTGTTTGTTTTATCGGATCAAACCCAGAAGGTGAGCAGCCGGAGTGTAAAAACCTTTTGTCGCGCTACTTTGCTGCTGCTTGAGCACACGTGGGAATGGGAGCGGGGACGATTTTGTGAGGGCGGAAAATATTAAATCCGCCGTTCGATGCTATTCACGTTTCATTGTTTAAACTTCATGGAATGGACTCTGAGTAAAACTGAAATAGAATAGAAATTTAACCCACTTCTAAAATGTAAAAACAGCAAAACAAAACAAAATAACAAATTGAATGGGTCCTTCATGCACTAACCTAAGTCGTCTGATAGGGGAAAGCCATCTTTTTTTTTAAGTATTGTTCCTGCCGTGCCATCTTTCGAAAGCAGTCGGCACCCATTCTGGTTTCGTATAGCCTCCGTCATTAGAGGCACCTCACCTGGCTTTGTACTGCCACCGTGACCGGACCGCCTTTCACCAAGCTACGATAGAATGTGATCGCGTCATCTTGTGACATGACGCCATGATGACGTCATAAATTTTGGCGATATGGACGTAGCGATGACGTCTTATGGTGTAGACATCTCGTTACGATTTTTTTTTTGCGTCCTTCGTGTTGACGTGGACGAGAGATGCCGGTAAATTTCCGCATTTGATGCAGCATATAAACACTTCGCCTTGAAAAAAAAATTCCGGGTTTTGCGCGCGAGTGCTCATGCTCAAGGGGCATACTCCATAAGGGAGGCTGCGGATAAATCGTGGAGTTGTTTAACGCGCATTTCAACCTAAGTATACGTGGTTGTACTTACATTTTGCATTCATCTAAATTCAGCCATCTGTAGCCGGGAATCATGCACACAGCTGGTGCTTAGCAAGGCAACACCACGCACAAGCCGCGACGGTGGTCTAGTGGTTATGGTGTATTATATAGCACCTGGAATATGGCTGATTGGTACATACTGATATTGAATGAATAAACAGTGCTGGGACATGACGGGGACGTGATGACGTGCTTGACGAGTTGTCAAACACGTCATCGAAATGACACAAGCGCTGTGCTCGTGTCATTACGTCTCTGTCCTCTTTCAGCAGTGCTTGTTCATTCCAAATTAGTGGTCAGGGCCGGTGCTTGGCTGTTAACCCGAAATTCGCGGGATCTCGAACTTCAATTTCAATGATTACTGTAAGCAGCGTAAAACTTTACCAAAGACGGACCGATGAAAAAGGGCAAGCCACTAGTCTTTTTATTCGGTCCTTGGTAAATTTTTGCACTACCTACAACGTTGGATCAATAACAACCCAAAGCTTTATTATCTGCATACCTTCACAGAAAGACGCTGTAAATGGCGTTGAGGAAATACTCGCATATGCCTTTGTTGTTGTAACCCATGTTGGTTTAGTAACGACTCCATATTAAAGGTGGTAATCTCGGGGAATAAAAGAACACGGAGTGAGAACAAAAAAAAAGTGACGAAATACGACCTTCTTTATTTTTATGTAAATTAAGCCATCAAAACACCCGGTGTGGATTAGCTATATCTTGTTCGGAGAAGTGAATTACAGAAACCTGGGCGCGACGATGGCTGGATACCGAGCAGAAGTGCGACAGATATTCTCAGTCAAAAACAAAATTGGAAATTAAAGAGTAGTTACGCGGACGTGTTTCAAAACGCCGCACGGGAACGCGGACAATTCATACCCGAATTCTTGAACAAAAAGGGGAGGAATCGACCAGTGACTCGATTTATTTTTATAGACATCAAACGAACAAACAGCAAGTCTAGGGAAAGTATATGAGACATAATTTGCAGTCTTTAGAGGGGTACTGACGCAAAATTTTTTCAGTTTTCGTTTTTTTTTCTTGCGTCAAAGATAAGGCAAGTCACTAAAGAGCTTAGAAAATGCTCTGTTAATGGTGAGCGCACCCTCGAACAGTAATAGCAGTCCGTGTTTATAAGCTAGTTTCAGTTCATACGGTACCCCGACGTCAATACACCGAATGTGCTTCTCGTCACGTACTCACTCCGCACAGCGTTCCGGACGCCTTTGCGCAAGCCGTTCCGCACGGCTGCATCTGTTGGAGACGCAGCAGCGGCAATTTTGAATGCCCGTTTCGCACAGCTGCTCTGTTAGAGGTGCAGCAGCGGCCATTTTGAATGCCTTGGTGACGCCACTGATGCGCGAACGGCCATTTTGGAAATGTTGGTACCTGGCGTTATCTCGGCTAGCGAAATTGCGGCGTGATTTCGTCAGAATTGGTTCTGTAGCCTGACGCCTGTAGATTTGGGTCGATCCCGGTAGTCGCGCTTTGGCAGAACGTTTATTATCAACATGAAATGTCTTCCCGCCATTTGCTGAGCTCTACACTTCTTCGGAGCCGTCTCGTAAGGATGCTGTCATATGGATTGTGTCAGATCTCCTATGACTGTTCAACAGTATAGTGATGGTACGCGTTTTATGAAACTGAAAAAAGAAAAGATGAAAAGACATCTTGCTGCCTTTAGAGGCTGAACTTACAGTATTCGGATAAAGTGGATTGGCAGGCTACTGTCGCCGTAGCTTATATTGTAGCGCGTCCAACGCGTAGTCAAAGGTTGTAAGTTCAGCGCAACTTGTATTTTCGGGCGCTTCATTTCTTTTCAACTTATGTCACGACTTCGCTACAGTTTGACTACAATAAGGTCAAATCCCTCGACAGGAAGGTATATAACAGATGTATCTTGCCGGTACATAGCTAAGGAGCAGAAACCTTGAGACTTACAAAGAGGGTTCAGCCTAAATTGAGGACGACGCAGCGAGCAATGGAAAGAAAAATGGTAGGTGTAACCTTAAGAAACAAGAAGAGAGCAGAGTGGATTGGGGAACAAACGATGGTTAATGATCGCATAGTTGAAATGAAGAAGAGAAAATGAACATGGGCCAGGCATGTAGCGCGTAGACAAGATAACCACTGGTCATTAAGGGTAACTAACTGGATTCCCAGAGAAAGCAAGCGGTTCAGGGGGAGACAGAAGGTTAGGTGGGCAGATGAGATTAAGAAGTTTGCGGGTATAAATTGGCAGCAGCAAGCACAGGACTGGGTTAACTGGTGGAACATGAGAGAGGCCTTTGTCCTGCAATCGACGTAGCTAGGCTGATGATGATGATAATGATGATGATGATGACGAAGGTCAAATATACTCCCTTTGACTGCACTGTCCGTTTTAATTTCGTTAGATTCAATTATTGAATGTCTCAGATAGGAGTTCTTTACATCGAAATACTTGTTGTGTTCTCATTATGTCATCGTTCTTTTTTTTTTAATTAGGCGACGAAGGACTACATGCCGGACCACCACTTTGTCGGTGTCATCTACTTCATCGCGGCTACCGGACTGCTGAGGGCGAATTTAGCAGAACTTTCAGGGTAAGATACTTTGATGCTGCGCGCTGGCGTACTTCCGGCGTTTTTTACCGGCTTTAGCTGCGTTTGGATTATTACGCTTTTGATATATGTATTGTCACGTTTTCGCGACACACATGTCGTTCTGATAAAAACAAAAAAACAAAAAAAAACTGGACAGCTAGGCACTAGCCATGCGAAGAATGAGGAAACAGCGGAGCAGGTGGTTTTACCTACCATGTCGGCAACCTATAGGTTGCCGACATGATAGGTAAGATGTACATCTCACCTGATTCGTAGACGGAACATTTTCTTCGTTTTTCTTTGCCATTTGTTGTAGTATACTTCATAACGTCATAGGCGGGGTAAAAATATGTCAGTGGATCCACGAAGGACCCCGGCATAAAACACTTTCATGTTAAAAAAACAAAAAAAAAACTGAAAGCAGGGTTTCTTATGCATTCACTTAGGACGACTTGAAGGCGGCCGCCATCTTCGTTTCCATTCCAGCCGATGTATTCTTCGAAAACTTTCTGCACTTAACGGGGTGCAGAAAGCTGTACTGCCTCTGAGGGAATAAGCGCCTCACCTGGTTTTGCTTTGCCTCCGTGATCGGACCACCTTCCTCCAAGCTACGATGTTATGCGCTGACATCACAATGACGCCAGGATGACGTCATAGTGACTCAGCAAATGTGAGTGATCTGTGACGTCATTGTGGCATCATGTGGTGACAACATCACGCTGCGATCACGTCTTTCAACACTCGTACCCGACGCCGCCGACGCAGAACGCCGACGGTCAAAGTTTGTTTGATGCGAGATTTAAGGCTTTCCCCTTCATAACGGAAAATATTTAATGCACCAACTTCTCTACTGTGGGACAGCCCTTGACTGTCCCTTTAAACACCCTTCAATGCTACTAATCGTGGGCATGTGTTAAGAAACATTGAGAGGATTTAGAGCACTCTAACACTCACAGGGTCTCTTACGCGTTAAACTATCAAGATTTGAAGAAAAAAGCCAGCTGCTTCTTTTTAAACACGATAGTCTTTTTTGGGGTAGTTCGATGCAAAAGTTTTTGTCTGTCTTTCTGTACATTTGTCTGTTTAGCCGCCGTAACGATAAACCTAACGGCTCCGAACGGTATTTCAAACGGCCAACCCTATCCGCAGCGCCCACTAATATTGCTCAAGTTTCAGCGTTCATACTTGGGCGAATGTCAATTAAAGAGGAATATTACACATGTCTGAAACACCATAACAACACGTCAATGTTTTGTATGTGTGTCTTTATACTAGTGGAAAGATACATAAGTAATTGTTAGGACCGTAGCGTTTATCACGCTGCGCTGACAATGCAACGCGATGCTCAAAAAGGCAAGTGTTTCCAATGTTTTGCTAAGACGACACGGTGGTTTCACCTGCCTTTTGCGTTCTACACCTTATCGCCTCCGCGACATTGGCGTACACCTTCCTTCGTTTTCGAAGATAACTGCCAGATGACGCTCGTGTCTAACGTGCCTCGATGCGCTCGTACGGCTTCGCTGCACGGATCGAGACTCTCTAACGCAGCACCTCCAGAATACAATTCAGCGATTTTATCGCGCAGAACAACAAAGAAACGTTTTGTTCAACTTTTCCACACGTAAGACTACTGTCTTTCGACGACATTTGCAGTGAGACAAGCAGATACGGTAACAATTTTTTTTTTCTCAATTGATGTATTGACCATCCCCGGCCCGTTAAAAAAAGATTTCTGCACTTAACGTAATTTTTGCACTGCCTCCAGAATCGGAGACAGTCCAAGCTTCCTGCTGCTCACCTAGTTTTGTACAGCCTCTGTGATTGGTCCACATGACATTGACCAAGCGGCGATGTCATGTGACGATGTTGTGATAACTGAAGTACGGTACGGGCTACACATGGTGACGTCAGGAATTTAGTTGATGACCTGTGACGTCAAGCTGACGTCATGTATGGCGATGACATTACTCGTGTTGACTACGCCGACGCCCAATATTCTCGTCTGACCAGGCATCTAAATTTTTCACCTTATTATATCCTGCTATGCTACGTGTTCAACACATATAGTGAACGATTCAGAGTGTTTAGAACAAATGTTGGACAATTTAGAGTACAGTGTACTCAAATATGGGAGAGCAATCAGCTGTCCCAATGAAAAACTAAATACCCAATGATGTGTTTCAACATTTCAACAGGACATCTTCTTTTTAGACATCCATTAACGATGATGACAGAACATACTTCATTTACTTGAACATGATATGAAATGACGTGGGAGGAACATGTACATTCGATGTTTCACACAAGTACAGACACACGAAAATCTGTCACAAAATGGTTTAGAAAAGTGGCTGAGAATTTAGAGTACTAGGTACTCTACTATGGAAAAGCACAAAGCCATCTCGTGGGCCTCACACACAAAGGATCTGTGCGTTTAGAAGAAGTGTGTAATGATTATGAGTACTCTGTACTCTACCATTGAAGAAGAGCATAAAGTCGTCCCCGATGATAACTGAGCTCAGGCGACGCCATCAGATTGTGTGTTAAGAAAAAGTTGTTAACAATTTAGAGTACTTGGTACTCTACTATGGGATATCATAAACCATCCTGTGAGCCAAGAACCATGATTCGTGTGCATGAAAAAGAGTGTTTAACGATTTAGAGTACTTAGTACTCTACTATGGGAGAGCTTAGGTTTGATGTTCCATGTATACCATTGCTATCACGGCCTTATGTTCGACAAGTGATATACTTGTCAACGAACGCAGCAACAGCAATTTTCCTAGTGGGCGTTTCGAAAATATTTCAAATAACCTTCTTAAACACGTGTGACGAAAAGTAGTAAGACCTCCCTTGTCTGATATTCCGCCAGCGAGAAGCACCTTTTAGTTCAATCTGTTCTCGGCACATTTTCAAAAGAACGGAAGAGGAATACTTCTGGCAGAATGTACTTTTTACACAATGCTGCAAGCCCGCAAAATGGCTTAAGCAGAATGGGGCAAAATTACAAAAAAAAAGGTGTCCAATCAACGCATGCAACTTTACATGGATCCATGGTATACGTGATGACCTAAGAATAAAAAAAAAATTCAAAATGTGTTCGGCGAAAGCTCAGGGGGATAGCGGTGTGCGTTTCCAAGCAAATCTCGGCTCTCGTACATCACGATCTTGACAAGCGATTTAAATCAGAATATCAGTGCATTGAGCTTCTCCCCGGGAGGCGACTGCTCAAGGGGTTGCTAATTTTACATGTTTACAGTTCCCCGAAACGTTCGAAGGACCGCTTTTATGCCCTTATTTCAAAGGCTATGAGTCTCGCGAACCGCGGGAAGATCCCGCTTTTGGTGTCTGGAGATTTTAACGCGCCACACACTGCGTGGGGGTATCCAAAAACTACAACGAAGGGTGACTCACTTTACAAGAGCACGCATGACTTGGGCATGATTATGCTGACTGACCCCCGTTATCCGTCGCGAATAGGAAATTCAGCTTGTAGGGATACTACGCCTGATTTGACTTTTACAAATTTTCAGGATCACTGCGAGTGGACTAATTTATATGAACACTTAGGTAGCGACCATTATATACTAGAAACTACGCTGTCGGCAACTGTCACAGCTAGCAGGAAACACACTATAGTAGACTGGGATCTTTTCCGCGATATTCGTAAAGATGGGGGCTGCTGGGAAAATCTTGCGGATTGGAAACAGAACTTATCTAGCGACGTTAAGAGGGCCACAAAGGTCATCGAGACGCCGCCAGAGATTGGAACCATGGATAGCAAACTTGCCCACCTCTTCGAGGCCAGAAATGGCCTTAGGGAGCGCTGGAAACTGAACAAGCTCAATCGGCGGTTAAGGCGAAGGATTGCTGAAATTAACAGGGAGATCGAGACCTACTCCATGCAGCTTGAGAGAGCGCGATGGGAGGAGACATGCAACATGGTAGATGGACAAATGCGTGTTGGGGGGAAATGGAACTTGCTTAAACATCTGATGGGGCCCGAAAAAAGCAAGGGTAGTCAGTGCCGGGTGGTCGACCGCATAGTCAGCGCGGCTCTCAGAGACAGCTCAGAAAAGGAGGTTTGCGATATGCTTGCAAGCAAATATTTGCCGCTTAGAGGGATGGATCCCACCCTTTCCAAGCCCCCCCTCTATAGTGGGCGGATGCAATCCAAGCTTGATGAGAATATCACGACAGCTGAAGTTCGGATGGCGCTAATGGATCTCAATGGCAGGTCGGCACCCGGGGCTGACCAGATCACTAACAAGACTTTGAGGAACCTTGATGACGCCTCAATTGACTTTCTCACCGACCTTTTTAACAAACACTGGGCTGATGGCACGTTCCCCGAGGAATGGAGACATGCGGAGGTGATCCTCATCCCTAAGCCGGGCAAAAAGCCCAGCCTTGACAGCCTCCGCCCCATCTCACTTACATCTTGTGTTGGAAAGGTCTATGAGCATGTTCTGAATAATAGGTTCTGTGCATTTATCGAGGATGAGGGTCTCCTCCCTCCGAATATGGTGGGTTTCCGTCCACACCTCTCAACGCAGGATGTGATGCTTCTCCTTAAATCTCACATCATTGACGACAGCACTCGCGATGCCAGGGCCATACTTGGTCTCGATCTGGCTAAGGCGTTTGATCACATATCTCATGCCCACATATTGGAATCCATAAATGACATGAACCTGGGTGCGCGATTTTATAATTTTGCCGCTGCTTTTCTCAGTGACCGAACGGCTACTCTTAAGTTGGGGGAGCTGAAGTCAGAACGGTACGAATTAGGTTCACGTGGAACCCCTCAGGGGGCAGTCGTCTCCCCGCTTCTTTTCAATATTGGCATGACTCGCCTTGCTCGCGAACTGGACGAACTCGAGGGGTTGGAAAGTGCGCTCTACGCGGATGATATCACGGTGTGGGTCCGAGGCGGTGCCATAGGGCGCCTTGAGGACAGATTGCAGGAGGCGGTCAACACGGTTGAAAGAAACATCAGTCGTATGTCTTTAAAGCTTTCAAGTAGTAAATCTGAGCTATTAATATACAGGCCCACCAGACAAGGACGGCGACCTAAGGACTGGGTCCCCCCTGAGCAGGTGGATGTGACATTATTGACTGCTAGTGGGGCTAGAATTCCCAAGGTTAGCTGTATCAGGATATTAGGCATGCTCATTTCAGCGGATGGACGTAACACGGAAACTTTACGTAGATTAGAGCAACATACTGCGGCTACGCTTCGCCTCATTATTAGAGTTTCTAACAGGAAAGGAGGCATGAAGGAGGACAATCTTCTTCGCCTCTTTCATGCCTTCCTCATGAGTCACGTTCATTATGTTGCGTCTATGCATCACTGGCTCGCTGCAGAAAGGGAGAAGCTCAATGTACTGATCCGTAAAACTGTTAAAAGGGCACTCGGCCTTCCAATCCGAACTAGCACGGAGGGGCTGTTAGCATTAGGAATTCACAACACGTTGGATGAAATTATAGAGGCTCAACGCACGGCGCAGATCTCTCGCCTCTCGGTCACCCGGGCGGGTCGGGAGATTTTGGCACGTGCCGGAATTTCTACAATACTCCAGGAAGAGCGGATGACTTCTCTTGACTCCGCCGTTAGACAGGCACTCGTAGTTTATCCTATTCCTAGGAATATGCACCCTCAATTTAACGTCGCAAGGAGAAGGGCTAGAGCCAAGAAAATTTTGGAGCAGGTGCACTCGAAGTCGGGATCGTCGACCTTCACGGACGCTGCGCGTGCGGATAGGAATCGTTATGTGGCCGTTGCGGTCTCTGAGCGAGGTACAGTAATGTCGGCATGCTCTGTCAAGGCAACCTCCCCAGCAATAGCTGAACAGGTATCCATCGCACTAGGGCTTTTGGATTCATCCCGTGTTCAGATCTATTCTGATTCCCGTTCGGCGGTTAGAGCCTTTGCCTCTGGCAGGGTCTCCCCACCTGTTGCTAGAATTCTCAGAGGTAGGACCATCACTCCACACGAGATCATTTGGTTCCCGGCCCATATGGGCTCCACGATCGGCGGCATCACCAACTCCAACGAATTGGCCCACGCCCGGGCGCGAGGACTTGCCTTCCGCGCGGGGCTTCACGGCCCTGGCACGTTGGACCGCTCCGCCCCGCCCGGGGCCGATCCTCTGGATGGGGGTGCGGCTGATCGAGGGTCGCGGGACGTTCTAGCGACATTTAACGAAGTCACTTCACATTATCGTTTGAGTCGTAGGGTCTTTCCTCCACCCCATTCGCATCTTACCAGAGGACAAGAAGTCACGCTCAGACTACTACAGACAGGGGTTTACCCCTGCCCAGCTAATGTATCTATTTATATGGATATATCTCCTGACTGCCCGGACTGTGGGTGTGTGTGTACATTTGAGCACATGATGTGGGACTGCCCCCACATACCCA
This sequence comes from Rhipicephalus annulatus, assembly GCA_013436015.1. NCBI lineage: Eukaryota > Metazoa > Arthropoda > Arachnida > Ixodida > Ixodidae > Rhipicephalus > Rhipicephalus annulatus. The sequence goes on from WOVY01000036.1 coordinate 335,692, forward strand.
AGGAACTCAAGGCGCAAATCATCCCAAGACAAGGGTTTTATTCCGCCATCAAAAGTACGGATCGTCACCGTCAGCTTCGGGCAATCCAAGGGGCCCACGATGCCGCAGGCAGGTACTCCCTGCCTGTTCCAACGTGGGAGCGGCCCGCAGGGGCGTCGGGGTAAAACCCGACTCTCCTCCCTCGGTGTACAATAAAGTTATCTATCTATCGGCGAAAGCTCGTGGCCATTCGACTGACTGTCATTTCTTTTCTTTTTTTTTACATTGACGCCTTTGTACTTACAGTGTTCGTATCTCTTAGTAGGCGTTGAAGCGATAAACAACACGAAAGCCGCCTGACTCCTGTCGCGGCAGCGTTTCCTGCCGCGAGCGCATTGTTGACGATAATCATAGCACGAGAACAGAACGACGACACAGAGACAAGAAGGACACGAAGGATTGTCTCTTTGTCGTTGTTCTGTTCTCGCGCTCTAACTATCGTCGTGTCATACCAACTAGCCCAAGCTTCCACACTTCTAAGTTACGCTTTGTTGAGTCACGCCAGGTCGAATGCGAAAGGAGCTTACCTTACTTCATGTACGATCCCAACTAGACTTGCTGTCGCATTCGTTTATTAGCACTTGCGGTGAAACTGTTGCTGTTTCATTAATTAGGTTACGCCCACGCGGCGAAACTATCTATACGGTTCTTATGAGCCGCGCTCTGAAAGCAAAGACACTCCAGCTGGTTGTGGCTCGAGGACTGGCCCACTAGAAGATGGTGGTCTGCCAGAGAAGCCTTCTGCAATGGTGGCTAGAGGTCATCATACCTCTTTTTTCCTCTATTGGCAAGAACATCAAGCAGAGACTTAACAATACAGCTGTGCACCTTTCGAGCCGGAACGGGCAATAATTTTCCGAGCCACGCACAATCGGCCACTCTTTTCGTTTTTTAAGCCTTCAGAGTAATGTATCAGCAGTATGTACAGCCTCCATACTGTTAGTTGTTGGCGTGTCGCTTCGGGTGTGTAGTGTGGCCGTAGCATCTTCTGTTTCAACGCAACGCAGCGTAGTCAGACATGTATGCGTCGCGTAATGAAATGTTCAGACGGAATATAGCCTGCGCAACATAACTAGTAGTAGAAAATGCAGTGAGAAAATAGATGTAATGTCTGACAAATATATACAGACTCGGAGATCTTGCAGATGAAGTCGTTAGAACACTACGTCCCCGAAAAAAGAAAGGGTGCAACGTAAACGTCCACTCTTTCCACATGGACACCCAAATGACTCCGAACCGACTCGTCTGGCTCTCGTAGAAAAAAAAAGGAAAGGGTAGAGATATCCTCAGCCCTAAAAAGGTTATAAGATGCCCGTCGTTTGAATTGATACCTACTAGCTAGAGCGAGTGGCGCGCGGAAAAGAATGATGATTCAAAATCGCCCCATTATGTCTGGCACTGAATGCTAAGCGTATAATTGTGGGGCGGCCACCGGTGTCTCCATTCATGGCGGATAAATCGTGAAACGTCTTTGGCGGCACTTCTTTACCATAAACGGAGACGCCCAACGCACGGATCGCGTTCGCATGTTCAATTAATTCCTTTCACGGTGAGACGCCTCTAACTTGCGCGGCGTGTAATGTGCCCCCGCGCTGCAATGAAGAGCGGCTTGATTACCCTTACAGCGTTATCCATTTACAGGTGTAATTGCATACGCCATAGTGAGGGCTTGGCCGTAATGTAAGCGCTGTCGTTCTCTCAGATACAAGACTTCTAAACGTGTATGCTGTGGCTCTGGGCGTCACTGGTAGTGCGAGCCTTTAACGCAATTCTTCTTCGGAAGGTTCTCGTCCAATAGATCGCCCTCATTAACTAATTCAACTAGTTTTGATATGCCAGAGAAGCGATAAAAGGCATGGAAGGACCGGTTAATGTGGGCTCACAGGCTTTGATGACCAGCCGGGGTATCACAAGCGTCTGTTTTCCTTTTTTTTATTGCATACGGTTTTTTTTTGTTCTTGTTAGGTGTGAGTACGTTTTCTCGATCAAGTAAGGCCTCACATTTTCGGAATGACCGTTTACATTAAAGCTTCAGTGTTGCATACGTTTGTGTATGGTAGGCGAATACTTCCGTGCTGTTGATCTACCACCTCAGTTTGGCAAAGGTGAAATAATATAAGAAGGAGGATAACATGCGTGTGCTGAGTATATAGGCGTCAACGTTTCAACACGAGTACGGCGAAGAAAACTTTGAATTTCTGAGAAATTTGGGACTGCATTCGGTTGCGAGCACGTTTTAGAAGGGGCTGAAAAAATTTAAGGCCTGCCGAGGCAGCGGCAATACTCAGAATATTTTTCTTGTGTCTGGTGGATTCCTATCTTTCGACGCGCGCTGTAAGTTAAAAGAGGCAAGCCTCTCATTTTCAGTCAACCTGATAAACTTTTAGCACTAGGACTGTTGGGTCTCACCTTCGGTCTTGGACAGGAATGACAAAAAGAAATAAAATTATGAAATGATTACTGAAATGAATAGTGGTCATGCAGGTAGCTGGGCAAGCTTGCATTTTCGTTTCTGAAAGAAAAAAAAACTGAGCAGTATAGAAAAGTGTGTACTACAATTTTTCTACGACATTGGGTGTCATTACTGTTATCTTGAGCAAAAATTAGAGTTTGGGAAGTACATGAAGCTCTGTTCTACGGTTTACATAAAAGCGATTGATGGAAGCGAAGCGTCTTTCAGGATATGACTCGACGCCAGCCATTATGGTTGTGCCGTATTTGCACCATTCTAGCCCATCCCGAACGTGGCGTGCAGGTAGCTTTACATTAAGAAAATAAAAAAATAATGTTTATTTTGTTTCTGAGCTCGATTACAAGGTGCAGATAAATCTATAATAATAATAACATTTGTTGACGTTTGATGTCCTAAAATGATGAATGAATGAGTGAAGCTGCTGTGAAGAGCTAGGAAAATTTCGACCACCTGTGTTTTTTTAACGTGCACCCAAATTTAAGCGCACGTACTTGTTGTGTTTTGCCTCCATCAAAATTTAACCACCGTGGTTGGGATTTGGTCCCGCAACCTTTGCGTCAGCAGTCAAGCGTCTTAATTATTACGGATTACTGCCGCTATTCGCGCACAGATTGGACGGCTTCATTCAGCGAAAAAAAAGGGGGGGGGGCGCTTGTTAGGACTGTAGAACTACGGTAATATTGCTATTATAGTTACGTTGCGACTTCTGCTTTGACAGTTCACAGAAATCTTGTTAAGCGATGCTCAAGGTACATGATTAGTGAAAATGCGACGTGCGCTTTTGAACCAATACCTAAAGCGGATGATGTGTCCCAGAGAGTGCCGTTGTCTGTGTAAATAATTTTGTTTTTTTCACGCAGACGAGTTAAGTACATCGGGCGCATGTCGTACAATAGACAGTTTTCACGTATACGGTGCTGACGCTGCCTATGAGCGTGCTGCAGTATATTTACCAAACACGGCGGTCAAGATGCAGTCTATATATGTATACGAGCAATAAGGGTATCGAGGTTGCTCCTTCAGAGGAGTAACTATAACCTGCCCCTTCTACTGCTCCCTTTTAAAGGTAACTGCGGAGTTACTTCGCCCTCTCGTGGTTGCTCCTGAAGGCAGCAACAGAAAAGAAAATCAGGTTTTGGTTGATTTAACCAGCCTCTCGAAGTGCGCAGGCATTCGACTACACGTAAAATAAATGTGCAAGCATCAAGATCAGAAATAAATTTCAGAAAATTTACAGCAAACACATGGCATTCGAACTCGCGACCACTCGATCAGCACACGCGTACACTAACCACAACACCACGCCACGCTATGGCACCGTCCCGAAGGAAACAGGTTTATGTATGCTCCGATGGGTGATTTGCACACGGCGCGAACATTTCTGCGGTTACTCCAAAAAACGGAACGCTTACGTCCACAAAGAGCCCCGCCGCGGTGGTCTAGTGGCTAAGGTACTCGGCTGCTGACCCGCAGGTCGCGGGTTCAAATCCCGGCTGCGGCGGCTGCACTTCCGATGGAGGCGGAAATGTTGTAGGCCCGTGTGCTCAGATTTGGGTGCAGGTTAAAGAACCCCAGCTGGTCGAAATTTACGGAGCCCTCCACTACGGCGTCTCTCATAATCATATTGTCACGATGAGTCACGAGTACTGGGGGATTTATTAAACCACCAGGTAGCTAGCACTAGGACGATGCGTCAGTCGTGGCTGGCTCTCGAGCAAAGAAGAACGCGATCTTCTTTTTTCCTCCAGATTTAGAGCCGCTCTTGCTGTCAACCCACTACGTGCTGGCGGCATTATCCCCCCTTCCGAAAAGAAAAAAAAACAAGTACCAAAAAGAGGAAAGGAAAGTACATAGCAGCACCGCGATGCTACTACATAGGCACGTGAAAAAAAAAAGGAAATTCGGATGAAGTGAAAGTAAAAACTGAAGAGCCTGCCAACATAGGAAACGTCAATGAACGAGAAAGTAAGTTCACAAAATAAACAAAAAAACACAAAGAACGCTGTACGGTAAAGGAAAAGTTACGAACAACGCGCAATAAATGGCTTCATGCGCAACACGTGAACGACGTCCGGCCTCAGCCGTGTCCTGCTCCGTGCATGGGGTGTTGAGTCCAGAACCACTTCGTAGTTCACGTCACTGACGCGGCGTAACACTTTATATGGGCCAAAGTACCGGCTCAGCAACTTTTCACTAAGGCCACGGCGGCGGACGGGCGTCCACACCCAAACTTGATCTCCGGGGCTGTAAAACACTTCTCTGTGGCGGGTATTATAGCGTCGTGCGTCTGCCTGCTGTTGCTGGCCGATGTGCAGTCGCGCGAGCTGCCGGGCTTCCTCGGCACGCTCTGCGAATTCTTCGGCGTCTGTTGCCAACTCGTCTTCGTCCTGACACGGTAGCATTGAGTCTAGCATGGTCTGCACTTCGCGGCCGTAGAGAAGCCGAAATGGCGTGAATCGCGTGGTCTCTTGCACGGCGGTATTATACGCGAAGGTGACGTAAGGCAAGATCCGGTCCCATGTTTTGTGCTGTACGTCGATGTACATTGAGATCATGTCTGCGAGGGTCTTATTCAGTCGTTCAGTAAGTCCGTTGGTTTGCGGGTGGTACGCAGTTGTCCTTCGGTGTCTGGTGTTGCTCAGTTTGAAATTTTCGTCCATAAGCTGCGCCGTGAATGCCGTCCCTCTGTCCGTTATTACACTGGAAGGAGCACCGTGTCGTAACACGATGTGGCGCATGAAAAATTGTGCTACCTCAGAAGCCGTGGCTCGTGGGATCGCCTGGGTTTCAGCGTAGCGTGTCAAATAGTCGGTCGCGACGATCACCCATTTGTTGTTGTCCGCAGACATAGGAAATGGCCCGAAAATGTCCATGCCGACTTGGTCGAACGGCGTGCAGGGTGCTTCAATGGGCTGAAGCAAACCAGCTGGCTTAACAGATGGTTGCTTTCGGCACTGACATTCCCGACAGCTCTTTACGTATTTCTTTACGCTTGCTGAAAGTCCTGGCCAATAGTACCTCTCGCTCACTCTGGCAAGTGTCCTTGAGTAGCCCAGATGACCGGATGTGGGTTCGTCATGGCAAGCGAAGAGGACGTCGTCTCGCATGTCTCGAGGAACCACCAGGAGGTAAGTACGGTTGTTCGAACGAGCGTTCTTTTTTCTACAGCACACCGTCTCGTAGGCAGAACGACGTCAACGAGCGGGATAAATGACGTGGTATAATTGCGCCCTGGCCCTCTAAATGATCAATGATTGGACGAATCTCTGCATCATCTCGCTGTCGTTTGCTCAAGTCTGATGCACTAACAGCGCCCAGAAAGCCTTCGTCTTCCTCTGCTTCCTGACTGACGACATGAAGAGGTGCGCGTGACAGTGTGTCAGTGTCTTCATGCTTACGGCCGGACTTATAGACGATGGTGACATCAAATTCCTGCAGCCGCAAACTCCACCGTGCTAGCCGACCTGAAGGGTCACGCAGGCTTGCCAACCAAGAGAGCGCGTGATGGTCCGTCACTATCTTGAAGGAACGACCATAAAGGTACGGGCGGAACTTGGTGATTGCCCACACGACTGCGAGGCACTCTTTCTCCTTAGTGGAATAATTCGTCTCGGCACGGGATAGAGAGCGGCTGGCGTAGGCTATCACTCTTTCGATGTCCTCTTGACGCTGAACGAGCACTGCACCGAGCCCAATGTTACTAGCGTCGGTATGGACCTCCGTGTCAGCATCATCGTCGAAATGAGCGAGAACGGGCGCTGATTGCATGCGCTGTCGCAGCTCATCAAAAGCTGCTTGTTGCTCGTTTTCCCAGACAAACGGCGTGCCGTCCCTTGTGAGACGAGTCAGAGGTTCTGCTATCTGTGAAAAGCCATGAATGAATCGGCGATAGTAGGCGCACAAACCAAGGAAGCGCCGGACGGCTTTCTTATCGACAGGAGCTGGTAATTCAGCAACAGCGGCAAGCTTGTCCGGATCGGGATGGATTCCTTCGGCGCTAACTACATGTCCAAGAAATTTTAGTTCTTTATAGCCGAAGTGGCACTTCTGTGGCTTTAGTGTGAGGTCCGCCGATCGGATAGCCTCCAGCACGCTGCGCAGGCGGTGAAGGTGCTGCTCAAATGTGGTAGAGAAGACCACCACATCATCAAGGTAGACAAGTCTGCCACTTGAGCCCTGTGAGGACAGTGTCCATCATTCGCTGGAAAGTTGCCGGTGCTGAACACAAGCCAAAAGGGAGCACTCGAAATTGGTATAGGCCGTCTGGAGTCACAAAGGCTGTTTTCTCACGGTCTCGCTGATCTACTTTGATTTGCCAATACCCGCTTTTGAGATCGAGAGAAGTGAAATAATGGGCACGACGAAGTCTATCCAGCGAATCGTCGATACGTGGCAGCGGATACACATCCTTTTTCGTCACGTTGTTAAGCTTTCGGTAGTCGACGCAGAAGCGTAGCGACCCGTCCTTCTTTTTGACAAGTACGACTGGAGATGACCACGGGCTGTTAGATGGTTCAATAACGCTATCGTCAAGCATCTCGGTGACTTGCGTACGTATTGCTTCACGTTCTTTGGCCGACACGCGGTAGGGGTTCTGGTGTATCGGACGTGCGTCTTCGTACGTGATGATCCTGTGTTGAGTGATGGACGTCTGGCGGATCTTTGAGCAAGTTGCGAAGCAAGACCTGAACTCGAACAAAAGCGCTCGTAGTGCAGTCTGGTTAACGGTGGACAGATCAGGATTGATGTCAATATTACTCATTGACGTGTCGGCGGTATCCACTATTTCGGACGTGAAACAGTTGGTGACGTTTGCTACTTCGTGGGCAAACGCTATCGAAGTGCCACGGAAAAGATGTCGATGCTCGTTGCTAAAGTTGGTTACGAGCAATTCAGATCGACCATCACGAAGGTGTATTACACTTCTAGCTACACAAATGCCTTGCTGCAGGAGGTGTTCTAAATTTGTCTCAGCCACCACATCGCCATCGCCCAAACCACAGCATGTTACGTCGACTAGAACACTTGTTCGTGGAGGAAGCGTCACACTCTGTTCAGAAATACGGAGTACGTCGACACGCCTTCCACCATCCTGCACGTTGATTGCTCGCTGGGCTGAGAACGTGACGCGGCGCTCTTGCAGATCAATGATAGCTCCATTTTCTTGTAGAAAGTCAACTCCCAGAATGACGTCACGGGAACATTCGCGTAGAACAAGGCAGCTTGCTACGAATGTGTACCCTTGAATCTGTACTCTAGTTGTGCAGGCACCCAGTGGAGTAACGACGTGGCCACCAGCTGTCCGAATCTGCGAGTTATGCCACGGCGTGATGACTTTCTTCAGCTGCGTTGTCAGTTTCCCGCTCAGTATGGAATAGTCTGCGCCGGTGTCCACTAACGCATTAACTGCACAACCATCAATTGTCACTGCTATGTCGAGTGAAAGTCGGCCATCCTTTGCAGCAGTATGTGATGTCGGACCGGTTTCTGTACAGTTCTGCGTCAATGGGAGGTCTTCAGCGCTTCGACGTTCCGCGACCCCGCCCCCAGAGGTCGCTTGGTCTAGTTTTCCCGACGGGGGCTGGGAGACCGTGTGGTAGAATACCGCTGGGGCGTTGATGAAAATCGCCTCGGTGATGGCGAGCGTGACTGGCGCCCGGCAGATGGTGGTGCATGCTGCTGGGAGAGGTAGTTTTCGATGTCGCGCGGTCTCTGGCCGTAACGGGGTGGCGGTGAGTACGCAGAGAAGCCGCGAAGCCCAAGACGGCGATATGGGCACTGGCGGTACAAGTGATCAGCTTCTCCACAGTGAAAGCACAGAGGCCGGCGATCAGGTGTGCGCCAAACATCAGACTTTCGAGGAGACGTGCGCCGATCGTCGATGTACTGAATTGGTTGCACTGAACGATGGGTGACAGAAGCACCAGGGACAAAGACCAACGGTGGTGGCGTGTACGTGCCTTCGTAGTACGGTATGTACTGCGCTGACTGTAGTGAAACAGCAGGAACAGGATGGACGAGTAATGGCGGCGATGCAGCAGGGCGTTTTAAAGCTTCCGCGTAGGTTGTCTCACGGCGGTATTCAGCAGGAGCTGGCACAGCTGTATCATGAGGCAAGGTGTCCCGGAGGGCCTGGTGCAGCTCATCCTTGATCACATTTGCAATAGAGTTTACTGTAGGATGAGGTGTTACACCAGCCTTTTGTAACTCTTCACGTATTATACCACGGATGAGTTCACGTAGACAGTCGTTGTTGGTTCTAGTGGCGGTGAAAATGTCGGCAGTAGACATGCCATTGACTTGCCTGTTGTATTGGTTGGATCGCTGCTGCAGCATTTTTTCCATTGTCACGGCCTCGGACAAGAACTCCGCGACCGTCTTCGGAGGGCTGCGCACGAGGCCGGCAAAAAGCTGGTCCTTGACACCGCGCATCAAGTGACGCAACTTCTTGTCCTCCGTCTTTCTTGAATCGGCCCGTCGGAAGAGGCGCGTCATGTCTTCGACGAACGTGGTCACAGTTTCGTTTAGCAGCTGGACGCGGGCCAGAATAGCTCGTTCAGCTCGTTCTTGGCGATCAGCACTGGCATACGTCTGCAGAAGTCTACGAGAGAATTCGGGCCACGTCGTCAGCTGTTCCTCTCGATTTTGATACCACGTACGTGCCCCGTCTTCGAGATAGAAGTAGACACGACCCAGTTTCGCCGCGTCGTCCCACTGATTCAAGGCGGCTACGCGCTCGAAATGCGCCAACCAGTCCTCAACGTCTTCGTGCTCCGAGCCATGGAACGTCGCCGGTGCGCGTGGGCTTTCCAACGTGTAGCGGTTCGATGTAGTGCTTCCCGTGCCGGTTGCCGAGGTTTGCATCGAAGCGCTGGTCATGTTTGTCGACGTGGTGGGAGCAGTATCGTCAGCTTCCGGAGGCAATCCCCTGATTCGGCGGCTGGTCCGATGCACGGGAGTATTGACTGGCACTGGACTCGTATCGCGGCTTCCTGGGGGGGGGGGGGGGGTCTGCAGCATCCGTGAGACTACCCAGCACTTCCACCAGTTTGTCACGATGAGTCACGAGTACTGGGGGATTTATTAAACCACCAGGTAGCTAGCACTAGGACGATGCGTCAGTCGTGGCTGGCTCTCGAGCAAAGAAGAACGCGATCTTCTTTTTTCCTCCAGATTTAGAGCCGCTCTTGCTGTCAACCCACTACGTGCTGGCGGCAATATGGTGGTTTTGGGACGTTAAACCCCACAAATCAATCAATCAATCAATCAATAGGTCTACTAGGAGAAAAGCACCCCTCCCGGTTGCCGTGCTGTGCGCAAACATTTGCACTCATTTCGCATTTTGGAGGAGCAGAGCGCCCTTTTAAGGGTAACTGTACTCAGGATAGCATATTTAGAATATGGCATCAGTGCATCATTCCACCCCAAACGTGATGTTTAACTTGAAAAGTTGCCGTTGTTAACTGTGGTTATAAATTATCGGTTGGCGCTGGAAGTGCCTGTCGCGCACTCGCGCTTCACGTTTGTTTACCTTGTCAACGCGCAAGTGCCCCGAGGTGGTCACCTTCGTGATTACACTGAGTGCAAACGAGCTGCACTTACATACACTGCAGGTCAATGCACAAGGAATTTCTGCGCAACGACCCACGCCACGTACACACCATCGGCACCTCGGTTCCGGATCGATTCAAGTCCACCAACCGCAAATCCTATTCCATGGTGAGTGCGTCGGCCTATACTGTGATATCATAATTGGTGGGGTTATACGTCCCAAAAGCACGATATCGTTATGAGAGACGCCTTAGTGGAGAGCTCAGGAAATTTCTACCACTGGAGGTTTCTTTACTGGGCTCGCTTGTACTGGTTCAACAAACTTATCTTTGTGGATGTGATGTCTATGAAAATTCTGTACTTGTAAGATAGTGAACGCAGTGAATAGACGTTGCACTTATTTTAGGATTTAAGAGACTCTAGCACCAAAGCCCGATGCTCAAAGCACTGCGCCAAAGCAACGCGCCTTCTAAGGAGTAATACAACGCTTCTGGCGTCGTTTTCACGACGTGCGCCGACGGCCGTCGAGATGACGCTGCTTTATTTACGCTATACTTGTACCGACAGAGATATAGCTATAGAGCTGACACTCGGCTATTTCCGTCGTAATATGCATGCGGGGGCATGGCGACACGCGCGCGAACGTGAACGGTATGCGTAATTAACCCTCTTATCTGAGCGTTGAGTGCACGCTGCGTTCCACGTTTGTCGTCGTTACGTCGGCGGAGATGGCTGTCGAGCTTCTTGTAAACATGCGAATCACTCTTCTCGGCACAATTATGCGTGACCGCTGTTTCCGGCCTGACGAAAGTGCAGTCTTATCACCGCTTAATGCCTCAGACACGTTGCCTGGACACTGCATCGGCATAAAAAGTTGTAAAAAAAAAAACAGTTCTCTTCTATTATTATATGGGTCTTTACGCGCCAATATTAAGGTGGCGTTGTCCAAAACCACGATATGACGACGTTTCAAGCTTAAGTGGGGTGCTCCGAAATTTTTGACAGCCCGGTGTTCTCTGAGGTGCGCTCACATCGCATGATACTCGGGCCTCCAGCATGTCGCGTCCACTGACATGATACCACCGCGCCGGTATCGAAACCGAGGCATTTGTGTCAACAGCCCGAGCATGGTTACCACTTTGCCACCGAAATGGACGCTGGCTGTTAAAAGCATTGGTGGGGGGTTCGAACGAAGATTCCCGCGCCGGCTGAAAATTGATCGGGCGTTCCCACTTACTGATGTTGTCATTGTCCTTTGAAACACACATCATGTGGAAATGTTTTCTGTACTAGCCGCTGAAAATGTGCTAGTATCAGTTCTAATATCTACGAAGTTAGGCAAGGAAAAATCTAAATATCTTACTGTGACAAATACTATAACAGTCTTGAATTAATTCTTCCTTTGAAAATGCCGCAGAAGCCTTCTCGCAGCGTTCGACTTTGTAACGAATTTTCGCAATCGCCCTGAACGGTTTGTGTTCGAGTGTCTTCTCTTTTATGTTTGCTCCTCACGTTAGGAAATTGCGATGCGGCTGGCCGATAGCTTGAGGCTGGTGTATCCCGACTGCCATCACGTCTGCCTGAGCGTGTCGCTGGCCGTGTACAAGTTCAACGTCTTCAACCTCGACGACGCCAACTCTTCGCTCACTCCCGGCGTCGGATCGTTGGCCACTTACGTCAACACAGAGCTCTCCTACTCTGAGGTGTCCGCCTCTTCTGGCTTCACGAAATGTCTTAGCGAGATGCGTACCTTAAGCGAAATAGAAAAAAAAAGCGTATGGGTTACTCTTTTTCAGTGAGTCGTAATACGCCACTTATATAACTCTGTTTAGGATTTTACGATTCTCCGACACTCTACACTTGGGAAAAATTGAGTAAATTGAGTATTTGGGGAGTGTTTCTGCTGCACAACAATTATCGCCATCTACTTCGAATTCCTTCCTCGCATGGTCACCACGGTGTCGGTAGTTCGTGGTCGCAAACGATGCGCGCATTATCAGTGTAGAAAAGTTCCGATTGCCGGGATTTCAAGAAAGGAAACACGAGCGAGTCTAATGACGATTATTGTTGAGTCGCAGAACAGCTCCCCAAATCGTCCATGTTTTCTTGGAATGAATGAAGGTATAATGACCTCCAGAGCACACGTTTTTTTTAAAGACAGTGTTTAAGTGAAAAGTCCGGAGTCGTGCATAAAAAAAAATCAGCAGTCTTCGTGCTCGCGGGTGGCGAACGCACTCTTGGATTCGTTTATTGCTGAGTTTCGGTTTTGTTTCGAATGAAAGAACAAAACGTTTTTCCTTTCGTGACACGATTTAAGCCTAAAAGTTTAAGGTAATGAAGCGTAACTGCCGAACGTTTGCCGATTGTTGTTTCGTGACAAAGCAGCTTCAAGCCACGCGAAGTCAGGACGAATGTAAAGTACGACGACTTGGCAAATCCATGTCATACCCATAATTCTCATGTTCGCTGAAGCCCCATGTGTTGCAGCTCCCATAGACACTAGCGCCAGAGTTCCCTCTAGTGTCTATGTAGGAAATCTTTATGGTTATAAATGGTAGAGCGTGGATTAGACTCTCGCGTTTTACGTTATTTTTATTTCTTGTTTTCGCTTAGCTTTGTGAGGAGCTCAGAGATCCACGCCGGCACTTCCACGAGGCCACTCTGTCGACGTACGTGCACATGGGCAAGGCGTGGCTCGGCTTCGATGACGACACGTCGATCGAGATTAAGGTAAGTCGATTGCGCTACAAACCGTGAGTGGTTGAGTTGTTTGGATCGGAAAACCCCGCACATAATTTCCGTCAATTCATAGAAAATAATAATCTTTCCCATCGTTATGTGTCTGTCATAACGTAGAATCACGCATAATATAACAAGCTGTCTGTACCCAAAATGTCTCCAACACTCCAAAGGGGAACCTGAATAAAAAATTGGTTAACTAAACTCCTTCAATCAGTGGTACTTTCTGACCCAATTGAACGCTAGTTGGTGTCTCAGGCTCTCGATCACCTTAACCAGCGTGTTGAAACTCGCATAGACCGCGACTGTATACATAACGTTCACTTTCTGAGTGAAGCAACTTAGAGGCACACACGGAAGAAATGGGGAAGGGGATGGGGCAATTTTCAAATCAAGTTTTATTTCCACATTTCACAGTGGTGCACCTCCCCTCCTCTCCCGCGCACACACTTGTTGGTTGAGTCCAACTAACAAGCTCTGTAATAGATGCAAAAATGAAAGTGAAAGTGATGATGTACGGCTAACAACCGCCTACAGTTTAATCGTCGGCTATGTGGACGTGACGGTGGGGAGGATACACTAGTCTATTAATGCAACGTGAGGTGTCTCGGGCCGCCGTTATTGTGAAAAACTTGTGTGGCCTCAGCCTTGTACACGTCAATCACTAAAGGCCCAGGGCCGACGAAGTGAACGTGCGGGAATGACTTCTTGGCTCCTTCCTTAGCGAGAGAAAAAATGAGGGAAAAGCAGGGAAGTTAACCAGAAATCGGAGAATCCGGTTTGCTACTCTGCACTAAGAGAAGGGAGAATGTGGAACAAAAATGGGAAAGAAAGCGAAGAGCGAAGTAGACGCGCGAAAGAAAAAAAAAACAAAAAAGTGAGCTGGGGTGCTATAACCTATTAAATAGGCCACTACTACGCAAAAAAAAAAATGTTCAATAATGCCTTCACTGATTTTCTGTGTGCTCCTTCCTTAAATTATTAGGGAGGGTGCCTCCTAAATCCGTCCGGTATCCCCTGTGCCCGCGCCTGCGCAAGCGTTGGTTACGATCTGTTTGGCGTAACGCGTTTGTTTATAAAATAGCGGGGCTTACTATTAAACAACGAACGCGTTCTGCCGCCCATTGCGTAACTAGCGATTTCACCGACATACGCTGCGCATGTCGTTATTTCAACTAAACACGTCATGGCTGGTTGGCGATGCATATTTTTTTCTTCCCTAAAGATATTCAAGCGCTAAAGTTCGGGCACAAGCACACAGAAAGATATGACGGGATAGGTACAGTGTGTGCATATTAAAAAAAAACCATTTGGAGTGCGGCGTCCGTGTCGCCATGTCTTCCTGTGTGATTGTGTCTAAATTTTAGGCCTGAATAGGCTCTCGAAAAGAAAAATATCATTTTTTTTTTTGCTGTGTTATCTGGCCGAGCTCATTTCAGGCTCTCGGCGGTGTTTGTTCAAACAAGCCAAAGGTTGGCACAACTGATAAAAAAGGAAGTACTGTTCAAAGCACTTTCTCTCGGATGCCAGTAGCTGCAGTTTTATCTTGTTTTCACCATGCTTGTTTCACTTTCGCCTTCCCTCGATAAAGACCCTATGGGACACAATAGGTTAAACACTTCTTATCAATTTGGTAGATCGAGCCTCGTGTGGAAAGGCAGGTGACGCGCCTCGTCGTACGTGACGCGGAAAAGTTCACCTTCTCGCTTTATCTGAGCGGGCAGACTCAACTATGCGGTGGCAACACCGCTTGCAAGGGTTGCAGACAACGAAATAGGAAATACACGGAAATTCCTAGCGGAATCGATGACACTGTCGTAAATGGGCGAATTCGCAGAGACCGGAGGATAAAAACTGCCAGGTCCTTCTTAAGAAGAACTGATAACTGGGCCTGGTTGGTAATAGTTATCGAGCATCTTGAAAACAGCTCAAATTACGGCGCGGACAAAAAAAGATAGAAGTACGGAGCCGAGCTGAGTCTTTCAATTTTTCTTTTGTAGTCGTAGTTTTCGCGCCGTTTTCAAGATATTCAGTACTAATAATTGTTGCGGTTTAACATCCCAAAACCACCATTTAATTAGAGAGACGCCGTAGTGCAGGGCTACGGAAATTTCGTCTACCTAGAGTTCTTTGACGCGCACCCAAATCTAAGTACAAGGGCTTCGAGCAAGTTTGCCTCCACACGAAATGCCTACGCCGCAGCCGGGACTCGATCCCGCGACCAGCAGGTGAGCACCATATTCACTAGACCAACATGGCGTATGTTTCAATACGTTCTAAAATAGCTCCTTCTACTTTTGTTTTGGCTGAAGAAGGAAAGTAGCGTAGATAGGAGGAGGGCGTGAAGTAGAAACACAATGTGCGTACACGGGCTGCCTATTTAATATTTTATTTTATCCTCAGGGCTCTTGAGCACTGAGGGGTGAAAAGAAACAATTAAACAAACAAACAAACAAACAAACAAACAAACAATCAAACAAACAATAAAACAAGCTAAAACATTTGGTAAATGGAGACAATTCAGGTATTGATGAATAAAGTATCATGAAATACAAACCATCTTCACAATGTGATACAATAACTACATGCAACACGAACAATGCTAACCACTCGCCGAAAATGTGAGCGCAAATAATACTGGCGCTTGATAGATACAGGAGATTCTATTCACAGGGGTGGAAGTGCTGCGCCAATTGCACCATGATGTGCCAATCTGGCCTGCTGTGCCAAGCCGCGCCTAAATGGCAATTTGAGCGTGCAACGTCAAATTTAGTCAAGAGCTTTAGTCAATGCGTGAATTTAGTCAATGCGCGTGTGCGTGCGCATGCCAAAATTCGTATGAGGTATAGTAGCTGTCCAAAACGCCGCTTATGTTATTTATTTTTTTAAGTTGCGGCGCTTTCACCTTTGATGTTGTAAGGCTTAATAGATATGACACGGGCAAGTCTGGTCACTTGATCAGCATTGAATGCTTAGTAGAAACCGCTGTAATATTTTGTGTGTACCAGAAAGTGAACATTCTAACAGTTTAGCGAGAACCTAGAAATATGCTCCAAAACTAAAATTTGATGCTGCAAAACACAACTTTTGGTGCTCCTGAGGTGCTCCGAAACACCCTTTCTACTGCTCCAAATCCGCACTATATTTATATACATATATTCGCCCCGCCGCGGTGGTTTAGTGGCTAAGGTACTCGGCTGCTGACCCGTAAGTCGCGGGATCGAATCCCGGCTGTGGCGGCTGCATTTTAGATGGATGCGGAAAAGTTGTACGCCAGTGTACTCAAATTTGGGTGCACGTAAAAAAAAACCCAAGTGGATGAATTTATCATAATCATATGGTGGTTTTGGGACGTTAAACCCCACATATCAATCAAATCCGCACTATTCCTGCTCCCGAAGCTGCTCCAGCGGACTGAAGCTCGCTTCCACCCCTGCATTCATGGCATATTTCGGATGGAATGATTGAGAAAAGGTTAAGAAAGGATATGCCCTCTGTTGTGATGATCTATGCGATATGATACGAAAGTTGCAGGATGTATTAGGTGTCATATTAGTACACGATTGTCTATGTTTGTGCGTGTGTTTGGAGTTTTTTTTTGGGTGAAGCTCCTTAGGGCGTGGGTCAGTCGTCATCTGCATGTATGCGTGATGTAGTAACCACCTCACAGCATATCCGCGGAGTGAATGATGATGATTGGGGCGAAGCTTCCAAGGGTTTAATCGGCAAACCGCGAATCATCCACTAGCCGTGTCCGTCCGTCGTCTGTCTGTTTGACGTGCGGACGGACGGATGTACGGACGACCGCAGGTATGCACGCACGGACGGACGGATGTACAGATGAGCACACGGATGGACGCATGGACGGACGGAATAGCGGAGAGACTGACGGACGCTTCGCCCCACTCATCAATATTTACTCCGTGGATATGCCATCTTTTTTTTGGAGAACACAGAAGTGAGCTGTAGTTTTCTGGGCATCGTGAACGGGTTGAGGTTAAGGCTGTGGTTAAAACTCGCTTTTGCAGCAGTCACACTAGCTGTTCGATTATAGTCCGACAAAATGAAACGCACCGACAACTCTTTAGACAATAACAAGGGGAAACTTCTCGTTGTGTTGTCTTTCTTGTGTTGTACTTTTGTGTTGAAAGGATGTGTAGTAGGCTTTGGAACGTTAAACCCCACATATCAATCAATCAAGGATGTGTAGTAGGCGGCAAAAGTGTGTGTGTGTGTGTGGTGGGGGGGGATAGAGGGAAAACCACTATGATTCATTAGCATAAAATCTACCGTTCCCCTCTCATGTTTCCCGCCAACTGGTTGTCGCCTACTTACTATGCAGTTTTAGTATATGGTCCCCAAAGCTTCGCGTACACGCTATGCTTAGCGTTTGCTTCCACTGCGCACGCGCCATACGCTCCCCATGGGTACCCTCAGATGAAAATAGTGTGTCGTACCCAAGGAATGCTACCTCTGCGTACCCTATTATAGAACTGTCTATTGCGTACCTCTCGCACAGACATATTGTACGCAATTAAAGACAGCATTTTCCGAATAAAACACGAGGGCTAGCGAGATATGTCTGAGAGTGAAGCGATATAACTGTTAGCTCCACTTCGTCCACCATTAAAAGTTAACGTATTACATGAATACCATAAAAGAACAGAAATATGTAGATTTATGTTTCTGTCTCTTATTTGCGCAGTACGTCACCACATGAGGCTGGTTTTAACTATAAATACACATATGTGCGCCATGCCATTTGCCTTTTTGCTTAAATCGTGTTTCTCTATTTTGGACGGGATAGCGTTAAAGAGCTCTTTTTGCAGAAAAAAATGCGTCGGCTTCGTTGGTTGTGAGCGAAAAATCAGCGTTGTCCTCGAGCGAGAAATTGAGAAAAATGCTAATATTAAGATAAATAACAAAATGTTTCGGTTTCGAGTGAAAATCGAACGAAGGCCTTTTGCATGACGAGAAGGTATTCACCGTGAAGCCGTGCCGTGGCCTGAAACTGATTCGGAAATGAACACTATATCTAGTGTTCTTTTCCGAATCAGTTCACCAAAAGCCAATGGTTCACCAAAAGCCAATGCTAGACTAGTAATCAAGACAGTCGGGCGCACAGAGCCAGATAACGCTATCTCGTTCTGTTCTATGTAAAAGACGAGGCCCAAGCTGATTTTATTTTTGGAGTTTTCATTTTTTAATCTCGAACCAAGCTGGAGTGTACGGAACACTTGTGCAGAGTTACACGTCGGCGTATAACAGTGGCGCTTACGCATTGATAATTTGTGTGGTACATATCAAAACCGCGGTAAGATTAGGACGCACGCATACAGTTGTGACGAGCTCCTGAAACTTGGACCATCTGGTGTTCCTTTAGGGCGCCCCGGCATCACATGGAGCAGAGCCTCCTGCGTTTCGACCTCCATAGAATTGCGTACGCCAACGAGAGGATCGAACCTGTGACCTTTGAACCGGCAGCCGTAATCACTGCACCGCCTCGTCGAAATGCGCTTTCTGCAAAAGCTGGTGCTGAACGAGAACTGGGCGTTGTTGAGACCAAGCCTCGCCTGTCTCGTACTCGTTGAGCGAGGCAGGTATAGCGTGGCGATGTTGTTTAAAGGCGAAGCTCCTTACGCCGTGGGCTGTGCGTTCCGTGTATGTAGTATGTAGTGGTGTATAGCCACATCTCGCATAGTCCTTGAAATGTCCGCTGGATGGCGGTACTTGCATATCGTCGCCAGCACCAACCTGAAATCGGTCACGTAGTGTGAATGAAGCCTTACGTCAGCGAGTGATTGCGTGAGGCTTTTCTTAAAAAAAAACTGCATTACTGACTTCACATCGGGGTGATGCTCTTTGATATGAAGGCAAATGACGCGTGTCTACATGTGGACGAGAACGATGATGGGAAATTCAGCGGACACCCGGTAATGGGCCTATGGCTTTACTCGAGAACGAAGAGGACGACCTTGCGGCTCAGCTGTTGAGAACACGGTGCTTTCGCTGTCTCAAGGAGTACCTGTGTTTTGATCACGTTGTACCGCGACAACATCATGAATATATGACGAAAAGATGCAAGATGGCGGAACTGGAAGTGTTTACTAGATGGACGAATGGACAGGCAGACGGACGAACGGATGAATGGACACACAGAGGGCCGCATGGATGGACGGAAGCAAGAACGAACGGACAGACGGAAGCACTGGCGGACGTTTTGCCCCACTCATCATCATTCACTCCGTGCACGGATATGTTGCGATTTTTTTTCCGAAGCGGCTCATACTCGTGCTTGACCCAGTGTCACACTTGGCGGTGAACGTGCGTTCTTCACGCTTGACTTGGACTCCGTCACGCGCGAACAGCATTGAATATGTATGCGAGACTCCCGAGAAATAAAGCGATCTTGAAATTGCAGGGAGAGAAGCGGCGAAAAGGAAGCGATGTGTGGTTTTAAAAGCGCCCCAAACGATCTCCGAATATTTACAAAGAACGTGTGGGCCACTCCCTCCTGGAGTTTCTTGTCTTTTCATTTCGACACAATTTGCGATGCCACCAGTTTTTTTACGTGACGCCACGAGAAAAAAAAATCACCGCCCAAGCACTCCGCACAAATGGCTTACATGCGAAAGCTGAAACGTGCGGCCCCGGCGTTTAGCAGTGGGTTCAACCCGACGCTGCAGCGAAGCCTTTCACAATTATTGGTTACATGTTCGTGCTTCTTGATGAGGTTTGACACAAGTTTGGTCTGGGTTTGCCAAGGTGTTTATTTCACATGCCGCACATTGTGCCTCGCATCATCACAATCACAGAGGAATGTACTGAGTTGTTATATGCGTTTCGGAATGCGTTAATCGCTGTGGGCGTTCTCGAACCACAGGCGGTCACAGAGGTTGCGACCAAAGCCAAAGTTCCGCTGGAGAAACTGCCACCGAAATCAGTCGTTCGCCCCGGCGAACGCATTCCTGTAATCATCACGTTGACGCTGATGTGCCCGCAGAGCATGTCGTGATTGTTGCAAGCGTCTGACATCGTCAGCTAACTCGGGGGCGTGCCTTGAAGGCCGGATGGACGCATGGACGCAAAGATGGACGGCCTCACAGACAGACAGACGGGCAGACGGACAGACAGACAGACAGACAGACAGACAGACAGACAGACAGACAGACAGACAGACAGACAGACAGACAGACAGACAGACGGACGGATAGACGGACGGACGGACGGATAGACAGACGGACGGACGGATAGACAGACAGATGGACGGACGGACAGACGGGTGGACAGACAGACAGACGCACGGATGGATGGATGGATGGATGGATGGATGGATGCATGAACGGTCGCACAGACGGAGGGAAGCAAGAATGAACGAACGGATGGAAGCGTGGACGGACTGACGGAAGCTTCGCCCCGCTCATCATCGTTCACTCCGTGAATATGATGGAATTTTTTTTTTGTTTTCTAACTGCAGAACACTCTAAAAAAAGAAAAAAAGCGAATATTTGAGGAGTGTTTCTGCTAGACAACAATTATCGTCATTCGACTTTTCTAGCGTTTCCATTTTTGAAAACCCGGCGCTGGCCACTGTCCTATCGAGAATGCTATGCCACACTGATAACGCGCGCCGTTCATGACCGCTAACTATCGGAACCGTGGTGATTACGCGAAGTATATGACGATTATTGTCGTACGGCAGAAACACTCCCCGAATAGTCTATTTTTTTTTAAAGTGCACCAGCCCGGCGAATGCGACTCCTCTCACGTTTCTGCTCTCTGCGCTCTTCTAGAGTTGCCCGTGGCTTATCCCGTATGAAATGTTTCTGTAGAAACCGGTGCGCGAGTGCTGGGCGCCATGACTGGGACGGGATGGACGACGTCACTCACAACGCAGCCAATAGCGTTCGTGCTTGTGGGCGACGCTTCGAACGACGTAACTGATGGCGCTGCCAATGGAGACCGCTCGTGGCACCGCTACCGCGCGTTTTTTTTTTAATTTTCTCCCATTCATATACAGCTATCGCTGTAAGACAGCTCTCGATTGGTCCATATACACGAGAGATATCAGTTGTGAATTGTCTCCTGTACCCTGCTTTCTCGTGCAGTCGAACTCTGTCCTGCCTCGTCTTGCATGACTGTCGCTCGCGATCAACTGATTTCGATTCGTTTTCTGTGTTTTCGAGTGCGCAAGCGGAGATAACTGCTTGTGGCTGAAAAGCTCGCATTTAATTTCTTTTTTAACTTTTTTAACGCATTTTTTAACTGACATGTAAGATGACATCAGTAATTATAATACGTGGGATTGAACGTGTCAAAACCACCACATGATTACGAGAGATGCCGTAGTGGAAGGCTTCGGAAGTTTCAGGCACCTGTGGTTACTTAACCAATAAAGTTTATGGGCGATGCGTATTCTATATATGTCCAACCCTTTCAATGTTAAAGAATAGACTGTGCTTCTTTTTTTTTTTCGCCAATGTCTCATCACATAGCGTCGGTAAAAAAATTGATAAAAACAAAAGTTTGCTGGCGGAAGTTTTTTCGCAGTTTTGAAATGAGAATACATTTCACTACGTATTTTTCATTTAAAGCCAAGATAATCATGTTTTCTTTTGCAGACTATATCTTTTTTACATACAAAGGCATGCAGACGGAAGGTTTTTCAAAGTTTTGCAATGAGAACAAATCTCACTATGTATTTGCCCTGCCGCGGTGGTCTAGTGGCTAAGGTACTCGGCTGCTGACCCGCAGGTCGTGGGTTCGATTCCCGGCTGCGGCGGCTGCATTTCCGATGGAGGCGGGAATGTTGTAGGCCCGTGTGCTCAGATTTGGGTGCACGTTAAAGAACCCCAGGTGGTCAAAATTTCCGGAGCCCTCCACTACGGCGTCTCTCATAATCAAATGGTGGTTTTGGGACGTTAAACCCCACAAATCAATCAATCACTATGTATTTCTCATTTAAATATATAGGAGGGGTATATCCCTCTCCCCCCCTCCCCCAGGGGGCCCACTACGCCAGTATATAGCGTGCTGTAGAGAGTAATGAGAAAGTTTTCTGCCCGAATCATCTCGGCTGTGTCGCTTCTCCTTCTTCTCGGCTGGCGCTTCGGGTGCCGGGTCCCTTCGTTCGACGTGCGCCGTTCTGACGCACGATACAACAGTAAAATCGGGTTTCCCTTTGCAAACTACTTTCTTTTACACGCGAGTTTTTTTTTGTTGGTGTATCCTTTCGCGTTTACACTACACACATTTAGATTAATGCTTACACCTAGCTTGATATATTGTAACGCTGTTAATCACCTTCCGGACGAAGGTATAATAGTTGGTTGCTTACATTGGAGGACATCCTGTGAACAGTTTCTCGATCGCATTGTCATTATGTTAGGGTTAGCGCAAACTTGTGACGCACTAAGTCCACTGTTGCCCTTACGTGACGTCGTGTACAATTCGTCCTTTTGATGACGCAGATTGACAAGCTGTCTCGAAAACACCGCCTCGTTTGCCTGCTGGCCGACAGGTCGACTTGGACGACTTCCGTAGCGTCTGCCAGAAAGGTGACTTCCCGAGGCTGCGCCTTCTTAAGCGAGCTGTGTCAACGCCTCCTAGACTTCCCGGGCCTGCCGGATGAGCACGAAAAGCCGGTCATCTATGGTGGCGCTGCCTACGTAGAGGTAAGGGTCTTTGTACTTGGCCTTTGAGATCGGCAATTTTGGCGTTTGCTACTAATTTCAGAGGATGCCTTGTAATAAAAAATTTGCTTGTTTAATGACAACGTCACTTACGTAGGGTTCATTATAATTACGTTTACGCAATTTCAAAACTTTTTACGTTATTTTTGTTGCATATAAGCTCCAAAAAATTGAAAAGCCGATTTAAAGACACCCCTACTTGAGTGGCGCCACCCCCGTAGTTCCGACGATTGCCGCTTCCCAAGCGACCACCGATAATCCGGCAGGCACGGGAAATCTAGAAGGCGTTGGCTGTGTTGAGCAGGGAGCGCCGATAGTTTGCTTCCTTCCTTTCCGCTTCCTGTCACGTCGCTAGTTTCATAGAATTGTGGAGAACGTAGTAAACATAACAATTATGATCACTATAGACCAGAATTTTGATCGCTTTCAGGGCGCAGCCATCTTTGATGGGGGGCTGCGCAGCCATGAAGACGGGGAACGGACGACTACGCAAGCATCCCGCCTGTGCTTATAACATAATGGCCGCCACTAAACGCTCGTCATCAAGTGACTTACCGTTCCGCAGCCCCTACGCTGGCTTCGCCGAGAGATGACAACTGCGGCCAAGATTATGCATGCTTGATCTAAACGTGGGTGCGAGAGTGAAAATAATCTGGTCCATACATTATTCATTTGTGTGTGGAGGAGGAGGAAAAAGAAAAGGAACACTCAAACGGCCCTTTTTCCATTGCTCTAATGGCAACAATCGACTGGGCGCCATCATGCTATGACTCGGATTGCAGCAATGGCCTTCCTGCACTTGATACGAGCCAGGGAACTCACGTTCGAGCTGGACGTGCAGCTTCTCGGGGGAGCCATCGGAGGCTGAACGAGGAAACTCGTCACCGCATCTTTTGTTGCTAACAGATGAAGTGCACGAGTCGCGTGATCAGGTCTCGGTCGCGCCCCGATGTACCTCGGAGTGCTCTGGGTTGGAGCGTGGTGCTCTGACCGGACCAGCCGAACGTAGCCAGAGCACTTGCTTCTAGCCTGTCGAACGCGACGCGCCTCGCGAAAGCGCTCTGGGGCGCTCGAGAACGACCAATCGAATGTGTCATAACATCAACACGAGGGCCAAAGCCACGATTTTCCTTCTCAGTCTGCGTATCCTGCAGGGGTGTAGCTGGCATGCGTTTGGCTTGCGTGCGTATGTATGCGTGTACGTGTATACGCATGCAAAACTGAAAATGTTCTTAAGGTGGGGTTTAGATCCTCTTTCCTGGCTACGCCCCGCCGCGGTGGTCTAGTGGCTAAGGTACTCGGCTGCTGACCCGCACGTCGTGGGTTCGAATCCCGGCTGCGGCGGCTGCATTTCCGATGGAGGCGGAAATGTTGTAGGCCCGTGTACTCAGATTTGGGTGCACGTTAAAGAACCCCAGGTGGTCTAAATTTCCGGAGCCCTCCACTACGGCGTCTCTCATAATCATATGGTGGTTTTGGGACGTTAAACCCCACATATCAATCAATCTTTCCTGGCTACGCCAATGACTAGAATGTTTCGGTACGTTCAGGTGCAACTACTTCTTGTGCAATTTTTTTTAGGCAACGGACGAAACAGACATGGACGGGCGCAAACTTCCAACTCCGTTGTCCGTCGGCGAACTCCATTCGTTGTCTAAGAAATTTTGCGTAGGAATATGGAGCAGCACCTTGATCAAACCCATGCCTTGCTCAGGCGCAGCCTGCGCCAAGCGATAACACGTGTTAGAGCCGGTCACAAAGGAAAACCAAAGTGCACGCGCCAGGCCTTTCCATGTGCGAGGTCAAATGATCCAATGAATGGTCGGTTTATTGTGAACGTGAGCTTCTCTAGAAATAAGGTCACCGGTAAAAGCGATGATCGGCGGGCCGCTGTTTCATAAGTAAGGGGCGGAAAAATGAGCAAATAAGCCATGGATCAAAGAAAGATTGGACCTGTCATAAAGGCGTAGTGAAGAAATTGCGATTTCGAGGCACACAGGAAATTTGAGACTGAGCGCTTCCTCTCCACGGCGTTTATCGTGCATTGTGCGGATCTCGTGTCGTCCGTCACACAATGGCGGCACGAGCTGGGTACTGCTTTCCATTGTGCTCGGGCTTTGATTACGCAGTTTCCTGTCCGTCGACAAAATATGCGAGAAAAGAAAATATTGCGGCTCAGTTATATATTGTTCCACAGCAGTGCTTCAGTACAAAAGGAGACGCTAAAATCAGTCGTTCAACTCGAAAATGATTGCCAATGCACCGAAAAACGAGTCGACACAACCCGCAATAATTGACAGCGCTCGAACACGATGAAGCACAATGTCGAGAGCTTGCTTTAAAAAAAATGGAAACTGCTTCGTGCTTGGAAAACTTCGTTCGGTGCTGAACCGAAATCTATGAGTTTTTGACCTAACGTGGTCACAACTATGTTTTCATAGTGCCTAAAAAGGTATTTTCGATACTCGAACAATGCTCGCAGAATCGATGACGACCGCTCGAAGTTCGTTTATTGCGGAACTTTGGTTGCTTGTCGGCGTTCGAAGACACTGCTAACAAAAGATGCTGTATGCCTAACAACGGACACCGTTACACGCTCGCTTTGCTTTAGAGGTTTATTTTAAGCTCAGAAAAAAAAACGCACAATAAAGAAAAATCACGGCATATCCACGGAGGGAATTATGAGTGGGGCGAAGTGTCCGTCTGTCCGTGCGTCCGTACTTCTATCTATCTATCTATCTATCTATCTATCTATCTATCTATCTATCTATCTATCTATCTATCTATCTATCTATCTATCTATCTATCTATCTATCTATCTATCTATCTATCTATCTATCTATCTATCTATCTATCTATCTATCTATCTATCTATCTATCTATCTATCTATCTATCTATCTATCTATCTATCTATCTATCTATCTATCTATCTATCTATCTGTCTATCTGTCTATCTCTGTCTGTCTGTCTGTCTGTCTATCTGATCTATCTATCTATCTGTCTAGTCTATCTATCTATCTATCTATCTATCCATCTATCTATCTATCTATCTATCTATCTATCTATCTATCTATCTATCTATCTATCTATCTATCTATCTATCTATCTATCTATCTATCTATCTATCTATCTATCTATCTATCTATCTGTCTGTCTGTCTGTCTGTCTGTCTGTCTGTCTGTCTGTCTGTCTGTCTGTCTGTCTGTCTGTCTGTCTGTCTGTCTGTCTGTCTGTCTGTCTGTCTGTCTGTCTATCTATCTATCTATCTATCTATCTATCTATCTATCTATCTATCTATCTATCTATCTATCTATCTATCTATCTATCTATCTATCTATCTATCTATCTATCTATCCGTACCTGCTGAGTGAGTCATCGAACTAGGCGGCCATGAACCACGACGAGCTAGGAGGGACAGATAGACCCACGGCTTTAGGAGCTTCGCCCCCGAAATAAAGAAAAATAGTATGTGTTACTGTTTTCGAAGAAGGCTAGCTCGCCACGTCTGTGACTCTCTTTCAAGAGACGCGTTTGCTCTCTTTTGAGTCCCGTGATTTTCTCAAGGGAGGATGATAATCTCCAGAAGGAAGTTAACGTGTCTATAAAGATAGTGACGTAGTCGGATACAACTTGAGAAGTCAGGGGAGGCTCCGAAGCACGGCAGCATCTCCTACCCAAAGGCCCACCGCCGTGGTCTAGTGGCTAAGGTAGTCGACTGCTGACCCGCAGGTCGTGGGATCAAATCCCGGCTGCATTTCCGATGGAGGCAGAAATGCTGTAGGTCCGTGTGCCCAGATTTGGGTGCACGTTAAAGAACCCCAGGTGGTCGAAATTTCCGGAGCCCTCCAATACTGCGTCTCTCATAATCATATGGTGGTTTTGGGATGTTAAACCCCACTTATCATCATCAATAATCTCCTCCCTAAAAGCGAATACATACAAGCATGCATCAATGGTAGTGCACTCCAGACTGACGTCACGAGCCGGATGGCTGTTGACCCCGCCTGCAGAGAACGTTGCCGAGAGAGAGTTGTGTTAAACAACTTTATTAAGGCAGCTGACGGTTTCCTAAGAGGCGAGGGCTGTCAGGCCACGCCTGGTCGCCAGCTCGTCAGCGCCTTTGATGGCCTGGAGCTGGGTGTCCAGGCTTGATGTCGTGAGGATTCCCTCCCAGGCCTCACTTGAAGGTGACTGCCCTAGGAGGTTTGGTGGGGGAAGGTCCTTGCTGCATCCCCAGAGAGCGGGACTATTTCTTTTGCCGCTGAGGCAATTGGCTGCCGCGCTTTGGTCGTGTGGGTAGGGCCTCCCCTGACTTCTCAATTTGTATCCGACTATAGTCGGGACTCACTATGAAAGAGTCGAAGGATCGTCTTTTCAAGGTTTGGGGAAAATGATTAGATTGTGTTAATTATGAATCATTATACTATCCTTATCGCGCCTGTATTTGGCTGTTCTTATAATTTAAAAGAACGAACACACACACACACACACACACACACACACACACACACACGCGCGCGCGCGCGCGCGCACACGCGCACATGCACACGCACGCGCACGCACGCACACACACACACACACACACACACACACACACACACACACACACACACACACACACACACACACACACACACACACACACACACACACACACACTAACAGGCAAAAGTAAAACTGACAGCAATCCTTATGTGTTTGCCTAAGACGATGCAAACGCCAAAGCTATCTTTCCATTTTCCAAAGATACATCATTCACCCCTTACACTCACCCCCCCTCCCACCAACTTTCAAAAGCTTTCTGCAACTCACGCGGTTTTGTAATGCATGCGTTATCAGCCCACCTTTAACCAAGCGGTGATGGTAAAACACCCTGACGTCATCGTGAAGACGCAGGTTTCATTGATCTCTGACGTCAGGCTGAGGCCATTGATGACGTCTTCAAGGTGATTTCGTTTTCTGTACTACTTGTATTGTCGGTGCCGACGCTCTTTTCTCGCGTTTTATTAAGCGTGTGTGAGGCTTTCGCCTCACTAAAAGAGAGAAGACAGTACTTTGAGTTGCACAGATATTATTGCTAAGGCATAAAAGTACCCCATAGCTTTGTGGGACCTTATTGATGCTAGGGCTGAGAATGTTCGCGCGTATCGTGTGCGCTTACAGCTCAGGATGTGCTTACGCAAGGGACGACAATCGCACCTCTTGCGAGTGTGGTACGTATACTAGTGTGCGCGTGTGTGAGTGCGCTTTGATTAGCGTTGCAACCGAAATAGTGATAAGATAGATGGGTGCTTGAACTCCATCAACGCCGGATGTCAGAGCGAGAATGACATTAGAGACGGGGAAAGACCACCGACGAAGGAGGCAATAGCAGGCATGATTTGAAGGAAGTAAGCTCTACTGTGACAGCTTCGTTGGAAACTATGAGTCCAAGTATGACCCCGAAAACTGACCTGTTGCTGGCCGACGGTGAAATACTTGAGCCGCCGGTGACAGGTGCAAAACATAGTAATAAAGAAACAGCGCACCGAGTGAGTTCTGTGGTTGAATGGGTAAAACT
This sequence comes from Rhipicephalus annulatus, assembly GCA_013436015.1. Lineage (NCBI taxonomy): Eukaryota > Metazoa > Arthropoda > Arachnida > Ixodida > Ixodidae > Rhipicephalus > Rhipicephalus annulatus. The sequence goes on from WOVY01000036.1 coordinate 363,747, forward strand.
TGAAACGATATTTTAATGAGTGTCGGATTGCGGGCCTAAAATTTTCCTGTGTGATGGGTGAATGTTACATAGGGCTTTATGTTCCTTACGACCATTTGTTTGTTCCTGTCTGATTGTTTTTGGTAATTATGTTTCCTCTCCCCTGTGACCCCCCCGCCAGAATTTTTTCGGGAAGGTGATGGAGCGTGCGATTGTTCTTACATACGCATATTCGTGCGTGTGTATATATATACAAAACAGAAATTGAAATATCGAGGGGGGGAAGGGTGTAAGTCCTCCACTACCTGTTATTCCAGTGACTCACACGGCTATAAGCGTCTGTAAATAATAATCATCTTCCCGTACAAAGTACATTGGGGACACAAGCAGTGTATATCGCTTGTTCCATATTTAGGAATCTCTGTCGTTGCGGTAAAATAAAATTGATTCTACTGCGAACACGATCGGCTGTAGTATATAGATAAAGAATGGTGTTCAATGACAGAGAATGTTCAAGGCTTGATGAAAGTTGTGGAAGGAGCTGCTACTAAAAAAAAGTAACACCCATTCACACAGGGCACTGTCGAATGCAGCCAGTTCGGATCGGTAATAAGTTCATCCTGTTGCTCTCCGTTCCACACGCACGCGCACGCATACAGGCAGTGTGCATGTATAGTTAGTTACTCCCGAGTGCTTCGTGATGTAGATTTACGTGCTCCAACATTAGCATGATGCAGTTCCGAAAATTGCATCGTATCATACTTCGTGAATGACCCCACTGACTATAAGAACGACCGCGCCTCAAAACCACAACAAAATGGAAAACTTCTAGTGCATGGTCATTATCGCTTACTTCTATAGCCTGCTTCTATAGATACAGTGTATACCCGATGGTTCTGCGTGGTCTTGTTGATACTAGTGAATGGCACACGCTGACACAGGCGCTATACTCCGACTGATTCGCTCTTCGCGCAGGTAGGTCACGACGTCTCGTACGGCAAGAACACACGCGTATACTCGGCGATAAGATCGGCGAAACGACGTGTCGAGGCACATTCCCGCAACGCACCTTTTCGCGTTGTGACCGCGATTGAAGTCGATGACGGTCAATGTCGCCGCGCTTCGTGTGGCGGGTCAAGGCTCGCCTTGCGCCTCGTTTGATCCGTCTCTTAATCTCATTGCGCGGTCGCGTACGTGCATATCTGATAAATGCCTTCGACCCATAGATTGTATTGTGTAACTGAATATTTCTCATTCGTGTGGTGATAAGACAAAGCTACAAATAAAACGCATGCGGATTTGTGTGCAATAATCTATCAAGTTTCACGTGCTGAGGACAATGATATGATATTAGGCAGTCCGTAGTAGAGGTCGCGGGCAATTTCGACCATCTGATGTTTTTTATGGTGCACTGATATCGCACAGTACACGTGTCTCAAGCGTTTCGCCTCCATTGAAATGCGATATGCGTGTCCAGGGTAGAACGCGCGACCTTCGGCTGAGCAGCCGAACACATGCAGCGCGGCGGACGTGATTTATGAGTAAGAAGGGCTCGTGGTTCTCTCTGAGGAACCATTACGAGAAATTCAATTGTAGCCTGTCATTGCTGTCCAAGTGATAAAAGTCTTGTATCGCTTCATAATCATACCGGCACCCATCAGGTTTCTGCACAGCTGACGACAGCATTTAGATTTACACCGACAAACTGCCACGATTGGATGCATTTTACCTTCGTTTCCGAAAAAAAAACATTCACAGCATATCCACAGAATGAATGATGATGGGTAGGGCAAGCGTATGTATGTATGCATGTATGTATGTATGTATGTATGTATGTATGTATGTATGTATGTATGTATGTATGTATGTATGTATGTATGTATGTATGTATGTATGTATGTATGTATGTATGTATGTATGTATGTATGTATGTATGTATGTATGTATGTATGTATGTATGTATGTATGTATGTATGTATGTATGTATGTATGTGTGTGTGTGCGCATGCGTGTGTGACGGACAGACGTATGAACGGACGGATGGACGCTTCGGTCCAGTCATCATTATTCACTCCTTGGATGTACCTTGAATTAATACACGAAAACCACTAACGCCAACTAGGGATATTTCCAAGGACATATACGTAACGCCATCTGGTGAGCAGTTCTTAAAACTAACAAGAAGTGGCTACTACTACAACATACTACTACTACGAAGGAGTGACCCACACCCTGAGGAGCTTCGCTCCAAGACCACTCTACAGATATGTTCTTTTTAGGTGGAAGTTGTGGAAGGGACTGGGGTTCATCCCCTCTTCCCTTACCTCGCCCGGAGGAAACTGTCGGACTTCAAAAAAAGTTTATTCATTCATTAATCATCCATCAGTGGTTACCCTCCCCTCCTCTCTTCTTCTCCTCTCTCCCCTCCCCAACCCGCATACACACTGAAAGCCTGCTGCGTTTGGTTTTATACTGCTTCCGAAATCAGAGGTGTTGCAGGCTCTCTGCGTTTAAGAAGGTTATGCACAGCCTCTGGGATCGTGTTTGCCTTTCACCAAGCTATGATGTCAGCGATGATACTGTCGTGTGACGTATCATGCTGTCGTGTGACGATGATGCTGTCGTGTGACGTCAAGATGGCGTCGTATATTCTGGTGATGTGTCGTCATTGATGCCGTCGCGTTACACTGCATGAGGTTATGGGACCTTTGGTACGTCGACTGCACACACACTTAAGCATCACTGTCCGCTTTTTCCGAGTGCATTGACTTCGTCGTCACGCAGGACCAAATTGCTCACTGAGTGCGTTGGATATTTGTATTTTGGTTAACCTATTCACGTTTGGCTTCTCAATAATTTATCTCTCGGTTTATTTGTGACTCCTCTCATCTTTATACTCCCCTTTGCCATTCCACTAGCGCAGGGTAGCCAACCGGGCATGTGCCTAGTTAACCCGACTGCCTTCTCTCTTGTTGTTCTTCCTCCTTAGTGATGCTATAGTACGCATAGTAACGCAATTAAAGTAATTCCTGAAGTGTCGCATTTCACTCGATTGCTGCCGAAAGCCGCAAGCTGCGACTAACTCCTCGCAAGTGCAATCGACATACGACAAGGAAAATGAACTGGTTGGATCTTTGGCGCCCTTCTCCGTGGCAATGAATCGGCTTGTACATTTGGAAAGTAGAGGCTGCAGATTAAAAATTATGCTTTTGTACTAACGCTTCGCTTTCTATAGTCTGCACGGAGCTGTAGCTCACGTTTTTTTTTTTACTTATTCGGTCCCACTCGTAATTTCTGGGAGCGGCGCTGCCTACACTCCCACGTTTAAATGGTCAGGCATGTCCAGCGAAGCGCACGGGAGGGAACCGCTGCGGTGGTATCAGAATTGTTATAAGTATTTGACGCGTTATTCGAAGGTCGTTGGTTTAGCCCCTATACGAGCGGCAACGTTTCTTTTCGTCCACTTTAACTTCTTGACTATACCTAATCCTATACCTATACCTAACCTAATTACTATAAAATGCAGCTAAAACCTACAAAAGAAGTCCGCAGTACTTTCCCCGGCTTCAGTGTTTGTTAGTTTCACTACATTGTGATAAAATTCCCTCTTGATCGACTTCCTTTCCTTCATTCCTTCAACTGCGTGACACAGGTATACACAAGGATGCGTGACTGTTTGCTCAAAAAGGCTGTGTTTAGTTGTCGCACTCCACGCGATTGCTAGTGAGAGCCGCAATTCGCGACTGGGGCTCCTCGCAGGTGCAATTTACGCATGAACAGGAAAACGGAACTCGTTGGATCTTCGGCGCGTTTCTCCGAGGTGCGCGTTTCTGTTCCGCGAGTTGAAAGTGCGGTAATCTATCGCATCGCGGAAGTGAGCTGCGAATTGGCATTTATGGCAGCGTACTAGTGGGCATATAGCTATTGCTAATATGGCACTGCGCTCGCAAGTCCCTCGACGGCTGACGTATACATCCAGACGTGTGTACTTTTCCCAGCGGGGCTGTTAAGCGCTTCTTGTTCTTGTTCACCTATTAAAGGTGGCGTATACCGATGCACTCTGGGGCGATTGCCCAAGAATTGAGTGGTTTTATAAAATAGTGTGAAGTTTTAGAGATTACAGATTACCTAGAAATTATGGTGTTTGATCCAGTGCATGCATCTATTTAATGAACCAGCACGCTCTCTCTTCGCTCTCTTTTTCATCTTCTTCTTCGCTTCCAGAACTTGTACGCTGATTGTACGGCGTGATATGCAATAAGTGTAATGGGCTACAGAAAGAGAACACACGGAGAGAAAAAGAGAATTAGAGAAATATTGAGAAGAAAGATGGAAAAAGAGACAGAAAAATACGCAGATAGACAAAGAGGTCGAAAGAAACAGGCAAAAGAAAGAGTTATAGAAAAATAAAAGCAAACGTAGCCACGTATGGTACGTAGTCGCCTTATTTTTTTCTTTTTAGTAAAGTGAAGGTTTGGGCTAGTTGGTTGTGGAAACGAAACACCACAACTTCTTTACTCTCCGTCTGAAGGAGTCGCGCTGTATCCGGTTCATCGCACTTCTGTAGAATGCGTCACGTGATGATTTATCCTACGTCGGCAAAGATCGCCGTTAACGCAGACCACTTTCGTGTCGCTTATACAGATTGATTAACTGATGCGGTCTATATAACATCCCGATGCAGCCTACGGAATATGAGGTGTCTCGAAGCTTCAGCTCTGTATTGCATGAAGAAAAAAAAAACTGTCCTCGAGGAAACCATCAGCGTTGCGGGAAAGACGCCGAGCATATGAACACCGTTGCTTACTCGCGCGGGGCATTCTTCGGGGCTTTTCTTTTATGACGTCACGTCAGGTATGCGCTTGTGTTCTTGAGGAAATTAAATTTAAAAAACGAAATTGTAACGTCCCCAAACCACTGTATGGTTTTGAGAGACCCCGTTGTGGAGCTATACAGGACTTTCGACCACCTGGGGTGCTTTAACGTGGGCCTCAAGCATTTGCGCCTCCATCGAGGATGCGGCCGCCGCGGCTGGGATTCGATCCCGCGACCTGCGAGTCAGCAGACGAGCACAATAACCACTAGACCACCATGGAGGGAACGTGGAACCCTTCACGGAGTCCTCCATTTTAATGCTTATTATAATCATTTTTTGTGTGTGTTTTTGGGTGTAATACCTAAACAATAACTAAGAGCGTAGTTTTGGATGTGCGGCTTCTGATTTTCACACACCTTACCCGATTCTTCACTTTGAAAGTACTTCAGGAATTGCTTTAGTGGTGCTACTCTTCGCCCGTTTGACAATGGATGCAGTGCTATTTAGTGTTCACGCTGCAAACGAAATACCTTCTGGAGCAAGGCTCTGTTAAGTGCGTAATCTACGCAGCTTTAGGGGTGCGGAAAACTATAGGTTCGGAATTCAAGTTCAGCCGTCGGAATAAATCTTATTTTAATGTGAAACCTGATCAAAGGCAAAAAGTGACCATTGTCGTCAACGCGAACTGATGTCATCAAAACGTCACATATTGCCTAAAATTTGTGACCTCTCTCGCTGACGTCATAGTATGACATCGTTACTTGTTGAGCGGACCACGGGGGCGCTGCAGAATTGCGTGAAGTGTATAAAGCTTGCGATTGCTCCAAGCCCTGACTGTGCAAATAACGTTAGCTATAAACAGCTCTTTTTTTTTCTGAAGGGGGCAGGGGAGAGGTCCGAGAAGTTAATTCAATGTAGTGAGAAGAAAAATTAAAAATGAATGGTGTATATAAATAGCTCGCTTTTAGTACTCCGAAGCATGTTCGGTTCGTGGCCGAGTCGTTTCGCGCAGCGCGCTGCAGAGCACGAGGTCGTAGGTTGAATGACTGCGGGTGCCGGAGCTTTCTTTTTTTGTATTTTCTTTGTCATATGTTGGTATATATTTTACTACGTCATATCCGTGACGGAAATACGTTAGTGTAGCCATGGTGGACTCCGGTATTAAACGACTTTTTTTTTGTTAAAAATGTGTCATATATGCCTTCGAGTCGCCTTAAACAAATTCATAAGGGACCATATGAGTGTTTTGTTTATCCGGTATTAATTTGCACCCCTGTGACGTCATTCGTGGCTAAACAGACCGCCCAAACCTGCGGTGACAGCTATAAATTAAGACTTTCTATACATGGTAAAGAAGAGGTAGCACAAATCAGCTTGATACCGCGCAACTGTTCCTCTTCTCCGCATGTCTGAACTTGCGATGAAACGAAAATTCATACTGATACCGTGGTATTATGATTGTGCGAAACACTTTGTAAAAAACTAGTGAAAGAACTGTGCGAGACCGTGCTGTGTTCTCTCGAGCTGACAGTTCATGCTTCTCTTTCTTACTCCTCTTCTTTTCTATCTATTTCCTTTCTATTATTCACCTTTTCGCCCACCCCAAGTGTAGGGTAGCCAACCGAGCCAAGCTTGGTTAACCTCCCTGCCTTTTCTCTCTATTTATCTCTTTCTCTCTCTCTCTCTCTCTCTCTCTTGTAAAAACTCCATTCTGAAAGCGTTCAACTTGATGACTTGCACCAAGCAGTAGACGCGTTACATAACTCGCTCGTAGTCAGCGTCTTTTCTTTTTGTCGACATCTCAAAAGCAGAGGTGTGGCCGACACGACGGGATTGTCAGTTGCGAAAGAAAAAAAAAATTGCATCGTGCGCGTACGGCACTATTCAGGGAGATGCAGAGTGCATGACGGTGTCTCGACGCCTGAATACGTGTATGACGCTTACGTGCTTCAGCACGAGAGGTGTGTACACGTTGACGGAAACTTCTGAGAACGGAAGCATTCGCGCTCTTGCTCGTCGAAGCGTTAACGTGTTTTATGAAAGCGCTCCTCGGTTGGGGGCTACAGAAGTGAATGAAGGTCATTAGAACAGAGCCAGCGGGCGTTGAAAAGCATACAAGAAGCGACAGAGGAATGTCGCCCGTGGTTCGAGTTGAATGTAGAGTGGACCCAGCTTGAAACACGGGTGGATGCAAGCTCTTGGTTTGGAGAGAGCTGTTGCGACCTCCACCCCGCCCTTCCCACCTGCACACACACTTTTTTGCAGGTTCCTAGAAGAGTGCGGCGCTCACACGAGACAAACTGTGTTTTCGCGAATGCTCGAAACTTAGTATCGAATGACGTGTAGTGTATCGCAACAACGGCTTCAACTCTATACAGATATTTCAGATTCAGTGCCACAGCTCAAATATCTCTTCGTTACAAGCTTGGTACATTACTGGCTGGATCTCAAATATGGCCGTTATAAATCCTAAAAAAAGAGGTTGATGGGGTATTAAGCAGCATGGCTGGAGACAATGTTTTTAACTATTCAGCGATAACGTAAAGCGATAAATGGGTGGAGGAAAAGGGGGGGGGTCAAACATTTTCCTTTTTTTTTCAGTTTTGCATATGTACACGCGCGCAAACATTACATAAATGGGGGTAAGAAAACGTCTTCACCAGGGCCAGGAAAGGTAATTTCACGCCAGGTCTTTGCGTTTCGTAAAGACAACTCTCATCGTAATGTTCACTCCGGTGACAATGCCTGTTCGAAATATATAACGAAATTGGCGGCGTGTAGTGTCCCAAAACCACGATATGATTATGACAGACGCCGTGTTAGAAGGCGACGGAAATTTCGACCATCTGGGGTTCTTTAACGCGCGCTGACCCCGCTCAGTACTCGGGCCTCTGGCAATTTGCCTCCGTAGAAATGCAGCCGCCAGGGCCGGGATCTCAACCGCGTCTTTCGCATTCGCAGCCAACCACCGTAACCGTTCTAACACCACGGTGGATGACACTCGAGAAGCTTTTCTTCGAAGTGGCCTAAATTCAGAAACGAAAGTAACTCAAAAAAGGCTGTATTGACACATACAAGCTCTAACTTTTATCTGAAACAGTAATAAGTTACTAATTATTAAAAATAATGTATTATTACTGTTTTAGAGGAAATCTGAGAGTATGTATGTGCTAATAGGGCCTTATTTGCGCTTACAATTCTGAATTTAGCCTATTTCGAAGAAAAACTCCTCAATCTCTGCAAAACGATTGCTCATCTAGTTAAATGCGAAGCATTTCTTAGCGAACTTCGGTGACTTTTAGCGTATCTATCTATCTATCTATCTATCTATCTATCTATCTATCTATCTATCTATCTATCTATCTATCTATCTATCTATCTATCTATCTATCTATCTATCTATCTATCTATCTATCTATCTATCTATCTATCTATCTATCTATCTATCTATCTGTCTGTCTGTCTGTCTGTCTGTCTGTCTGTCTGTCTGTCTGTCTGTCTGTCTGTCTGTCTGTCTGTCTGTCTGTCTGTCTATCTATCTATCTATCTATCTATCTATCTATCTATCTATCTATCTATCTATCTATCTATCTATCTATCTATCTATCTATCTATCTATCTATCTATCTATCTATCTATCTATCTATCTATCTATCTATCTATCTATCTATCTATCTATCTATCTATCATCTAGCTGCTTACGTTTATGTGCTCTCGTGGTCACCCTCTTAACTTGGCGTGAACCAAAATTAGTGTGGGAGGGTAATATGGTTTGACGAATATGACGCACTGGTCAAGACATGAATAATGTCACAATACCGTCGCGTACGTCGTCCACTTCCCGCCAGACAGTAGCACATACCCACGGGTGGGTATGTGCCGCTCATATGCGGGTATGTGCCACAGGGAATTTATTCTTAGTATGTACCCAGGAACGACGAGAACACACATGGGCAATTTTAACGCTCGAGCGTTAGAAATACCCGACATCAGTAGCGTAGACCCGACGAATGTGAAGAACAAATGTTAGGGTCCTAGCTGGAATCTAACACAAACATTCAGCGTGCCTAGGATGCATTTTGCCACAGAGCTACACCAGGTCTCGAAACTACTTTTCAAATAGACGCTAACCTTCGTGAAACGTCCATAGTTGTTGCTGCGCTGCCTACCAAATTTCATAAACATTAGATGTATACTCATTCGATACAGCCGTCACGTCGGGTCAATGTCAATTATGATTAGTTGCCATGCGCTGAAGTTGATTTATGTAGCAGTGTCCAGGGCCAGCATCCTCGTGAGCATCAGCGCTTCATATCAGCGTCTGGTATTGCTAATACACTTGTTTCAGTTGCCATCGTTGCGCAAGTGCAAACAACTGGTTATATAAACGTCTGCAACTCTTGAACATATGTCTGTGCATGCAACATTTGCACATATATTAAGCGTTATTTCATGACGTGTCGCTCAATAAAAATTTCTGACACGGCCACCTTCCCTCCACACGCTTCGCATAACGTCGAATCCCAGGTATCTGGGATTTACCGAATTTTTCTTGGGATACTAACAACCGTGGTAAATACTACGCCCTGCGCCTCTGCCTTTTCGTTTGGTATTGATGCTTGCTAGGATGGCTGTGCTTTTCCGTGGCTTGTCTCCTACGCCCGTGAGATCGGGACATCCGGAAGGCCTCAATACAAGGCCTCAATGTGTGACGAGTGGCAGTTTCCATTTCATGACACGTGGTTGCCCTCGCAGTTACGCAAGCCATGCGCTCAGTTCGTCTGTGGCAGAAAGAAAAAAAATAGGACACTCATGAGACACGTAAAAAACGATGTACGAACACGAAGTGTTTCCTTTTGTGTTCCGTGGGGGTGTTTCCACTGGACGTCTTTTCGGCGCCCCAGTTGTGTGAGGGCACTAGCAAACGTTTTATGTCGTACTCTGATTTGCCTCCACGTGCCTATTTCTGGATGTTCTGCAAAACACTCAAACTCGCAAATCGTTTCTTCCTCGCCTTTATTCTTACAATATTTTACGCAATCGAGGACTGACCTGAAGAACCACGTCACCAACGATAATGCTTTTAGGATATCAGTCATTGTTCTTGCCAAAGGGTTCAGGACAATAGAATCGATGAATATTCCCGCATGATATAGTCTGCCAAGCGTATCGAGAACACAAACTTTTCATCGAACACAAATATTTCAAGGAAGACATTTGATGAAAAACTAGTCTACCAAAGACTTCTTTTTTAAATGTTTGTCTTCCCCAACGAGGAATACCAAGTTGAATGCGGGGTGAATTTGTTCAAGATAAGCAAGTATTCTGACGTCAGTGATTTTGCCAGCGTCGAACTTATTAAGTGCGATACCTGCAGCACACCTTCATGACAGGCGCTGAAAACATCTCGACTGCAAAGAACCACTTCGGCACTATGCGCAAGAACTCGTTAACTCCTTGGCATAGTAATGATGTGGTTAGCATGTAATACGTATAACTAGCCTTAGGGGCAGGGGCATGAGATTGGTTCCGAGTAGTAGAAGAAAGTTTAGTTATTTCTTTGTGATGAGGCTGGGAAGACGTTTGATGGCGTGTAGCAGAAAGGATGGGCGCAACAACGCTAGTACAGATTTGTTATCCCTCATTTATGTTTGGACTGTTGCAAAGAGTTTCTATAGCGATGTGTATTCATATCAACCAACACTGTATCTCGTGAGTACAAAAGCGAATAAGAGCGTAGTTATTCAACATTAACGAGTGTCTTTAAACTACACTAGCAGCCGTAGCTATTTACTGTGATCCGGAGCATGACTACACATTATTTATACTTTACCAGAAGCTTAACCAATGGAACGAACAGTTTCATTTAAGCCACTAGCATAGGGTATAATATTTGTTGTTTCTAACTAATTTATTAAGATCTATATAGAAATGAACTAAAATAGACGAGGGAGCGTCTTCCGTAGTATAGCTTAATCGGCGGAGCTTTGGGCACGTAGTGCAGTGGTTGTTGGTTCTGATCCCACGGATGGAGTCATTTTTCGTCCACTTTGATTCCTCTCCCTTCAGATCCTAATCACTACATTATAACGAATAATGTTGTCCGTAGTTTCTTTGACCTGTATGTTGGTCCTAGGTCTTACGGATGCTGTTATGTGTCTGTAAATAAGAAAACAGATCCTCAAACAGTCGCCTTCTCCTTTGCTTTCTCAGACCCCTTGTGGCATGTCGAGCAGCCCCGAGTTGACGACAGGAAGAAGGAAACAAAATTCGCAATGCGCAACGTGGGCACGTCTCACTGAGGAATAGGCTATAGCCAGCGTTCGAGACGGTAACGACGGGAAGACATAAAATGCTGGCCATTTCCGCTACGTTGCCAATAAATGCGCAAAACGAAAACCAACAATGTAGCCTTTCCCCATGCCAAGAGCTTCTTTCACTGACATCGCTTCATCGCATTATTGTCGAAACGCTGAATACGCACCTCCGGTGGAGCTGTCTGCAGATAACCTCAATAAAGAGAACCTTATCTCCGGCGGTAAACGAAGATGTTCATGTCTGGGTAGGGAGTAATGGGTCGTCCGTAATGGGCGTCTTATCGAAGTCAACGGGAGGAGACCGGGGAAGCTCGGTGCCTCGTTCCGCAAAGCAGGTCACAGTTATTCTTACGGAGTATTCCGCTGTATTGCAGTATTTCGCGTTGCGCATGCATACACCGCTTCTACGAGGTGTTTTTAAGTGCAGAGAACCTTTAGGGGCGTAGGTTTGTCGTATGCTGTCGCCGTCTCAAGGCGTAACGCAGACAAAGCCACGTGTAGCATAGATGATGATGACTATAATCATCATAATCATCATCATTATCCTTTTATATTACGTATAGAATATAGCCAGCTGTAACATAATGAGCGCATGCTCGCGCCAAGGAGAATTATTCTCCCTCTTGTTCTTTGAGCGCCTTGATGATGACATAAAGTGTGGAGAATAATGCTATGGCTATAGAAATGCGAAAACACATGGTACATGTATTGAAAGAGGAAGCAAGCGAGAATTAGTCAAGAGAGAGACGGAAGAAAGGAAATAAAATATGAAAAAAAATAGAAAGGAATTGAAATAGAGAAGGAAAAACACAGGAGAGACTGGAAGAGAAAAGAGAAAAGAAAGAGAAAACTGTGGATAAACAGAATATTCATCAGAAAACACAGCGCTTAGGGAACATAAAACACACGAGACAAAAACGGAGACGTGCGCTGACAACCAAAAGTTGGTTCATTGTGCGTTAAAACATATAAAGTGGGTGAAAAAAAGAAGGGAGAGAACAGGGGAAGGGTAACATATGCTTATGGGTGTGATGATGCCATTATACCTACATAATTATTGTCCGATTACGCACCCAAACTTATTTATTGTTCTAAAATGAAAAAAAAAATATTATGGTTCTTTGAATTATTTTTGGTGCGAACGCATGTACTGCAAGAAGTCTGTCTAACTTCCCTATCGTTGCAGCTGACGTATGAAACGGAGTATGGTAAGTGCTGCAGGAAACTCTACGGATGCATTTGAGCATATGGAATGATGAATTCCTGCGCTTTTGATTGCCCGCTTTCCTGGGATAAGGTGGAAAGGAAACAAGTTCTTGGAATGCAACTTCGGGGGTCGTCGACTGCCACAGTTATAATCAGCTGCGTCAGCATAACCCTACACTTTGCTGTCAGGGTTTTTAAACACGTGGTACCGCCTCACTGGAGTGTATTCGCCGCACATTGACGAGTCGAAAGCACATATTTTTGCTTGAGGCACCACCTGAGGTCATCATGTGTTGATGCGTGACCGTGGAACAACTCTACATTTCCGAATGAAACCCCAGAACATAGTCATTTTGAAGATTGTTATCGTTGTTAGAATCTCTGCACCAAACCCCGCTCAGGAATGACCCATTTTGCGACATGGGCTAGGTTGCCTTCCAATGTCAACGTTAACTGACATTTTGCATTGTGGAATAACGCGAAAAACACGCAGGGATTCAAGGACGAGACATGATACTACTGCACGATCAGTTATTCCACAATGGGTTCACACCTGCAGCTTACAAAGCTTTCCTTTCTACTGGTATTTTGTACAAACTACCCACCCCTCTCCACTCTAACCTTCTTCAATTTCCCAGCCTTGCGGGACTAAGTTTTGTGACAATGGCCCGCTAACTTACGTGAGTTACTCCGGCTTTAAACATTTAAAATATAGATTATAGACAGTGTAACGCTATAGAGCAGACACCATGACTCCCTCCTTTTAGACAACTATGATTTGGGGTTGCCTCCTCCTTTCCCCTTCTTGAGCACACCTAAGTTTCTTCGAACCAGACTCAACGTGACGTGCTGCGGGCCGAAGGTTAACGCTGGTAACCTTTCACACTGTCGTGTGACCTTGGAACACACGATTTACAAGCGTGTGTGGCGCGATGGGGACACAACGAGAGCCGGCGATGCCTAGCGCATTGAGGGAAGAAGAAAAAAAAGAGCAAAGTATTTTCTTCTTCTTCGAAGTCAGGCATATGCATAAACGGCAGTGGCAATGACAGCAGCCACGTGCACGTTCCGCTACGCAACTATGTGGCCTACTACGCTCTCTCTCCTCCTAGTTCGGTGCAGTGCTGCAGACTATGAAGCCTGCACCGGCTTCTCTACATACTACGTGCAGTGCTCACGTATCTAAACGCGAATCGTTAGGGCTGTGGGAAGCACGTTTCCAGCGTTTGCACTTGGTCTCATATCGGTGTAGTTTTGAGTCGGACACTTACATCATAGCCAGCGTTACATTGAACAGATAGATATGCAGCGGCATAACGCTGTTATCGTGAGCGATTCCATACCATATGGTACGAAGAACCTTATTCAGGTATCCTGAGAAGTGCTGCCCCTTAGGGGGACACCGCGGCGCGCTCCCACGTGGGGACAGTTAAGGCCTGACCACAAGCACCCGATGCAGCGCGCCAGCTCGTGTCTTTGTGATGCGACGCCGCTCCCTCTCTTTATGGAGAGATAGGGTGCATGGCTACGTGAACTTGTTCGCCCTCTCTCTCAATGTGAGAGAGGGCGTGGTGACTCGTCACAAGAATACGCGCTGAAGCGCTTGAACGGATGTGTGTAGGTCAGACTTAATGATCTAGTCTGCCCGCGGTCAGACTTATAGACCTACTCTGACCGCCGCATCACAGGCAGTCGTTATACCAAAAGAAAAAAAGAAAGGTTACAAGGTATTTTACGCATTTCTCTAAGACGACTAGCAAGCCTGATTCACCATCTCTGGTTCGGTTGTATTGATCCCTTCCGGAAACGTTCCGCCCAAAACGCGGTTATGCACAGCCCCCGGGATCTCAGGAACTGAAAGATTTCAGCAGCTCACATGGTTTGACACTGCCTCCGTGATCAGCCCTCGTTTGACTAAGCCACGGTCATTTGATGGCGTCATGATAACGTGCCAAGAACTGGTGTAACGTGATGACATGCTGACGTCATCATTCTTGTTGACAAATACGATGGTCAATTTTCGCTTCTGACTGGGCATCAAAGGATTTTGCCTTGCTATATTCTACTTTGGATGTACATTATACACATAGTAAACTGTTTTATTATGCTTTTCAGTCTGTGGGAAATCATTTGAAACTTTTTTGGAGAGCCCCAAGAATGCCTAGACCAAATGTTCAACTATGTAGAGTACGCTGTTCTCTACTATGAGTGTGGTTACAAAAAATCACAGCATATCCACAGAGTGCATGATAATGAGTGGGGCGAAGCGTCCGTCCATCCGTTCGTTCTTACTTCTGTCCGTCCGTCCGTGCATTCATCCACCTGTGCGTCCATCCGTGCGTCTGCCCAAGCATCCGTTCGTGTGTCCATCTAATGACCACTCCAATTACCACCATCTCGCATCTTCTTTTCATCATATATTTAGCATATAGAAGTACCGCCATCCTGCGGACATTCGGAGAACTAAACGAGAGGTGGCACTCGCACACTTTCTTACGGCCTGCGCTTCGTGTCTACTTCCCACCGGCTCACCGCATCTAGTTCACGGCTATATACTAGTTCACTATATTCATGGCACTGCGGCCCAACGCTCGCTAAACCTGTTTAGAAAAAGTTATTGCCACAGACGTCAATAACATTTCAACAGAACATTTTCTTCTTAGACATACAATAATGATGATGACAAAACATACCTTATTTACAAGAGCATTGACATGAGATGACGTGGAAAGAACAGGCTAGAACCAAGGAGGTTATACCCAGCGAGTTTAACGCGACAACCCTTGCTGGTCAGATAGTGCTCAAAGTGCGTCCTTCTGATACTAGTTTTTTAGTAAGCATAAAACTCAAAGCAAATTTTATTGGAGATTAAGTCACCAATACTCGTCTCTGTAAGTTATTTAATCAGAAACGACTATCTTTTTAGTTACGATTAACGTGCGCGGGTTTCCTCTTTTATAAGAGGGTGTGCGCATGCCGCTCCTCTAGTCTGGCTGTGGAGGTGGCTACCTACTACTACACACATCGCGAACGCACGACCCACGTCATAGGGAGCTTCGCCCCCAAAAGTGTTTAGAGATTAAGAGTACCTGGTACTCTACTATGGGAGAGCAGAAAGCCGTCCTAAAAAAAAGTTGATGGCTTCCATGCATGGAACCTTGAGAGACAGGGATGTTTATTACAAACTGATAACAACATTTTAGCTGAGTACAACTACGGTGTTGTTGCGAAGCGCACCTCCGACGACGTTACGAAGGGCGCCTCGAAATCTCACCGCTGCAACCACTGTTTCGAAAGACGGCAACGCCAACACGGTCCCGAAGGCGCCACTGCTTCGAACTCCGCAGGGAAGGTCACCAGCCGTTTGGTAGCGTAGGTTTCTCAGCTCGCGACTGCTTCTGCGCAGAGCTAATAGACGAGCGGACGAGACGACGGTGAGTTTAAACAAGGTTTATGTAAAGCATATATACACAGGCGTTACAAGTTCGGCACTGGGGCCGACAGAGACTCGAAGAGCTGAGCTCTCCTCTCTAACACATAGGTCTGCTCTTAAAATGGGTCCGCTGTAAAAAAAGGTCTCTCTCGACGCGCCGCAGGGCTTCTTTTATATGCACCTGGTCCAACTCAAATGTCCAACCAGAAGCGCCGCTGATCGTGAGGTTAGAATCCTCCAATGGGGTCGCCGCTGGGCCGCGTCATTCTTTCTCATCGAATCTGGAGAGGCTGCGCTGCAGGTGGCTGCACCCAAGGACGAGTAACGTCGCCAGGCATTGCGTCACCCCCCCAGACAGGAAGACGCCGGTTGTTTACTCGACGGGCTCGCTGGCTGCGCTGACTCACTGCACGTGCGCGCCAGAAAGGCGCCGCGCGTGTTTACGCCGTTGAGTTGTTCGCGTCAGGCGGGCTGGCCTTGACACAGATTGCCTTTTTCAGAGGCACGGACGTTCGCTGTGGACTCGCAGGCATAACAGCACCCCCGCCGCCAGACAATGCGCCGAAAAGACGAGCTGCTTCCACGTGGCTCGGATGTCAGGCGCGCTCGTTCGCCAGGTCCCTCCAGGTTCGCCTCCAGGGCCATGGGGAGAATGCAGCTCCAGACTCTGTTCCGGGAACACATCCCATTCTTGAGGACAGATCCCAGCTCCACTGGCTTGTCGCCACAACTTGCCGGCCAGCTTCGCTCGTCTCTGACGATCCTGGGTTTCAGCACTTGTCGATGGTTCTGCAACTTGTAAAGAACGGATCGACAACAGACAACACACGACACAAGCAAGTGCCCTCGGTCACCCGACAGAACACCAGACAAAGTATAGTACAACATATACCTAGCTACGCGTCCACCGGAATTTCTTTCCCTCTACATCAAGAGGCACATGTGGGACACAAGACTCTTAAAATGAGAACTCAATTTTTTTCCCACGTGCAACAACGTAACGAATTAGAATACAACATAAAGTTGGCTCGTTGAGATCACTCTGAACGAGAGCGCTCAGCAAAGGTCGTGATGAGGTCAAAATTTTGCCCCGAATCGCCAGCGAGTAACCGAAAGGTTGAGAGAGTACTAGCTAGAACGCACTGCTCAGTGCACCTGCATTAGCGTTAGGCTTTCCCTTTTTTTTTAGCGAACGTCAAAGTTGTGCAATTGGAGCATCATGCTCCACCTCAGTAACCGGCCACTTTTAGGCGACGATACCTATACGGAACCAAGAGCGGCTCACACTTGCGACGTTGCACAGGGGAACAACGATACGGCTTGCTAGGAATTGGCTCCTCACCGCTTAGCTCGATATCGTGTTCGATCACCCTCGTGCTTCCGGGGCGGTCCGAAAACACGTCTCCAAACTCGGAAACAATCCTTCTCAGGTCCTCCTTCCGCACTTCACTTAACCTAGGCTCTAGGTTCAACTGCTCCAATATTATTTCGGACTCCCTTTCGATTACATCACTATTGATAAAAATTTCTGCTCCTTCTTCCTCTGAAGCATTCAGCAGCTGATTTACGACCGCTTGATGTTGAACGTAGGGTTTCATCAAGTTGTAAATTTTGTTCTGCCGCCTTCCTAATTTCACTTCATAATTCGTATCGGGAAGCTTCGATATTACATTAGCAGGCCCTTCCCAATCAACCTCAAGCTCGTTCCTTTTGGACGGCTGCATAAGCATTACCTGACTTCCTAATTCAAAAGCACGCTTCTTCGCCGATTTGTCGTTGTACTCCTTCGATAACACTTGTGCAGCTTTCATGTGGCTTTCCACTAGCGCTTCAGTCGAGAGGTCCTCACGCTGCTCTCGAAGGAGCGTCTCTCGATCAACCCTCGACAGCTCGCTCCAACTTTCCGCTACAGGCGAGAGCGTTGCCGTCCTCTCGCTCTGACTTAATGGCGCCATGTCGTCTCCCCTTGCTACGGAAACCGCGCCGGTCGCTTCGGCGACGGGCCGCTCGCGTGACTGCTCACATGACTCACGCGGAAAATTTACTCTCTGAGGTTCCGTCGACCCGCCGACAAGGTCACTTGAGAGTTCACCGCATTGAACCACATCAAGCTTCTGCGAAAGCTTCCGCGCTTGCGATCGCGTGAGGGCCATGTACGCTAAGTTGGGGAAGAACGATTTACCCTGCTCTTTGAGAAGCTGCTCTGAGTTGTTGGAGAAAAGATAAGGAAAATGATCGGGAAGCGCGGCAGACACAGCCGCTTCGGTGCGAAGCTTACCGAACGGGCCTTCAATGACAACCGTGGCGATTGGTAAACAAGCACTCTGCTCCTCGGCGACTTGCCTGATCCACGCGCATTCTCCTGTAAAGTCATCCGGAGACACCAATGAAGGATGGACAACATCCATGGTTGCCGCTGAGTCACGAAGTGCTCGACACGTTTGCCCATTCACACTAATTTCTTGGATATACGGCTCCAACAACCGCATGTTCTTTTCCGATTCTCGGATTGTTGCAAAAGCAATTTTTTGCTTACAGTTTATCGCGATGTGCCCTTCCTTTTTGCAGTTGTAGCAGATTAGCGGCTTCCGTGATTCAAACGCCCGTGTGGTATCAGTGCGTTATTTAGAAACCTCACTCGATTTTTCCGCTTCTGTTTGCCCTTCCCCTACAGTGTCCTTCGTAAGAGACGGGACCTTCTTGAAATTACGGTGCGGAGCGGGTTTCCGTTGATCAGGTTTCCTTGAAAAGCCCTCTTTCCTGTCATCCTTTTCAACGCGCACTGCCCTGCTATGCAACTTTCGGCGAGTATAATACTCCTCAGCTAACTCTGCTGCCTTGTTTAGCTGTACTTCACCAAGTTTGTCCTGCAGCCAAAGTTTGACATCCTCCTCGATGCAGCGGTAGAATTGCTCCAATGCAACGCATTCCACCACTTTATCGCGGTCGTCATAAACACCTTCGCCCTTGAGCCATTCAATTAAATCGGCTTTAAGACGAAACGCGAAGTCAACGTGTGACTCATTCCCCTTTTTAGCATACCGGAACCTTTGCCTGAAAGCCTCGGGTGACAACTTATAACGTCTCAAGAGCGCTTCCTTAACCTCGTCATAGCTCTCAAACGCTTCCCTCGACAAGCAAGTTATCGCGTCGGACACTTCGCCGGGCAGAAGAGCTAACAGGTTCTGCGCCCAAAGAGACCGCTCCAAAGCGTTTCGCTCACAGACGTGTTCAAACTTGACGAGATACTTCGCCATGTCCTCGCCTACTACGAACGGTGGCAGTTGGTCCCGAATTCTAAAACTGCTGACCTGAATCGTCGGAGAAGCTATGCTAGGCGCCTGCGAACACTGTAGGATTGCCAATTCTATTCGTTTCAACTCGAGGCGCTCCTGTCTCTCGGCCTCCTCGCGCTCGCGACGTTCGCGCCTTTCAGCTTCTTCACGTTCGCGAACTTCTCGCCTTTCAGCTTCTTCACGTTCGCGAGCTTCTACTTCTCGCCTTTCAGCCTCCTCGCGGCGTGCTTTGATATCCGCCCAGGCCTCATCGACTTCCTCAGCCGACACTCCTTCATCCCTCATGATCTCAAGGATCGCTTGCTTTCGTTTCGCACGACCCAAAGTAATGCCGAGTTCCTCACAAATTTCGATGAGTTCCTTCACTTTAAGGTTCTCCATCGTTCACACTAGCCTCTTGCTGTTTGCCCCTGTTAACAATTTACTTGCCGTACCCACTATAAGTCAACTAGCAAGACGCGCAAGCAATTTTTCACACTCCCGTGTTTACACCCTCCGCATTAACTTTGGTTTCAAAGCGCTTCGACTTGGCTTGAAACGATCAAAGCTCACTTCAATGCTTTACACAGCCCTTCTCTAAACTACTACAACCTGAGCTAGAGTAGTCTGGTGAACTGAGGGGAAAACATCAGGCACTCACCACATCGATGTCGCTGACGCCGGCTGATCCCGCAGCTGCCAACCACTGTTGCGAAGCGCACCTCCGACGACGTTACGAAGGGCGCCTCGAAATCTCACCGCTGCAACCACTGTTTCGAAAGACGGCAACGCCAACACGGTCCCGAAGGCGCCACTGCTTCGAACTCCGCAGGGAAGGTCACCAGCCGTTTGGTAGCGTAGGTTTCTCAGCTCGCGACTGCTTCTGCGCAGAGCTAATAGACGAGCGGACGAGACGACGGTGAGTTTAAACAAGGTTTATGTACAGCATATATACAGACGCGTTACAAATTCGGCACTGGGGCCGACAGAGACTCGAAGAGCCGAGCTCTCCTCTCTAACACATAGGTCTGCTCTTAAAATGGGTCCGCTGTAAAAAGAGGTCTCTCTCGACACGCCGCAGGGCTTCTTTTATATGCACCGGGTCCAACTCAAATGTCCAACCAGAAGCGCCGCTGGTCGTGAGGTTAGAATCCTCCAATGGGGTCGCCGCTGGGCCGCATCATTCTTTTTCATCGAATCTGGAGAGGTTGCGCTGCAGGTGGCTGCACCCAAGGACGAGTAACGTCGCCAAGCATTGCGTAACACCCCCAGACAGGAAGACGCTGGTTGTTTACTCGACGGGCTCGCTGGCTGCGCTGACTTACTGCACGTGCGCGCCAGAAAGGCGCCGCGCGTGTTTACGCCGTTGAGTTGTTCGCGTCAGGCAGGCTGGCCTTGACACAGATTGCCTTTTTCAGAGGCACGGACGTTCGCTGTGGACTCGCAGGCATAACAGTGTCTAGAAATACGCAGTATATTTCTAGACACTGTAGTACAACTGTCTGGTGTAACGAAATCCCTTCAGTGGCGTGTGCAAACAAGAGAACATAGACAGGATGTAACACACAGCGCTTCAATATTCTCAGGTATCACGAATCACTCAAGAAAACAAAGAGAAAATGAAGCGCAAAAAGCACCAGACGTGTCATTTCTGTGGCATTGCGCATTGGATTGGATAAACTTTTATTTGGTCCTCCAAAACACAGATCACAGTGTTGTGGGCAGCTCCCACGTGGGGACTGAGATGCCAAGCTCCTCAGCCGCCTCGCGGGCTTGGTGGACAGCCCAGAGCTGATCTGCCAAGGATGAGCTGCGGATTGCCGCCTCCCATCTGGCAGAGGTGATGTGCGATAAATGAGCGAATGTGGTGCACTACCAGAGCATGTGTTCTAATGAAGCTATTTCCCCACCATGTGGACAAAGATTACTTGGGTATAGGTCAGGGTACATGATGTGTAACATTTTCAAAGTAGGGTACATCCGCGTTTGCAAAAGCCTTAATGTAAGTGCTTGGGGCCGGGTTAGATTTTTGTGAGGTGGAGGAAAAATCCTTCTAGACAGGTAGAAATGCTTAGTGAGCTCGTTATATGTTGTAAGAATTTCCCGGTTATCCCCTTCACCGGTAGAATGCATCCCCGGGGAGGCGCGGTTGGAGAGTTCTCGCGCCGCCTCGTGTGCTGCTTCATGGAGATTGGGAGGGGAATCGTTGATTTGCCCAAGGTTAGCTGGAAACGAACTCAGAAGATGATGCGTTATGTTCTTGCCTTGCTGTATTCTCAGAGTTTCTTCAGAGACCGTTCCCGGTGGCGAACGCCCGTAGTGCTGCCATGGAATCACTGTAGACGACTTCAATGTTATTCATCTTGAGTGCTAAGGCGATGGCCACCTGTTCCGCAATGATTGGGTCTTTCGTCCTGACCGTCGCTGAGTTGACGACATGGCCAGCCCCATCGACCACCACTGCCACAAACGCTTTGCCATTGGCGTAGGAAGCCGCGTCAACAAATACGACCCCTCGTTCCTCGTTTGAGACTTGACGAAGTATGGTCCTGGCCCTCGCTACTCTTCTTCCGACGTTGTGTTCTGGATGCATGTTTCTTGGTATAGGAGACACCGTGATATTCTCCCTGATGTTGTCGGGGATATTGTAATTGTGCCTGATTGCCATTGGGTGTTGGCCCAGCTCCTGCAGGATCATTCTCCCCGACCTTGATGTAGATAACCTTGCAAACTGAGCTCTCTCTTGGGCTTCTGCTATTTCTTCGAGCATGTTGTGAATGCCAAGCTCAAGCAGACGCTTGGTGCTGGTAGGCATTGCGCATTATTGCCGATAAAAGCATGCTAAGCGATGCTTGTCACTGAACTCAGCAGCAGCAATTGCCCTGCCAAATATTTCGAAAATTGTGCTAATAACTCCTTCAGTGTGCGTTGCAGAAAAGTGACGAACATCCCTTATCCGTTGTTTCGCCAGCGACAAACGCCTTTTAGTTCAATATATTATAGGACCGTGTTTTAAAGGGACACAGTTCAATATTATGATGCAACTTTATTTTTGCAGAACACTGCAGGTCTCTCTCTCCGAAATGGCAGGAGGTTGATTTTCCGTCATAGGGATCGGTACAACATGAAATTGAACCGTGCCTACATTGTTTAATAAGACGCGGCGTCCAACCGTCCGTCCACGCTCTTGAACGGTGCAATCTGTGGCTTCTTCTCCTCACACTCTCTCATTAGGCACGTGATGGCACCGCGGCGTACAGCAACAGTTGCGGCGCCACAGCTGTGACCACTGCCCCTTACAATCTCACTTGATGGCACAGTGACGATTGATGAATCACTTGATGACACAGCGACGCCCGCGGCAATGTCCTTCGTCAGACGTCTCGTGAAAGCAATCGAGTTATTGGGATGGTTCCCAGACGAACAGGTGATCATTCCATTTCGAGCGGTTCGGAGAAGCGATCCTAGAAGGCAGATTCCCCCCGATACCAAACGCCAGACGAAGATTGAGCGAATGCACAGCCTAGCACAGACTATCGCCGAATCAGTGTTGCCAGTTCCGCTTACAACACGTGGATTTGGGCTTATTTTTTTAGGGGGAAGGGGGGCGAAGCTCCTTCAAGCGGCACCCGTCCATCTCTCGTCGTAGTCGTAGTGCGTAACCAGTCTTACGCTTTGACCTGCAAGGTGGTGACGGTGGGAGATTTCTCGTGTGCGTTGTTGAACACTAAAAAAAATCGCAGCGTGCGCGTTAACTAAAAGCCGAATTCTCTTGGCTCTCATTTTCAATTAGCAGCCATTGGCATGTACATTGAGCACTATCTGACAAGAAAGGGTTGCTAGGTTATACTCGCTTGACGTAACCTCCTTGGTTTAAGAACCAAGGAGGTTAAGACTTAGGCCCAGTAGGCGCTGACTGAATCGGTGCACCGGAGTCGTGACGAGGGGCTGAGTCTCTGGACTTGGTTAACGGGTCCGAGCAAGACTGTCCTGCATCAGGTTGTAGGCTCCAGCACCTCCACCAGTGTCGCGACCTCAAAACCGAGCTCTTGCCGCAGAGACTGAGACAGCAGAAGCAGGTCGGTCTTTTCAATAGAACGCGCAAGCGAGTTCTTCTTTTTCATCCATTTCATAGTCCTTCATGGCACATGCACGACTGTCATCGTCTTTCTTAATCAAGCACGTGACAATATATTCATCATATACAAGTACCGCCTTCCAGCGGGCGTTCCAAGGACTAAACTAGAGGGGGCTATACTACTACGAAATTACTACTACTACTAAATACTACTACTATTTAAAATATGGTATCTTGCCGACCTGCCAGCGGCAAGTTTTTCCATCGTTCGTGCTCACCCTGACGCCGGTCGCGCGAAGTATCGTCAGGTCTCGTCAAATCTCGAAGACGACTCCGACAGTCAACCTTCACGTTTGATGAGGCATCCGAGGCTCTAGCTTTCAAAAAACAAAGAAATAACTACTGTTACGTAACTGGATAACACAACACCCGCCGGCACTGTATCGCCGCGCTCTCTCTGCAGCTTATCGAGTGCCATTCCCTGTGGCTTCCGTACACTGCACGGATTTAGTCGCAGTGCAAGCCCCCGAAGCATATCGGCACGTTCACGGGCTGCGTCTAGCAAGCCGTGACGGAAGAGCGGGCGCAGCCGGTGGGACTGTTTTCTGTGTGTTTCTTTATCGAGTGGCGCTATGCAGTCGACACGTCGGGGCCTTCCCGGACGCCCGGCCGGATTATGCGCGCGCGCACGAGCCGACGCACGAAGCACTACGTGCTACTCCTCTTCCACTCGGCGCTTGTCAAGAGCAGACAAGCTCGGCATTGGTTCTGTGTGTCTAGTACCTACGAAGCTGTCACGCGTCGAAGAGGCACATATCTGGATGCGTGCCTGCGCGTCTATGTGTTTTGCTGTGCGAGACTAGGGCCCGTATTCACAAACGCTCCTTCACTCAAGGGCTGCCCTCGACTAGGTCATTGCCTTGAGCTTAAAAAAAAAAAAAGCCCGGACTTCCAACGTTGCCGCTGACGTTGCCAGTCTCTTTTTTGCGGGCTCTCTCGTTTATTCGATTTCCCCTACATATTTTTTAGTTTTATTTGAACTTCAGGTCACGTTCAAAGCCAGCACGTGCACATAAGTCTCACGCTGCTTCCGCGATTGTGGGCGTTACGTAGCTGAGCGTGAAGTCCCGTGTTCGACTCCTGGTTATTGCGTCGGCTAGCTGTGAATCACACTTTGAACACACGCACACCGTAATAATGAGGTTGCGAAAAAAATTTTTCCTTTGTGCTCGTTGGGAAAGTGCTCCCATACAGAGAACACGTATATCAGTCGATCAAATGGATCAAATGGAGCACGATGGATCAAATCACACCTCGCGCTTCTTGGCCGTGCAAGTGATCAATGGATGATTGAGATGAAGACTCGTGCTCATATCTGTGACATTGACGTGAGTGGGATAAAGTGATTCGTGAGAGTGTTCTGCGTATCTTCGGTTTATGTCACCAATGACACATAAGATACCATCGTCGGCACAATTTTCCGCGTATACGAAATCACAGTGAAGGTGATCCCAGAAAAGTCGGATAATTTATCTTTCGTGTTTACTAACGTAATCTTAAGAGAATGCACAACGGTAAGTATACAACCTCTCCTGAGCGCTATCACTACAAAGCGCAAAGTTTTTTTTTAATGTGTATACAAGGCAAAAACCGTAAATGCCTAATCCAATGCGATCATTTACCGTCGGGGACAGCAACACGAACGATGCAAAATATTATGTGATGACGTCATCACGGCAGTAATGCGACGTCACCTGGTGACGTCATCACGACACTGCTGTGACGTCACCTGAGGTCGTCGTCGCTTGGTGGACCGATCAGGGAGGCAATGCGAAACCAGGTGAGGCGCAGAAAGCGTGCAACGCCTTCGATATTGGAGACATTGCAAAATCTCGTTACGTGCAGCTAGCTTTTAGATGGGGGCGTGAAAGCATCAATGCATAGACTGATGTCAAAAAGATAGCTTTCGCCTTCGAGTCAATTTTAGGCAAATGCGTAAGAAACGCTGGGAATTTCAAACAATAACTGACTATAGCGGCTTAGTTTGCGCAGACGGTGAGTGTGCGCATAAGAAATTTCGGAATTTTTTAAATTCTCAAATCGTACCATCGTACATAATAAAAATTGCGGGGGTTCAACGTCCCAGAACCATTATATGATTACAAAAGAGGCCGTAGTGGAGGGCTACCGACATACAGATATGACGCCTGTACTTTGTTAGGGCGGTGCCATAGAATAGCGCTTTCATGGTGTTGTCAAAAGACCCAGTAAAGGCATGCCTCGGTCCGCCTCGGTCGATCAGAGGCTACGGTACTCGGCGGTTGACATAAAGATCACGAGTTCGACCCCGGCCGTAATGGTTGCATATCGAAGGAGACGAAATTTTAGAGGTACGTGTACCATAAGATGTCAGTGAACGCGAAAGAACCACAGGTTGCCTAAATTTCTGGAGCCCTCCACCACGGCGTCTTTCATAATCATGTCTTGATTTTGGGAAGTGAAGCCCCTAAATAGTATTATTAAGGAAAGTCTGGAAGATCACTTACGAAGCCCTTTTATGAGTTAAAAAAAAGCCTTTATAAGGGTGTTATTGTTTGCTGATAAGCTTTCTTTACGACTTGCTGCGCCACCCTCTTATTGATATTTTCGACACGCGGGAACTGTCCTTGGCCTCCCTAAGCCGTTTCGGAGCTTCCGCTTCTTGAACTTCGGTCGCCTATTACGGAAGCCCAAACTACGGCTCTGTCCCCCCGATTCTTCCCTCATACAAGTGAGTGTAGAGCGTCCTCTTCTTCCGCGGAAGCATATCCCGTTGATAGCGAGAGCTGCAGGGCGTAACTTATTAATTTAGATATCTGCGTTGTAACACCCACCATATCAATGTTTTATATCGCCTCTTGTCTTTCCTCGCGGCATGGTTGAGGAGACAATCGAGAAAAAAAAGCCTGACTATAGCAATGAGAAGGCGATGGGAAGGAGCCCCGATTAAAGCTCCCAAGTCTACTCTCGAAGGCGAAGCTGATATGTTATCGAAGCTTTTGCTTATAGGTGTGTGTGTGTGTGTGTGTGTGTTGTATGAAACATATAAAAAAAGATCCTGCGAGTTCGCGGGGCACGCTCACGTAATCACACTAGCCGTATACGCCTAATCTAACGCGATGATTTAGCGTGGGTGACATAAACACGAGCGATGCAAAGTATCAAATGATGACGACATCGTGACGACTTGATACTTTGCCTCCCTCACACACACACACACACACACACACACACACACACACACACACACACACACACACACACACACACACACACACACACACACACACACACACACACACACACACACACACACACGCACACACACACGCACGCACACACGCACGCACGCACGCACGCACGCACGCACTGCTGATTTATCGGTAAGAGCGAGAGAGAAGCGACAAGGTGAGTTCGTTGCAGCTAAAGCAGGCAATGCAAACCGCTACGTGCGCGCATTGTCGTAAAAGCCGCGCTAGCGATATGTTTAAAGGACGTCAGCCTGACATTTCGCGCTGGCTCGCGTGAATCCGACAAAAAGAAGAACCGCAGGAATCGCTCGAGTGTTTTCGAAAAATGCAAGCGCATTCCACTTAAAGCTGAACGAGTGACTGCTATTGTAGTCACAACGATAACGCTCACAGCACGTGCTCTACAGCGTACGTTCAGGAATGCTGTGTGCATGCAGTCAGCAACCAGGCTATATTAAACTTACTGATAAAGTGTAGCGTGTTTGTTCCTGCCCAATAGTTGTCCGATCTTTTCCCGTCTTGTGGTATTGTGACGGATGGAAACGGAACCTATATGCGACTCTGATTCGCACCCGATTCGAACAGTAATGATAATTCTTCGCACTCACTGTCTTCGCAAACGGAATTTCCCGTGTCGCATGGAGAGTTGTGTGCGCTAAACGCCGCAAGTTATCGGAGCTTTCGTTCTTCGTGCCACTTCTGATGCATGAGTAGAAAAACCGGGAACTTCTGTTTGACGTGTTTTTCGGAAGATTTTTCATCTCCGTAATAAATAAAGAGAAAAACAAACTTAGAGGATCCTTGATCAGCGCGTTCAAGAGTATAACGCGATAGCGTAATCTAGTACTGTGCGTAATTGATTGATATGTGGGGTTTAATGTCCCAAAATCACCATATGATTATGAGAGACGCCGTAGTCGAGGGCTCCGGAAATTCCGACCACCTGGGGTTCTTTAACGTGCACCCAAATCTGAGCACACGGGCCTACAGCATTTCCGCCTCCATCGGAAATGCAGCCGCCGCAGCCGGGATTCGAACCCGCGCCCTGCGGGTCAGCAGCCGAGTACCTTAGCCCCTAGACCACCGCGGCGGGGCAAATGTGCGTATATCGCCTTCTCAATCGCCAGCCTCGCTTCTGTTCTCGATGCATGCCTCAACCATGACGTAAGAAAACGAAGGACTGTGCTCGTCACATTGACCGTTTCAATGAACTATCCCACAATGTCCACTGAGAGCACAGTTGTTAAATGCTCGCTACGCCATGATTACTCATTTAACCAATCAGCGAGGTGTACTTGTTTCTAAGGCAACATGCAAACCCGCGATGATGCTATCTCTAGGGATGTTCTTGCAGCCGACAATGATAACATGCATTATATGACAATTTACGGGCGCTTTCTAATAGATATGGGCCTTTAAAACAGCTACTCGTAGCAATTCACTGGTTTGGACGTATGGCGAGATTGTACACGCTTCTGCCCCTCAAATTACATGCGTCGAGGAGACTGCTTACACAACATGAGATTCATATAGAGTCTCTTTATTTTTTTTTTCGATACAGTTTCATGAATTAACGTGTCTCTGCAGTAGAAGCATTCAGACGTCCAGGGTTCGATTCTCACGGGAACCGGAGATTTTAATTATTTTTATTTCCCTCCACCCTAGAACATTCACATAGTGTTTTTTTTTCGGCACAGATTATTCCTCCCATTCAAAAAGAGCCTCACTGATAATACTCCATATAACCTGTTTAAGTTGTTGGAAAATTGATTCACTATAGAAAAGTCACATGATTGAGAGACACGCCGAGCCACCACGGTCGATGGGATCCGTCTTCCGAGAAGCAGCTGCTCAAGCGCGCAGTGTTGTTGAGACTTTTGACCCCGTTCCGGAGTGACTTCCCTTTCGGGATGCTTGGGTGTGTTTGCCTGACTTCTGATGAAGTATGTTGTGCGTAGTTCACAAATAATGGTGATGATTTCGTGCATTAAAGAAAAAAAAAGCGAAGCGGTGATTCAGTGGTATACAACACCCTCTTCCCGCCCAAACAGTCGAGGTTAGATTTTCACTCGAACCAAAGATTTTTGCTTTATTTTGTTTATTTAGATCTTTCTCGAATATTTGCCTGGTTAACCTCCCTGCCTTCCCTCTTGTTGTTTATCCCTCCTCCTCCTTTATCGTTCTCGAATATTCTGTCATTCGAGGCGTATTGAATGATTCCATAAGAGTCTCTGGCACTTTGTTCTGTGTGTAAGCGCGGCTAAATAAACAGCCAAACAACCCGCATATAGCGCTGTATCTAACTGTGTATAGCACTAACACGTATATAGTGCATTTCCGATACAGGCGAAAACGCTCGTGCTTACATTTAGGTGCACGCTGAAGAACCCCAGGCAGTCGAAACTTCTGGAGCCCTCCACTACGGCGTCTCTCATAATCATATGGTGATTTCGGAACGTTAAAACCGCTACAATTAGTATAACCAGTATATAGCGTTGATCTGCGTGTCGAACCGTTTGTGCGAACTTCTTGCAGCTATAGTGTAAGTTGAATTGTGTAAGACGATCGAATTCCGCGTCTTGTGAGGCTCCTAGAACTTTCGCCTTGAAACGAAACTTAAGCGAGCTATCGATGAATGTAATGCTATACGCTGTCTAGCATAGTATAACCGGTGGTGTCGGCGGCACCTTATTTGCGCTCTCTTTATGGCTTCCGGCGCTGTAATTCGAAGCGCTATACAGCGGCGGCGTTTCGAGTGTCGCGCGTACGTGATTTGTGTGTGAGCATTTTTTTCTGTTTATTTGTTTACGCTGTGTGCCGACATAGCAACCGTCTGCTTGGGAGACGGTCTAAGTTGTCACGTGACGCCTGGCGGGAGGCGTTTGCACGAAGGAAGCGCGGGCAAAGGAGCGGAGAACGCTCGTTCAGGTTCTAGCAATGTCGAAAGTATACTTTCCTCGTAGAGAGATCTACGGGGGACTTTCCATAACGTTAATCGTGCCATGTTTTCTTTCGCCGACAGCGCGGGTCGGTTCTAAGCGGGCCGAATAACTTCTGTATTGTTTCTTCCTTTTCGCACTTGAGCCCATTGATAACTCTCGTAAAAAAAAATGACACGTTCATTGCAGGTACGTGGGTACGCAGACGCACGCAAATAACCCAATGAAGGTTGCTTCCTTCATCATTGAGAGACATGCTGATATGTTAACACGGTAAACATTTACAAAGAAAGCTAAATGTAAGCCGGCAATGTGGTGTTTCTGAAGTCTATAATGTTACCAGTAGACGTATAGTTGTCATTGGCTGGTAATGCTTCCTACCACTACGGCGACGCCCAGCCGCGGTGGTCTAGTGTCTAAGGTAAGCGGCTGCTGACCCGCAGGTCGCGGAATCGAATTCCGTCTACGGCTGCTGCATTTTCGACGGAGGTGCACGTTAAAGAATACCAGGTGGTCGAAATTTCCGGAGCCCTCCACTACGGCGTTCCTCGTAATCATATGGTCGTTTTGGGACGTTCAACCCCTCATGTCAATCATTACTACGGCGACGGCGATGCTGACGGCACAGGGTAGATTTAGGTTCATTGTGAAAACAGAGTAAGGCATCGTATCGTCCATGCCGGGCGGAGTGATGCAGTGCCTGCAACTTGCATATAGGCTAAATCGAGCTGCTGTTGTATGCTTGAGGTCGGCATCGGTCTCAGCTGGCTTCGGCGGGGTTTTCCCATGTACATAAGCGCGCTTTCAGAAATGCGTAGTGGTGATGCTTGCCGGAATGTCTCTGACAGCGCGTTGTACAATCGTGTGGTGAGCGCAGGCGTTGGCGTGCGCATGGGGACAGGTTGTGGGACGCAAAGCCAGCGCCATACATTGACAGGATAGGAAAGGGTGAGTGCTACAACCCCCCCCCCCCCCCCACAAGCGCCTTTGATAAAGTACCCTGCGCACGTTTATGAGCGCAAGCTATTGCAGCAGACTAGGACAGCTACCGCAGCGAGTGCCTACTGAACAAGCATGAGGCTCCTCAGATTTACGATTTGAAGTGCTCGCCACCGACTGCGGTTTCTCTTAGGGTTATGACCCGATGTCTATACGGTGCTGCAGATCTCGATGGCTGGAGGCATCCGTGCGCCGTGCTCGGACCGTGTTAACGTGACCCTCGCTCTATAGAGCGCCGTGCATGAACTTGAGAAAACCCCGTCCAGTGTTGCTTTCAAGAGACTTGTTGGGAGTCACTGGGGAGTGATGGGTTTCGGAACGCGCCGTGAGCGCATAGTGAATGAACGAACCGCATTTACCTATGTCCAAGTGTCCTCTGATGAGCGACATACGAGAGCAGGCGTTTTAGATGCGGAGCATCTTATACTCGCGCCTTGTAGTGCGCCGTCCGCGTCGTCCGCGCCGTCCACACCGCTTCTCGAACATTCGACAGCTGACGCGCGCGCATGCGCCGTCGCGCCGTCGCCCACTCTTCCACCATCTGTGCATCCCTTCCTCCTCTACACACCGCGCGCGCTTCACTCCTCCACCATATGTGCACCCTTCCTCCTCTACACACCGCGTTCGACATCTACAATTCTCCTGATTCTCCAGTGGACGCGCATGTGGCGTCGCGCTTCGAGAACATTCAACAGCTGACAGTGCATGCGCCGTCGTGCTGTATATATACTCAAGGTCGGCGCTCGCTCGCTCAGTTGCCGCTCGTCGGTTGGTTTGTACGGCGCGTCGACGTCCAAGGTCGTGGTGAAACGAATTCCAACGAATCCACAAACACAATGATCGACGTCCCTTCGACCAGCGCCGCCCTTTCGCATAAGTGTGTACGTGTTCACTCATTTAACACCCCCTCCTACAACCACGTTAACCAATTTAGCCATCGACCCAAGTAAGTCGCAATTTAACACCCCATTTCACAACCACGTTAACCAATTTAGCCATCGACCCAAGTAAGTCGCACTTTAACACCCCGTTAACCAATTATATGGTCCGCATCCTCCTCAGTGTTCCCCCGAGGGAAGCTGCGGGCAATTTTTTTTTGGTTCGTACCATCACTGCCGCACTGGTAGTCACGTGACCCGCAAACTTAATGTCTAATCCACCCCGACTGACGTAATGCGATAGTCTGTAAAGCATTCAAAAGTCGTCAGGTGCTCGTGCTGAGGGAGATGGGTGGGTCAACTTAAACTCCAATGGCGAGGCTAAGAATACAGAAACGCACGAAGTTTGTTAATCCGGAGTTAATCCGATGCAGATTCGGGAGTGCTCAATGCGCATTATTACAAGTGGGGGCGGGGCAGAACGCGCCGGCGTCATCGCTACCTTGTCATTAAGTAGAGTGACTTAGAATGTCGAAACGGCCACTAGAAGCCGCAGGCTTGAATTGGTAACGCATTTCTCCGTGGGGTCAATTCTCCCTGTCTGATTTACGACACCAAGTGTCTTGCGATATTAAGGGATCTTTATCGAATACCTTTTTGGAGCGTCACTTATGTCACCTGGTACTCCTCAACACGGCCAAAAATACTTTGTTAAAAAATAAAATAAAAACGCCCCTAGATAGGGTTCATTATACATGCATTCACATAAGAGGATCGACTCGAAAGCGATCTCCTGGCTTTTCTCATCAGTCTAGCATTGATTGATCCAAGCTGAATGCGATGTTGATTATTTGCATCAATCGTGTCCACGCCGATGGTCGATCTTCTAAGTTATCTTTCGCTTTCGCCTTAAAGCCTTGGATGTCTTTCGCCTAAGGCTTAAGGGAGCTTTCTAAGGTGAAAATGGGCTTTTACGTTTCATCTCTCAAAGCATAAGCGTACTTTATGCTTTAGATATCGCAAGGCAAAGATTGTACATTGACGATTCGGCCCTTGCTTTCCTCCAGACGAAAGCCGAGTCCGAAATTTATGCCGTCCCCCTACTTCCTTCAATTATCTTATTTTCTTCTTATTTTCGCCGTCTCACTTTCTGTTCGCTATATCTTAGCATTCAGTACGTGTCTTCCCTATCGACGAGGTCAAGATGCGGTGTCGCGACTTTATGTTGCGCGCCTTTCCGTAAGGAACGTTACAGGATTCTATAGCTGCTCTTGCGTCGTACTTCTGTTTTCTTGGTCTTGACGACAACAGACGCTGTATAGCGCTTATATGTGGCTTTTGTTGACAGTTTAGTACGTCTGTATTCCACATATACGTGCGGCGCGCGAACGCGAGTTGAATTTTGCATAGCACTGACACGCATTTATACAAGTGTACCGACCGCCGGGATCAATTGTGTAAGCGTCGAAGATATCCGAAGTGGCTCGTCGTCCAAATAAAAATATTGAAATATCGCTCACTTCGTTTTTTTTTAGGTTAAAATGAAGAGCCCTCCGTTCGCTCAATGGAAAACTCCTCCAAATAGTTTTGGATCGAGGCGTTTTCTATAGGTTTTGGAAGGCAGCGTGGCAAGAAGCGAAAGTGCTTTCATTGTTCAGTTCATTCGGATTTAAAATTTAAACTTGCGCGTCATTTAGAACAGTATCCACTCCATTTCGAAACGCTCGGCACCATCGAGAAAGAGAGGTTTATAGCGAACATTGCGCATAGCTTGGCTTGTCCCGACACTTTGATGGTGGAAAGTTTTCAATTTCTTTCCGAAACACGAACCTACGACACTAACAGAAATTGTGACGTCTAATTCATACAACCATCGACGTGTTAGCATAAAGGAAGCTCTTTTGTTCGATGTGTTGCATGATTTTGCCTAGATCGAGGCCTGTCAAAACTACCTGTTACCGATTCGAAACGCATGCATCTAGATTTACGTGATAATCTAAAGTGATGTATGCTCAGCACTGCACCAAGTTCCTGTCAACATTTTTTTTTCTTTCGTCTTTAATACAGGGGTGGGGAACCATGGTGTGTGCCCCGCTGGCATTCATTTTCTTTTCTCGTAAGTTTATATGACTTGTTTGCCACAGATTCTTGGCAGTATTCGCGTCTGTTTGCTCATCGATACTTGTAATTTGCGTGTCACAATTTGGCTGTTCCAACTCTTCACACGTCAACAAACGAAGAAACAAGCAAATATTGACCCTTTACGATTTGCAGTGTATAACCAACATCCTTCGCGAGCATAGATAGTAGTAGCAGTAGCAGCAGTAATAGTAGTAGTAGTAATAGTAGTATTAGTAGCAGTAGCAGTAATAGTAGTAGTGGTTGTAGTAGTAGCAATGACAGCGCACATAGTAATAGAAACTGTCTTCTTCTTCTTCTTCTTCTTCTTCTTCTTCTTCTTCTTCTTCTTCTTCTTCTTCTTCTTCTTCTTCTTCTTCTTCTTCTTCTTCTTATCAGTAGTAGTAGTAGTAGTAGTAGTAGTAGTAGTAGTAGTAGTAGTAGTAGTAGTAGTAGTAGTAGCATTCATAGTAATAGTCTTGCTCTGACGTAGCCGAACATGAAAGGAAACAAGAAATGTCTCCGAGTCTGCAAGAACAAAACAAAATGAAAATAATCACAGACGCGTAAAGATTATTCCAACAAGAAGTCAAAGACCATCGCGTGGATTTTTTCATCCATATATGGTCACTTTCAGGGTCACAGCATGGCCTCTGTGATAGCAGAGAAGAAGAGCGGGTAGGTGTGTCGGCTGACGCACACTGTGGATACGCGGTAATCTCGTCTACAGAATGGTTTACAGGGTATCGAGGGGAAGGTATACTTAGTTTCGTGGGACAGGGGCTGTCACCGGGGAAGCGAAACGACCCGTGCGTAAGGACGCCGGAGTCGTGTCGTCTCTCGCTTTCCGTGCTCTATACCTGCCGTAGTAGGGACAATAGGGGCGGAAATGTAGACGTATAGCGGGGAGGCGCGGTGAACTTTGAGATGGCATGGAAACGAGCATGACCAGAGAGAGAAAAGGGGCATGTTTACGCGTTGCGAAGATGGCACGTGTGTCTGCGAAACTGATTGATTGATTTGTGGGGTTTAACGTCCCAAAACCACCATATGATTATGAGAGACGCCGTAGCGGAGGGCTCCGGAAATTTTGACCACCTGGGGTTCTTTAACGTGCACCCAAATCTGAGTACACGGGCCTACAACATTTCCGCCTCCATCGGAAATGCAGCCGCCGCAGCCGGGAATCGAACCCGCGACCTGCGGGTCAGCAGCCGAGTACCTTAGCCACTAGACCACCGCGGCGGGGCCGTGTCTGCGAAACTGCGCTGTAGCGCTAGGCACTGAGCCGTGCTCCCGACCGGGTTGCAGAAATTAGGCGCCTTTTCTCATCTTCTAACCACTACCACCACCACCTATAGGCCGGCAGCGTGGTTAGGGTGGCTAATTATAGCCACCATAACGTGGTGCTGATTAAGTATAAGCGGGAGAGGCGAAGGCTTTGTAAAAATGACGTGGCGATTCGACACGTCATTCATACGTTCTGAAACTGGTGCGGCATCATAGCCAAGGCTGGCGCTCAACGACGCTTGGGCGGGACATATTTAATCGCACGAGTACCCGTCGCGATCGTCTATGGTGCTCGACTGCTGGTGCGAAGGTCGAGGCATCGAATCCCGAACCGCGGTGACCACATTTCGATAGAGTCGAGGTGCTGGAGGCCCATGCTTAGGAAGAAGCTCAGGAGGTCGAAATAGGTGGAACTCTCCACTACGGTGTCCTTTATAATCATATCGTTGTCTTGGAACGTAAAACCCCAACAATAATGTTATTCAATAGGATAGAAAGGAAGACATTTAGGAGATCGGAGACAGATGCATACCAATTGACAGAAAGGTTACACCGGTCGTAGCTCTGACTATTCTCTGCGCAGTACCAGCAGGTGAGATAGCTGACACCACACAGTGGGGCATGTCAGTTCAACTTCATGGCTGAACCCGTTCCAGTTACCTTGGAGGAGTAGGGGGAAAAAGGGAAAGGGCATATTGGCCGCCAGTGCCGACAACCCTGACCACCAGTACTGGCTGGGAAAGAGGGCCAATTCGGCAGGGATTACCAGTGAGTTGCTGAACGCAGCAGCCATGTTCACGCTATAAAAAGATTTCATTGGAATAGAGATGTCTTCTATCAACGAATGGGACATCGTGAAACCAGTTATATATGAAGTTAAAGGGCAGATAAGGCGGCTATAAATTAATAGAAAATAAGCTGACTGGTGAAGGCTGGCGCGACTCAACCGCGCGAGAGAATCGATCTCATTCCGCGCGTGTCGAGGGCGTTGCCGAGATACTGCTTCCCACGGAACTACACCCCTCCCCCACTTCTCGACTTCCTTGTCGCTATTCATTTGCGACAGTCACGACATAGAAAGATACGTGCCTCATTTACCCCTGGAAATTGGAGAATGCATGAGTTGGACAGGCGTTGGCGTGACAGTGCTACGTGCCTCATGACTCCGTTGCTCTCGTTTTTCACCGACCATCTAGCTCCGAACAGTTCTCAGTCATTTTCACTGCGACGAAAATCATTTGCGGACAAAGATACTTGCGGTAAATCTATTTTTCTGCTACCGCTGGCATCATATAGTACTTGCACATTTAGAAACGCTGGCGAATGGACAATAAACGCTTGTACGTTAACCGAGAAGACCGGAGATGTTATCGATGGGGACCGTGTTAGTTGCAGAATAAACTTGACTGCGCGCGTTGTGCGCATAATATTATGAGAGAAGCACACAACGGTCGGGAAAGTTCCCGAACATGTTGGTGCGGCCTGCACAATAAGATGGTTACACGTGTAACAGGCCGGTTACATAAATATGCAATAAAGGAGTGCGCGTGACAATAAGTTCGTGACTTAGGGCCGTCGTGCGCAATCATTTAGTTTGATGACGAAGCCCACGCCGAAAAACTAACAATCCATTCCATTGATCGTGGGAATGGTTGGGTATGAGAGGGTGCACCTGGGAATATCGAACGCATTCCCTCAGGGCTGTGGCTAGGCAGGTGTTTGTTTCTGCAGGGGACGGGACACGTTCTTGATATGAAGTGGGGCAGGAGAGGCAAGAGTGGTCTATTGACATTCTGTGCGATATGCCCCATGAGAAGAATAACTTTTTTCTTCCTTTCTTAAGATAGGAACAAAGAATTTTTTCGTAGGAGGGGCACTTCGTTCCTGGCTACGCCACTGCTGTAGGATAACGGTGAACTATGTTATAGGTGCGAATGTGGCATCAAGTAACGGTAATCGGGACTGTGTCATAGATTAGACTATTAACTTAGATCCAACCCCTCTCACCTTGTTTGTGGTGGATGTGGCAATACGTAGGGGACAGGGATTTCATTTAGGAATAATAAGCAACGAATTTTTTTTTCAGGGCTAAAGGTATCGATTGATACGTGGGGTTTAACGTCCCAAAACCACCATATGATTATGAGAGACGCCGTAGTGGAGGGCTCCGGAAATTTCGACCACCTGGGGTTCTTTAACGTGCGTCCAAATCTGAGCACATGGGCCTACAACATTTCCGCCTCCATCGGAAATGCAGCCGCCGCAGCCGGGATTCGATCCCGCGACCTGCGGGTTAGCAGCCGAGTACCTTAGCCACTAGACCACCGTGGTGGGGCTCAGTGCTAAATGTAACCAACTACACAGTCTTGAAGAGCAGATCATGAAGCAAACGTGACGTTTTCTTTTTTTTTTAGGGAAATATGTTCGCAAGTGTCGGTACCTGTATGCTTTGTGTTCGACCCATCTAAGAGCTAAGGAGCAGCAGGTGTCTTATTTTTACTCCAACACCTCGGCACAGTAAACAGAAAAAAGAATGGATAAGGGTTACGGCTACCACGGCAACCGAAAAGCCACTCCCTCGCGCGAAAGGAAGGCCGACGGGAAATTGCGACGAAAGCGCATCGTCGTCAAAAGGCGGAACTACGGTGTTGCTTTGTTTTTCGGAAAGAGCGGCGCGTTACGCTCGGAAAGCACGTGTGACGTGCAGCGCCGCGCGCGGCTGCCACACCTGCTGAGCGCAACCGAGCGACATCGGAGGGCTGTAGTAAAGGGTATACACGCGCTCGGAGTAAGATAGGACGAGGAGGTGCGCCCGAAGGCATCGCTAATTCGCTTCCCTCGCCACCACGCGAGAGCGCCCCGGCTTCGCTATAAACGCGCCGTCGCCTCTCCGCCCAGCACTAGAAACGTAAAGACGCGCGAACAGAACAGTTGCACACCCCGCGCGATAACACGGGTGTTTTATCTTTTAACTTCTTTTATTACTTCAACCCTCTGAGGCGCAGGACCGTTACTTGACAGGAGTCCAGAGCTGGCGGCACTTTCGCAAAACTTGACCGCCATCTCGTGTGTGAAGTTCCTGCGAGCGGACTTTTTAAGTGGTGGAAGAAACGCTTCCATCTGGGCCTTCGTTGGAGTGTGCTTGTCACCGCTTCTCCTCCCGATGACACCGTCCTTCTCGCGAACGTTCGAATCGTGAAAAAAGAAGAAAAAAGGAGCTGCTCTTTCGTACGAAGACTGCAGATCGTTTAGCCCCTTTGGACGAGCATTCGGCGCGTGGGACTGTTCAATCGATGCGGTCGGAAAGGCCCCTCGTGGCTGTTAGTAATTGTGCGTGCGCGAGTGTAGTGTCGTAGAACTCTGAGTGGTTGGTGGTGCTACTTTCGTAAGAGATCATTTCCTTTGTCGTTTTTGTTTTACCGTTTGGCTGTGAGGGTGACCAAGCGAGAACAGAAAAAAAAGTTCGCCATGACGGAAACGGTGGGTGAATCGAGAGCTTTCGACAGCATCAACTTGGAATCGTGGGACATTGTGGTGATCGTCGCCTACTTCGTGGGAGTGATCGCCGTTGGTTTCTGGGTGAGTGGCCACTTTTACGGCTGGCGTCCTCGCGATTCGCGTTAAGTAAGATGTGTTTCGGGGATTAGGAATGTACGCAAAAAAAAAGAAAGAGGGAGGGAGGAGTGGTTTGAATGTGTGGTGAGCACAGTCGGGCTCGGTGTTATGCATTGTTTACTGTTCTCGGCGTCCGACTAGATGGTGGCGGGTTCGATACCTGCCGTGGCGTACGCATTTGTACTGCACGATATCGGTGAACGTTTAAGAACCGCCAGATGGCCAAAATTTCCTAAACCCTCCACTACGGCGTGACTTGTGTCGTAGTTTTGTCACGTAAAGCCTTATAGATAACTGCATTATGAAGTGTTTCGTTATTTTGCTTTTTGCCTCGTGACGTACGATAAATATATCGTAGGGGGGGGGATAAACAAGAGGGAAGGCAGGGAGGTTAACCAGGCACATGCCCGGTTTGCTACCGTGACTATACAGTAAGTCAACCAGCTGTGCTTCATGCGAGCAGGAATTTCGCAGATTTGTTGAATGAAATCACCGAGTCTTTTCCTTTTTTTTTCATTTGCGCGTGGACGGTATGAAGCAAATAAGCATCCGTTGACATTTCGTGCTTTACAGAATGTGACAAATTTGCTAGGACAATCATACTTTTTAGGTGTATGCGCGTGCTCGTCGACTGACAAAGTCTCTGTGGCGTATTTTTACGCCTTTATATTACTTTTTTTATTTTATTTACCATTGAAAAGTATGAATAACAACGTCGGTTTCACAGCTTCCATTCTTTCTTTAACGCAATTTATACGTTTCACTGATTTGTGAACGCGTGATTGTAGTACAAGTGGCGCGGTAATCGTGGAATAAGCTTGCGACGTCCACTCGGACGGTATCAGCACTTCTGAGCTGCATGACACCGACCGATCTCTCCCCAGAGCACACGCAAATAACCCGCGTCCTATATCCTTATCCTCCGACTGTATTCGATTGTCCCCTGAAGTGTCGTGATTCGATAGGCATTCACACCATTCCTCCGATACGACGTCCCGTATCTATCTATCTGCCTCCCACGGCGGTGTATTTCACGCTGTAGTCAATCTATTTTTCTTATGTTTTGTCTGGCACGTTACCCGCACTAGCATTTGTCCTCTAAACGACTCTGCTTATCTCGATATCACTTGGCACGCACAACCGGTACGCTGCGAGAAGGTATTGTGTCGCCGGCGCGTGCGGCTTGCAACGTCGAACGATTGATTGTAAGGCCTGCCCGTACATCGCAATTTTCTCAAAGCGAAATGAGTTGGAACGTTCAGCAAAATTTGGCTGTCACTTAGAAGTTTTAATGTTTTTTTTTCTGCTTAAAGGGACACTAAAAATTAATAATGACTCAATTTAGATTGGCGAAATGCACTCGGAGAACTCTATGCCATATTTCTCATTATCGCCCCGCCGCGGTGGTCTAGTGGCTAAGGTACTCGGCTGCTGACCCGCAGGTCGCGGGTTTGATTCTCGGCTGCGGCGGCTGCATTTCCGATGGAGGCGGAAATGTTGTAGGCCAGTGTGCTTAGATTTGGGCGCACGGTAAAGAACCACAGGTGGTTGAAATTTCCGGAGCCCTCCACTACGGCGTCTCTCATAATCATATGGCGGTTTTGAAACGTTAAACCCCACAAATCAATCAAATTTAATTATCAAAAGCTCAATATTAGAGGCGCAAATTGAGGTTCGAGTCTCATTTCTAAATTTCATGCCACAATTCCGTGCGTGACGTTGGAAATGTCAAAATGTATTTTTTGGTATTTCCGTGACATTGGTTCGATGAAAGTTTCTGAAACATCGTATGCTATAGTGTCTATGGCACTCACGGATGACAATGTACTTCGTTTTTATTGAGTGAAAGCTACGTAGAACCCAGTGGACGCCTTCAATGTCTGTTATGTCACGGTGTTCCGTACGGAAATCGGTAGGTGGCATCGCCACCTGCGTTTTGTTTTCGCGCCTTTTTTTCGCTTACTAAGCAGCGTGTCGTGGTAAGAGTGGCGTTTTCGTGGCGTTTTCGGAACTGTGAAGTTATACTTCACTAATACGCGAAAAATCGTTTTGCTTTTTAGTGTCCCATTAAGGCGGTATCGGGACACAATGCTCGAAAGTGGGGGCACGTATTATACTATATATCGCTGGAAGTGGTGCGTTTCGTGCGTGTTCTGTTTTGTACGTGTTCGAAGGGAAACCAACCAAACCAAACCTAGTTAAGTAGCTCGCCACTGAACGCCGTTTATAAGGAACGGTAAATGGCAATAGGCATTCGCTCAAACGCTGAAGAAAACACGATTGATTCGTATCTGACCGTAGTAATCGTATTATGCCTTATACATGGCCGGGCCATTCATATGAACAAACGTTTTCTTGTGGATAAATGTAGAAAGTTTGACTATTTGAGTTACTGGTGTATTCAAATTGAAAGGCTTGCCAAAACGCTATGTAGAAACTCACTCCCGTTCAGTTTTTTTTTTCCTTCGTGAAAGGCTTGCACTTACTACGGAGCATTATCTTTGAAACGCGTAAGCTGGGCCCTTTAATGTACACTTGAAATGTACAGGAATGTTCAAAAGTTCCCAGGATTGATTGATTTGAGGGTTTAACGTCCCAAAACCACCATATGATTATGAGAGACGCCGTAGTGGAGGGCTCCGGAAATTTCGACCACCTGGGGTTCTTTAACGTGCGCCCAAATCTGAGCACACGGGCCTGTTCCCAGGAAGCATTCGGATAAAATTAGATGGGGTAGTAGTCGGGAAATTTTTGTACTACTGAAATGGTGCCGCAACGTAAGGCGAATGTACACGAAGAAAAGGAGACACCTGTACATTTACTAAAATACTGGGATTGATAAAGCGAAGGTAATACGACACAGAGGATTAACAAATTACCTCCAAATCAAGTAAAGTTTTTACAAAGCCCCAACAATATCACCGTGCTAAGGCTGTTAAGGAGTTGGCTCTCAATATCTGGAATGGAAAGGTTCGTTTTAGTTAGGTGAAATTATGTTGTTCAAACACTCTTTATTCTTTTTACCTGTGCACGGTGTTGTATTGGTTATGGGGCTCGACTGCAGACGCATAGGTCCCGGGATTGAATCCCTACCGTGGCGTAGGTGTTTTCGATGGAGGCGAAAAGAAGCTTGAAGCCCGTGTGCTTATATTTAGGCGCACGTTAAAGAACACCTGTTGGTCGAAAGTTCTGGAGCCCACCTCTACGGTGAGCCTCGTAATCATATCGTGGTTTTGGGACGTTAAGCTCAAACAATATTTATTAATAAAAACATTTTTGTTATTTAGATAAAACATTTTTCAGCACTGGTACGTGAACTCGACGGCTGCATTTCGTTTCTTCAGAAGCCTCTCTTAATTTCGTCGGTAGCTTAAAGCTTTTCAATCTAAATTGAGCGAACGACTGTAGTGAGCGAAAACATTGTTTGGGCTCATGTTGAAGGTGAAATACGTTCGTGCAAATTTGACTGCGAGTGGGGTGGATTCGTAGGTATATACGTGGGCGCAGGGTGTAGTTGAGGGGTCGGCATGCAATGATAGTGCCCCCCTCCCACCTGTCCTCTATAGGGCAGGTGGGGGAGGGTAGTCTACCGTACACTTTTGTTCGGTTAAACCTCTCCTGGCATTGTTCGCGCACGGCAAATGGAGACTGCGATGAGGGTTACGAGGACTGAATGACAAAGAGAAACACACGAAAAAGAGTCCGAATAACTAGAAATGTAACTTAGAAGTGTGGCAGCTTGGGCTAGTTGGTATGGCATGATGATAGTTATAGCTCGAGAACAAAACGACGACACAGAGACAAGGACACGAAGGACAAACGCTAGCCAAGGAAATGTGTGGTGGACTAGAGTTGAAACAGTTGGCACAACATATTGGCATTGTTTGAAGGGCTCGTTTTTGACGGCATTGCTTTTGGCGCACTTTTTTTGCCACAATGTGGACCGAAGGCCCCCGATATCACACTTTGAGAACTGTTTTACTTCCTATTTTTACTTCCAGGAAATCCAGGAATGAAGGATGTGTCATTGTCAGCATTGCGTCATCGCTTAATTCTCATATTTAGGCACGTCTTTCTGACTCTACCGAAACAAAAAAGGGGGGTGGGTGGGGCGTAGGGTCATCTGTGACAAAACAATGCCTGTCCCTCTATTCCCGGGGAACACTGCACACGCTTTCTTGTGCTGGCAGTGAGAACTCGGTGATAGCAGCTCGCCGGTTCTGTCTGCAGCTATAGACTGTCGGGCGAGGATGGAGAGAATCGTGCGTAATGATGTGCAATGAAGCCACGCTTCCCCTCGAGCGACGCAATC
The DNA here is from genome assembly GCA_013436015.1 of Rhipicephalus annulatus. Classification (NCBI taxonomy): domain Eukaryota; kingdom Metazoa; phylum Arthropoda; class Arachnida; order Ixodida; family Ixodidae; genus Rhipicephalus; species Rhipicephalus annulatus. The sequence goes on from WOVY01000036.1 coordinate 406,292, forward strand.
TTTACAGCTGGCGTACGAAAGTGCCCTCTGGCGAGAGAGCCGGGTCGTGCACGTGTCATCTGTCTCACAATCGCCGCTGTCGCCCGTTTCTATTCGAGGCAAGAAGTGCAGACGGGAAGAACCGGGTTCGCCGTTCTCGGCAAATGTTTCGGCAATCGATATTGCTGAGCGAAAGGAAGGTGTGCGACAGTACTTTGATGATTCCGGGGCGAAGAAAGCTGTTGCCACAGCATGTCACCCACCCGATCGCAGATACTTAAGCGGTGGTCTGCTGCGTCGGTTCTTACTGAAGAAAGTGACCAAAATGTTCACCATTGCTTCGTTGTTGGACTCTCGGTCTGCGAGTGCTGTTCCCAAGCTATCGGTACTTTACATATGCAAAGCCAGGAGAGGGAAGGGGGGAGGTAGGCGCCGAGTGATGAAATTTTAACTCTGTGTGTGTGTGTGTGTGTGTGTGTGTGTGTGTGTGTGTGTGTGTGTGTGTGTGTGTGTGCGCACGAAGAACACCCTAGGCCTTCTTCAACCTCGAAGCTATCCTGGCTAAACACCGGGCCATTTCATTTTTTGTTTTGTTTTTGTGGAATGAGGCTGATAAGTTCTTCGTACTTCATGTTTTAGCGCTCTTCTTTCCGTTTTCTTGTGCTTCCTTTCGCCTTTTTCGAGAAGATGTGATATCCACAGAGCGAAATAACAAGTTCTACCTGTAAAAAAGAAAACGGAAAAAAGAAGAAAGTTCATCCTTAACCACTGTGTTACACTGTGTATGCAAAAACGTACTGAACGTCGTTGCGAATAGGAAGGAAGACAAAAGGCAACGGAGGAATAAAAGGTGACGATGACGTTCAGAAAACTAAATTAAACTTACGCGTATAGCAAGCAGCGAAAGAAAGAGTGGCTGCACTTTTTACAGACGCATGTCGAGTTAACTGTCACACAGAAGAGCCGCAGTGGCTTTGAGCGCGTGGTAGGCAGCGTGTTAGCAACGAATCCAAAAGATTAAGTGCTCTGTTGTCGATACCCGACAACTACATGGGCATCCATCGCTCTTTTGTTTCTCGCAAAATACGATGGCCTATAAACAACACGTGGTCGATAAAATCCATAGTTCAAAATACGCTTTCACGACAGAAAAGGTGGTAGAAAAAAAAAAAGAAACGGGTGACACCCAGAGGCTGAGCCATTCGTTTAAGTTATAAACAATACCTGAAATTGAAAAAAAAAATCACCACCATGCTATGATGTCCTTCTTTCTCTGACAGGCCGACGTGGAGAATTGGGTTCTGTCGTAAAGGAGAACGCGTGGGGAAATAAACAGTCTGCGTAGGCTGTCCTCTTGCTCCTGCTTTTTCGTTTACACCCGTCGCGGTTTTGGCGTCCACGAATCGGGGCGGCCGGAAGTGCCTTCTCGACCGTGGATGCACTCTTCGACTTTTCCGGTATCTGTCGACGCCGCTGACAGTTCTATCAGGGTTTCTTTCAGGCCGAGTAAATCGACGATGAAGACTAGTGCGACAAAGTGCAGTTTGACTGCATTGTTTATCAAGGGCCTGTCATCTTCGGTAAGGACGAGCTTGACGCCACGAAAGCGTGAAAACGCAAGCGTGGAACTTCAAAATATATAATATGCATCCGAGTTATTACGTCCCGAAACCACGATATGATCACGTCAGAGGTCGCAGTGGAGGACTCCGGATGTATGTGGCGGCGTTTAACGTGCAATGCCATCATCGCACAGCATAAGGACATCAAGCATTTCGCCTCCACTGAAGTGTGACTGCCGCGGCTGGAATCGAACCCGCCACCTTCGGTTCGGCAGCCGAGCGCCGTAAAGGTTACACCACAGCGCCGGACGTTAAATTTGAAAAACATGTGTTATTCACTTCAACAAGACGAAACATTTCCTCATTAACATGGCAGATCTGAATCTGAGATTAAATATCGCATCAGGACATGTCGTGATACATGTGAAGCTCGCGGGTTTGAAAGGCCCTAGTTTTCAGGTTTAATAACCACTACTTGCCATCTGAGGAAAGAGCCGCAATAATAAAACTCGCTTATTGAACAATCGAAGAAGGAAAAAAAAAAGAATTTTATTATGAGCCAGCAGCCAAGCTTGACTTACTGATCCAGACGTGCGCTGCAGGTGTCAGTTTCACTTTTTTCAGCCGTGTTGTCGTACTTGAGCACGCCGCTAACAGCTGGCCTAGTGTCATTACTAGCAAGCGTTCGAATATTCGGGCCATCACATCGAAACATACACCGCAAAACTTCGAGTGTCGTCGAAAACGTATTGGCGCTGTGTGAAGTGCGAATGGGGTCTGTATCTTTAATGCGTCCGGCGCCGGACAGCCACTCGATCGGCTAGGCTGGTTCGCGTAGCGACTTTTCTGCCTCACTGTACGACGGCGTGTTTCGAGTTCGAGAACGGGTTTCCTGCAACGACTCGATAACTATAACAAGGCCACGCCGATCAACGGGCTCACGCCTCGTTGGCGTTGAACGGCGCGTCTAGTTGCCGTCATCGGCACAGTTCCTGTACGAGAAAGCATTTTAAATCGAGACCGCTGCTTGGATGAAAGACGCGTGGTTTATGCTGCTCGAAGATAAGCGAGCCGTGCGAGTAATGTCTTTCCTCTTCTTCTTCTTTGCGTAAGAGTATATATAGAGAGAGACTCTGCCTTCACCACTTGTTTTAGCATTGACTTGAATATTTTTTTGAACGTGCAGATTATGCAGACTTTCTTTCGGGCCATACTGCAGGGCAATGGGTTTAGCTGTTAACTTTCCGGACATCGCTGCCTAGCACAGCGGCGATGAAAGCGCAAGCCTTCACCCACGTTCGCATCTCTGCATTAAAAAAAAGCGCATCTTGTAAGCCTTTCGTTACTGAGAACGCCTGCGTCTTTCAAGTGTCCTAGGTCGTTATACTGTTAACCAGTGGCTACGGGGGCGAATGTTGGTGAACTCTAACTGCGCGAATATATTAAATTTTCCTATTAGTATAAGCTATAGGTTGACGTAAATATTGTTACTCTATATGTGTCACGTGTAAAAAAAATTCGTTGTCGTTGTTTGTTTTTTTGAAACTTTAATTTGGTTTCATTGCTGTCGCAGTGACGCAAGTGATTGTGACGTTCAGTCCTTTCCGTCACACCTTGCACTTCGGATACCTTAGTTCCTACGCTTGCGAAACAGCTTTCCCAAGTGAAGCTTCCATCGTCTGTCTGCTTATCTCAGCTTGTTATCGGACTGAGCACGACCTGCGGTTGTCGGAGATCCTGCTCATCCTTCTGGTAACAGCGTCATCTTTTTGCCTCGAATAGATTATTTCTAATGCGAATGAGAGCAATCGTGCGCGTCACCTTATCCGACGAAGATGGCTTCGTTTGCGATAAGGCCAAATTATGTCTCACTGTGCTCGAAATTTACTTTTAGAAGTAGCACGAACCACTGACGTCATATTCTACTTCGCTAGATCCAAGCTGTATATTCTGGCAAATCGCGTCTGCGGATGAATTGACGGCGTAGAACGATTTTCGGCGCCCGATCGCCTCCTCGTCTCAGGTTTTCTTCGCACCTCGCCACCACCGATGGCTCTTTCGCAAGTGTCGCAGTATTCGGTGGTGGCGCTTCTCATAGTTTCTTTTAAAAATAACTAGAGGGTATACACTGGCGCTGTGTTTGGTTCTGCTTCAGATAAAATATTGGACCATGGTTTGCGAGCTTTGTGAGCCGGTTTCAATTGAGGAGCCTAGAAAGGTCAAGGGGGTGAAGTGCAACTGTGAAACTTTTGATGATTCTCGTCACGTGACAAAGTGGCTCCGAGCCACGCGAAGCCAAACGGAGACGAAAGTACGAAGATTAGACAAATGTGGGTACTATCCATCCTTACCATGCTCGCTCAAGCGCCGTGTGTTGCAGCTTTCATAGACACTAGCGCCAGAGTTCGCTCTTGGGTATTGATAGGAAACTCTATGGCCCTTTCAACCAATCGTTGTCTCCCTCCGCCTGAATAGTGACGTCAGCAGTTGTCCTTAGGACTTGCTGTGGCACGGAAACGTGTCGTTCACTCGATTGATTGATTGATTGATATGTGGGGTTTAACGTCCCAAAACCACTATATGATTATGAGAGACGCCGTAGTGGAGGGCTCCGGAAATTTAGACCACCTGGGGTTCTTTAACGTGCACCCAAATCTGAGCACACGGGCCTACAACATTTCCGCCTCCATCGACAATGCAGCCGCCGCAGCCGGGATTCGATCCCGCGACCTGCGGGTCAGCAGTCGAGTACCTTAGCCACTAGACCACCGCGGTGGGGCATGTCGTTCACTCGGAGGAAGAAGACGTGGAATTGAAAGCTGCGCCGATGCGCATGGAAGCAAGTGCGAAAACTACGTGAAGCCACTAGCTTTGCTGGCTTCAGTATTCACCGTAGTGGACCGACTCAGAATTTTTGCGTCTCAGACTGGCCGAGAATTTACGTCATGGTTGCTAAGGCTTCCCCGGTGGTACAGTTGATGGAGGTGGTTCACGGCTGTCGACTCAAAGGTCATTGGTTCGATCTCGTTCACGGAAGTCGCGCTTTCGTTGGAGGCAAGGTATGCTAGATGTCTGTCTGCTCAGACTTAGGTGCACGTCTAAAAAATACCCAGGCACTCGAAATGTTCGGAGCCCTCCGCTACGGCTTTGCTTATCGCAATTTCAGCACGCAGAACACGAAAAATTATTTCTATACGCGATGCGAATTCCGAGAATGGTTTTACACTTCATTTAGGCTGTTCTGAATAATTTTGAGGACGCTGAAAATGTCGGCTGGTGCATGGGAGGGTGAACGCCTCCTGTGCCACTCCGTAAAGAAGACACTTTGAATATGACTGTACACTCTCGATCCTGCAAGTCACTTTTCACTTTTTTTTTCTGTCAACAAAACAGAGAACGCTGAACTGAAAACACTGCTTGACCAAGAAAAAAAGCTGTTCTAGCTAAAAGCTCGTTGTTCTGTACTATTTTAGAAGTGCTTCACGTGTTTTGCTTTTTTTTTTTTCAGCACGTCAAATATTCGTGATCAACCGCACACCGAACTTCCGACACGTGACAGTGGACGTGCGTTTCTGTAGTTTATTTCGCGAGAATAGCAATCGGTGGTGGTGAAATCCACTCAGGCCTGCACGTGTGGTCCGTTTCGTCACTGCAGGTTCACATCGTGACGTCAGATAGACTTTTTCCCGCAGTCGCCGTCGCATGCCGCGGCGGAAAAGGTTGGGCGCGGGGTTCGCTTCCGACAAGCGACACTTGACGTCCGTTTCACGTCTGCTTGCGGTTTCCGCAAAGCGGGAAACTGTGCTTCGCTGAAAAAAAGAGATTGATTGATTGATTTGTGGGGTTTAACGTCCCAAAACCACCATTTGATTATGTGAGACGCCGTAGTGGAGGACTCCGAAAATTTTGACCACCTGGGGTTCTTTAACGTGCACCCAAATCTGAGTACACGGGCCTACAACATTTCCGCGTCCATCGGAAATGCAGCCGCCGCAGCCGGGAATCGAACCCGCGACCTGCGGGTCAGCAGCCGAGTACCTTAGCCACTAGACCACTGCGGCGGGGCTGAAAAAAAAGAGAAAAGAAAGAGAAAAGCAATCAAGGATCTAGGCGACAAGACAAGACACTTAGATGATCAGAGGCGTCACATCCTTTTCCGTTTTAGCGCTTTGAAACGTTCTCGTGACGGCTGGGGAAAAACTTGAAGAATAAAAGAAAGCGTGCAGTTTTTACAATATAAAGTACTCGCTTGGTGAGACTCGCAAGTTTAGGGCTATCGAGCATGCGCGCTTCCGTTTATAGCGTCTTCGGTTTCTGTCGTATCGGTTCCGTTTTGATTCGAACAGTGCATCAGCACCAACATTAACTTTAACGGGAAGATTTTCAGCGGCACGATGCGGTCATCTTGGTCAATCGCTCATAATGGTCCTCATAACAAAGAAAAAATCGGAAAAGAAAAAGAATTACTGCCCAGCTAGCACATATATACCATGGTGACGGGGTCAAATGTTCAAAAATAAAAATAAACGGCTTGTGGTTGAGGATGCTTAGAGCTGTAGCAAGCGTTCCCATATGTGTAAGAACATATTTAAGCAACAAAAAAAGAAAGACGAGGCTCATACAGCTCGAATTCCTCTTTGCATTCTCCCCTGGGGCAGTTCCGGCTCTTTTCGTGTTAACGTGTTGTTTCGAAGTGGAACAAATATTGAAGTTTTTCAGCTCTTATTCGGCAAATATGAAATTCTCCAACTGCACCGAGGTCCGTCTCTGTGCATGGAACAGTAGCTATGGTGCTGACCTGAGGGTCGCAGGTTCGATTTCCTCCGCCGTGGTCGCAATTAGATGGAAGTTAAATGGTAGAGACTATAGTGCTCAGTGCAATCTCCGAGCATGAAGCAAAAAAAAAAAAAACGCCAGATGGTCAAAACTTTCGAAGCACTCCACTACGGTGTTTGTAATATTCATTCGAGATTTTGGGACGATGAACCCGATATATTAAATCAAATATTACCTTATCGATTGCCCAGAAAATGAAGGGCTGGACGATTCACAATGCCGACAGCTGGCGTGCATGCGTATACATGCGTATACATTAATGCTTTGACGAACGTCGGGGGTAAAAAATGAGGGTACAGTATAAACTTCACAAAACTTGCTCATAAGGCAAGCATTGAAACTTTGTCTTTTTGTTAGCGCGATAATCATGACAGGAAACCAGAGTTTAGCGAGATATAAAACGCGAGGTTTGATTCGACAGACGGCGTGATTTACTTACGTCTGCGTGATACCGCGGTCGGTAAACGATCGTTCCATCTCTGCATGATCAAATGTGTTCGCAAAAGCGAATGGCACAATGCATGCAGAACACAGGTACAGCTGATAAGGAAGGCCAGCCTGTCCTGTTTACAATGGCTCGCGCCCATCATGCTTCGCGTGCCGCGAAGGCCGGAAAAACACTTGCCTTGCGACCCAGGTCGCGTAGTGTTGAAGAGCAGGAAATATTTGCCACAGCCGAAGCAATCGATATCGGCGACAGCTAATACGACAAATGGCATGAAGGACAAAAGAAAGGCGATAAAAAAAACCCACTCTCAATGAGAGAAACTGAATGGCCGTCACATGGTGTTACTGATTGAGAGGTAGAAAAGGTTGTGGCTGAGCGTTCGAGTGGTGGCTGAGCCCATATGGGGCACTTGAGCGGTCTATCGACGTTTTTTTTTTTCTTTTATCAGGTGTTGACGAAAGTTCATAAGAGGGAAATGAGTCCCTCCAGGGGATTGCCGGAAAGGTGGCAACAAAGTATTTCCTGTCGAGAGCGAGCAGCAGGAGTGTAAAGATTGTCCAGGAATGTCGTGCAGCTTTCGTACTCTGTGACCATTGTTGTATTGTTTCCCATAGGCTGCAAGTTGTATTTCTGTCTGCATTCATTTCTCCACAGTCACATACCTTGCATGCTTTAAAAACACGCTTTTAATGCGAAAGTGTTCTATGCCAGGGCCCAGCAGGACTTCAGTGGCCCCGCCACGGTGGTCTAGTGGCTAAGGTACTCGGCTGCTGACCCGCAGGTCGCGGGTTCAAATCCCGGCTGTGGCGGCTGCATTTCCGATGGAGGCGGAAATGTTGTAGGCCCGTGTACTCAGATTTGGGTGCACGTTAAAGAACCCCAGGTGGTCAAAATTTCCGGAGCCCTCCACTACGGCGTCTCTCATAATCAAATAGTGGTTTTGAGACGTTAAACCCCACAAATCAATCAATCAGCAGGACTTCAGTGACGCAATTTCGTCATGGAAATGACGTCGAAAAAGTAGGCACAATCAGAAGACAAAAAACAAAAGTTCCGTCATCAGGAGTCGAACCGTTGAACGCCTGACCTCTGGGTCCGTGGTGGCAGTAGCCTGGCACGTTATCCACTATGCCATTTCGCATACTTTTATCATTAAAAAATACGCCTTTTATATCTACCGCAGTCATGTCGGCGTTCTTGGTGAAGTGCACTTACGCATCATGTCCATGGCATCCGTGATTACTTCCTTCAACGTGTCGTTTCTAAGCGTCCATTTCATTTGGCGTGTTCCTAATGGGAGCAGGTGCAATTTCGCCAACGCCAAACACACTCCCATGTGGAGATCTCGCCCCAAGCGTCGGTATCACTCACAACATTCGTTCATACGGAAAATTGGACTATCTCCCTGAAGGGAACCCTGGTGGGATGCGAAGCAGCAGCGTTGCGTGAGGGTGGCGTCACGGGTTGAACGGCGCTAACGCAGGTGCGGCGCCGAGTGCTGGAAAATTAGGTTAAAGCGATGGCTGTCGCAGGTCTTGTAGGTCATAGAGTTTCTCAAAAATAACTACAGGGCACTCTGGCGCTGCGATCGTTCAGCGACCATGGGAATGATGGGTAGTACACACATTTGCCTAATCTTCGTACTTTCGGGCGGCGAATCGTACTTGCGGCTTCGTTTATTACTGGTTACGGTTTTGTTTTGAAAGAAAAAACGAACCCTTTTGAACTGAAGGACTTGATTCGAAATAGTAAGCTTAAAAGAATAAGGTTGTAAAGCGCAAACGGTGAACATTTGCTAATTTATGTTTTCGTAAAAACACAGCTCCAAGCCACACGAACACACACGGAGCCAGAAGCAGGCCAGAAGTACGAAAATTAGACAAATGTGTGTACTACCCATCATTCCCATGCTCACTGAAGTGCGGTGTGTTGCAACTCCCATAGACACTAGCGCCAGAGTTCCCTCTAGTAAGTATTGTGGGAGACTCTATGTTGCAGGTTACATGTGCAGAAATATTTCAACGCGCACGTTAGGCGCGCGTCAGGTTTATTGCGCGTGAACCGACGAGTCGACGGTGTAGCGAGTGGTGGTCGTGGCAGGTGTTGCGGGTGAACGGACGAGGTGGCAGCTGCGAGTGCCGCGGCTAGCGCGTGGTAGGCGAGGGAGAGAGTGACGTCAGCGTGCACTGTGAAGTAAGCGTGACGTACACACGCAGCAGCGGCGTGACCTACTTGGCACCGCGCCAACACCTGTGGTGCGTGGCGCTTCAATACTGAGGGACAGCGTTACGCAGGCTAGTTAAAGAGCTGCTTCGCATCTAATTAGCCTAGCTTGCAGTGGAGGCGCAGTGTTAAAAAGACAGCGCAGCTTACGAGCACCTAGGTAGTCCAGGCCTTTGCTGCATCGCCAAGTCCTGCAAATTTTCTCTGTTTCTTTCTTCTCTGTTATCTTTGTTCTTCCTATGTCTTTCTTTTTTGTTATTTATGTTTATTTATTTAGTCGCACAAGGTCGCGGATTTGGCTTCGGTGGCGCCGTCCATACCCTATGCGCATGCTCGCATCTCGCGTCTCGTGCAGCATCACGGAGGAAGGAAAAAGGTAAGGAGAGGGCATGCCCAGCCGGCGCAGGGCGTAAAAAGTGTGGCGGAAATGACATCATGGCGGCCATATTCAGACGGCACAATGGCGGCGTTGCTATGGTTACGTGTTGAGCAGTGGAGCTGGTCTAGCAGTGAGCGGCCGCGGCTGGCGGCGGAATGTGTGCCTCCCCAGGTCTCGTTCTGAGCTGTGGCGGACAATATCTGTGCTCTGCGCCGCGTTATTGGTTACGAGTGTTCTCTTGGCTGTTACATTACTCTTAGCAACGTTTTCAAATCCCTTTGTCCATCACGGGGTTTCAACAGTGCGTAGAACAAGTGCATATCCATGTGTCGTGCGGCGGATGACGCGGATGAAGCAGTTAGTGTTCAGCGAAATTGCGTTGGGCACCATGACGAAGCTGAATGACGACGAACGCCTTGCAGGTCAGTGACGGTTGAGCAGTGCTCCTGCTTGTGACAACGGACGACGCTGTTGAGCCCAGCAAGACGCCGTGAGGACCATGTGCACATACGTAGTTTCGTGTTGTGTGTGTACAGTAACAACTTGCATGTGCGTATTAAAACACCTTTTCTGTTCCGCTTGGTACACTCTCCACCAGCACTACATGTAATCTCAACGTAAGAGCAACCACATTCAACTGTCATTAGCACCGTGCTCAGTCACCACGGTCGCAGAATGCTGACGCCGGTGATTTTCACGCGGAACACGGACACAGTGGCAGGACGCTGCGTCGGCCGCGCGGCCGAATGCAACCGTAGAAGGCGCACGACCGATCGTGTTGTCTGTACAGTTGCTGAATTAATGACGTGAAAGCACTCGCCGTTGTCAGTGCATCTAGCGCGCGTTCTCTCGTAGTTGCTTCGTTGTCGGCGAGCTGTTACTCCCTGTTATTACTCGGACGAAGCGATTTCGCTGAAGGTGTCCCGCTGGCTCAGAGTGATGAGCCCAGTTCCATTAGTTTCGGATCGTCACGGCACACGCGCTGCGCAGCCCACGTGCTTTCCGAGCCGGAGAGGGAGTCGCGCCTTCTGCTTCGCATTCGTATGTAAACAAGAGAGGAGAATTTGCCTACTCAATATGGCCGACTTCCGGCTTCATCGCGGCTTCACAGCGAGTGACGTCAGGGCCTCTCCTTACCTTTTCCTTCCTCCGTGTGCAGCATGCTCGCGTCTCCTGCCGACTGTCGCTCCCCCCCCCCTCCCTCCTCTCGCCTCGCAAGGTCGACGCGGGCAGTGTCTGCTAAAGAGTTTCTTGATAGAAAAAAAAACCGACTGCTCATGGATCACAACCGTTTCATGGTCACCCCGTATATATATATATATATATATATATATATATATATATATATATATATATATATATATATATATATATATATATGCACTGGATCTTAACCACCAGGGTAGTGCCAGTGGGAGATTTTTCCTGTGCGCTGTTGAACAATAAATACTCACAACGTGCGTGTTTACTAAATAATTACACCACCTCCCTGAAAGGGAGCATGGGGTGATGCGGCGCATCGCGGAATTTTCCAACACAACGTTCACGCGATGCGTGGTAACGAACCAACTTAATAACACAATAACATGCGCAGTTCACCGCGAAGGTAACACCGTAACACCACAAAGCGGTAAACACCATTGAAACTCCCCGCGATGCTCCACATCACCCCATGGTCTCTTTAGGAGAGATAGTGTAACTTTTTTTTATCCCCTGTTGCGCTATTAGTTATTCTACGATGAAATACACCAAGTTAAAACGAGTACACAAAAATGTTTCATGCACATTCCTCGGTTTTGTTGCTTTCATTAAGAAACAAGCCCTTCATACGTTCGCCTTGTCTGGTTTACACCTCGCAGAAGGCTAAGGTGTACAAGAGGGGGATCGGCGCTTGAAGGGCGAACACTTCCTGCTTTCTTCTATGTCTTCTCTATTTCCTATGTATTTTCTTTCTTTTGTGGCGCAATTATTGGGCCACTTGTTGCTTTGAGTGAGACTTTCGTTCTCAACGCGGGGACACCGCTTAGAAGCCAGCTCTTTGAAACGCCGCTGGCTGCGTCCACGTCTAGCCAGGAGAAAGCAAAGATAAAGAATGAGAGGTCGAACATATCGACTTCGACCTTGCCCGTCGGGAGGTTTATGTTGCTACTTCCAGCGGTCCTGCTCAAGGACGCGCGTTTTCTTTCGTGAACGAAAAGCTTTGGCTCAAGATGTGGCCTCGCATTGTTTCCAGCACTCGTTTCGTGCTTGCGTGATTGCCGCATGTATTACTTAGCTAAGTTTCGAATGAATGAATGAATGAAGTGAATGAATGAATGAATTGGTGGAGTTTCTCGTAGAGTAGGTCGGCTGAACCCTTCTGTGGGTGTCATCGAGTACAAAACAAAGGTCATGTGACAGAGAGACATAAAAAAAAACCTGCGGGGAGCAACTTAGGCACAAAGGTCTTCAATGTCATCTTTCAATCCACGACACTTGCTGTGGGAATAAGTAACACATTTGTCACGCTGCTTTTAATTTTGCCAAGGGGACGATTGCGAGAACATTAATGGTCATACAACTTCTATAATCGAAGGTCTCAATAACAGGTGGATTGGACGTAACTGCTGTATGCTAACGCTTCCCCTAAATGACGTTTGCTCATTATTCACTTAGCGTTTGCAAGTCAAAGTTAAGCTACGACATAGCTTTATGGCACAATTTCGTGCCAGAACTATGTTCCATGCCAGTAGTATATTGTAAAGTATGCATTGATTTCACAACATTCTATCGTAACCAATAGCTACGTGGTGGCACGTATCCACACGCCACAAAAACTAGAACACTGTCGCGTTGTGTAGATTGCTGAACATCATATAATAACCCCTTTCACACCAACCAAAATACTGCTGCTTTTCTGTACCACACTTAACTGATACCTCTTTTGGAATATAGTTTTCTTTTGGTTGTTTTTCTTGGATGTTTGGTGGTATTCAGTAAGCAGCGAGTTGATGAGAGTAATGTTGTGCTGGATATCCATTGAAACGTTCCGCTGTACACAGCATTACGTTTCAATGGATACCTGGCCATGTTGGTATTTCGGAACACGAAAAAGCCGATGAAGCTGCCTGAAATGAACTATAACAATTTAGAAATTTTAGAAGAATATTTTTCGCAAGAGGCGATGCTTGGAGCATCACGAAAAGTTATGCCTACAAAGAAAAAGACCACCTTTGTAATTCGCCACTTCACAGCAACAGATTTCTCTACAGCATTGACCCAAAACTGAGCGCGGAACCCTACAACTAATTTCTTCGCCACCTAGAGACGTTATATCATCGTCTTCGACTGAACGTAGCATACACGAACAGTTGCATGTACCAGATAAGGCGTACCACGAGTCCATGTTGGGATAACTGTAGCAGCATAGAGACAGTGCAGCACGTACTACTAGAATGCCCCGCGCACCGCGATGAGATCAAGCTGTTCGAACAAGAAATGGACATGACCTTCCACGAACAACTAACGTTGCGCAACACATTAGGCCCTGTGCGTGGACCTTCTAAACAACGTCGGGTCATACTGTCGTTGATCGATTACCTATCCTATATAGGCCTTGTCGGAAGGCTCTAATTATCTGATGTCTCACACAGCGAAGCCTTGATTACTCTAATGTAAAGAGTTTATCAGGTTCATTAGGCCACAACTTTTTTTTTTCATGTCTTTCTGCTTTCTCTGCTAAAATCTTTCTGTCTCCTTCCCTATTCCCATACAGAGTAGCATGCCAGCGATATATAGATGCCGGCAAAAATATCTGCTTTCATCTTAAAGAGTCTCTCTCTCTCTCTTTGGGCTCGTAGGGACACTTCAAGCTATTCCGCCTATTTATGCATCGGACGCAGGCTTAAGCTCTGTCTTTTGATGTTTGTTTTAAGCGATACTATGGCCGGTAATATTACGCAAGAAGCGATGACAACATTGTAGCCAGCTACGAAGGCCGACACACACTGCACGAGGAGCATCGTGAGAAGCGGGGATATGTCTTCCTCCTGCCACTGACCGCTGCTGCATCTCTGCTAGACAGTGCGACCCAGACTGTTTACCTCGAGGGCGTGTGGTTCGCGAGCCCTTCTTCGCTGCTTACCTCGCACAGGCTCCGTGGACTACTTCGCTGTCTGGAGTGTCGAGATGCGGCGCTAAGCAAAAACACAACCGAGACTGGCTGAATTCTAGCCCTAACTCCCCTCCCCCCACCCTCTTCTTCCTCTCTGGAGGGCATTGCCAGTGGCCCCGCGCAGTGGTTCGCGCAGATTGGCTCCGATTACGCAGCATTACTCTCAGAGTCATTCGCCGCCACGGACTTCAGGTGTGCACACCCGGCAGACTGCGCGTCGCCCAGCTAATGACCGGCAATTTCCATCCCCGCTCTCGTCCCCCTCTATCTTATGGTCTTGGAGCTGGCGTTGCCCTGCATCGCTTGGCCAGCTCATCGGCGATTCCGGGGAAACACATTTCGTGCACGACCTCCGGAATGATCACTGCGAGGCGGTCTCGCTTGCGTGTGTGCGAGTTGCTTTGGCGCACGCTGACCGGTTGGGAACCCCTTCTGGCACATGTAGGGCCCAGCTGAGCCCCGGAGCGGTTACTGTCTAGGGACAGGAGGGCTACGGTCCCACGTTACTCGAGGGCTGCTGAGAATGATAAAAACAAATAAAAAAATAAACAACACGAGGTAGCTTTGAGCTGCCGCGGGTGACGTCAATCAAGGGAGAGAAGGCGTGGCAGGCAACCGAAAATACCAAGTGAAGGAGGAGGAGGAGGGTAGTGCACGCGCGTTCTGTACTATGCGAAGGTTTCCGGTTCAAAAACCTATTCGCGCGTCACTCGTTGAAGTGGTAGAGGCCTCATCCTGTTTCTAATGCCGTCATTCCGTTGTCTTTTCGGTTGAAGTCGGACTTGGTATGTGGAAAGAGAAAACAGTTGCCCCTGAACGCAAACACCGGTGTGGGAAAGACGACAAAACAGACAATTAGGTGGGCGTTGGCTTTTGGGAAATGAGGGAATCACCGCTGGAGTTTCTGCGATGCCCTGGCGGTCAATGTGAGCACCCGTAGACAAAAAGTGGTAGCCTGCAGAGGCGGGCGCACATCGCCGAAACAAAGCCAAAGGGCGCTGGCGCTACTGCTGCCTATTCAAGTGCCACAATATGTAGAAAGGAGGGGGGAGGTATTCCTGGACATGTTTGCTTCTTTATCATGTGATTAAGGACGGAGAAGCTGTTGCACTCAAGCGGTCGGACGACCTAAGTATTTTCTGCTCTCCCTCGTTTGTCTAGTGGTTTCGGGCTGGTTTCTAAACCTCTCTGAGCGGGTCTACTAGATTTACTCCCTAGTGAGCACGGCCGCCAGTGGAAACCCTAACAGCCGAATTTGAATGGCGTTTTGCCAGAAATAAAAACGAGTGTATTATGCAGCACACGACATGTGTATAATCTTTTTATCTGACCACCACCGCCAAACATTATCTGATAGCCCCGCGTGAAGTGAATAATATGATATGCAGGTAGTCTACATTATTTGCAAACAGTTACGCAGAAGGGAAAGCTGCCCTGTTCCCAAGATTTGTGCGGGGGCACGTTCCTCTAAGCCCCGAACTGTTGTAAAAGATGCGCTCGCGAACAATACTCGATTCTGGGACGCTGCTGTTGTGCTTATGTTGTGCAGAAGACAGGGTTCTTGTTACGGTAAAGCAGCAGGTTATACTCTAAGCTTAGCTTTTTGAAGCCAGCCAACGTGTTTTTTTTTCTTTTCTCACTGGCTGCCGTGGCTAAGTAGCATTGGAATTTGTGCCTCGCTAAAGAAATATAAAAAAAATCTCTTCAATTTTCCCGTTTTGTTGGTTCGCCTAACGCAGAGTTTGTTTTTTCCGCTTCCACGCGTTAGCTCAAAATAAAGACGCCTGTTCAACATGGATAATTGTATTGGTTTCATGTGCCACATAAGATATGAATTTGAGGTGCGCTGTAGTGTGCGTGTAAGGATTGATTGTGACCGCTTGGGGTTCTTCAATGCGCAGATATATCTTAGTTCAAGGGTGTTCTTTGTATTTCGCCCCCATCGAAATGCGGCAGTTGTGGTCGGCGAATCGATCCCGCGCCCTCAAGCGTAGCACCACGACATTACACGTGCCATGCTGCCACGTTGGTTTGCTTGATCAATGCCCACGTGCCTTTATATCACGAATGACGCTAGAAAACAAAAAAAGAAAACAATGGACGCAGCTGCAACTTTTATTTTTTTGTTTTCTTTTTAATTTTTGGCTTGCTCTTTGATTTACTACAGAACTGGGAAGCCTGGTATCGTCGCAGCACGGACTCATCAATGGATGCATGCAAGTCTGCACTAGCTTAGTACAAAGCCTAGCACGCAACGAGGGCATGATGAGGAGGTAGTCGCCATCACGGCACAGCACTGCCCCTTCGATGCCATATGCATAGAAGCAGGCCTTGCAGAGCTTGCCTCCGTTTTCCAATGCTTTTTTATGTGATAGTAGCCTTATTACAGAGTTCAATTTTTTTTTTGCAAACCACGGTACAGCACAATTGATTTTCGAGCTAGTCGTTCCAAAAATAAAGCAAGACAGCGGCGTGCGTGCTATACTGCGGCTGGTCGTCGGGGCGCGAACGACTGAGTTGTGTCGCGACTCTCCGCCAGGTGCTCTTTTTCGGCGCGCCACCTATCCAGCACTGGTATCCTATAGGTGGGCAAAAAAGATGGATCCCATTGAGACTCGCTAAAAAAAAACATATACTGCACTCAGGTCTCACTCGTACTCGCCGAAAGCTTCTTTCGGTGAATTCGTTGAGGTTCACGGTCCGATCTGACCCTGAGTGAATCGACTCACGGGTTGGTTTGCCGACCCATGGTTGTGACTGCTTCAATTTCAGTGAGCGAGTATGACCTTTGTGGTTTTACTCGAGCATCTCTCTACGTTGCAGGACGTGTCTTTTCGAATTATTCATTTCTACAATACTGCAGACGTGCAACAAGACATACGAGACAAGATTAGGCTTAATTGGAGTATGTATTACGCAAAGCCGCAAAAGGCGAACAAAATCAACATTTAAGAAACGTGGCGTGTTTGTGGCACACTAAAACATGGACGCACAAAAATATCTTGCTAAAGTCCTATTTTGTGTGATACGACAGAACGCAGACAAGGTGTAGCATAACATAGATAGATAACCAAATAAGGGAGAAGTTGAAGAAACAATGGAAGCTCGATGACATGAGAAGCTAGATGAGATGAGCAATCCTTGGAACGCGAGGTGTTGCTAGAGCTCCAGCGTTTCGACAAGCCGTCTTGTCCTCTCCAAGGCAACCATCTTTGCTGCCTTAAAGGAGACTCGACAACTTGACACACACCGTGTTCGACAATTTTACATCGATTACGATTGTTACCGTTTACCGCGGTGACGTTCAGCCTCCTGGTTCATCGCCTGGCACGCTGCCTCAGGATAATTCACTCGAGGATAATTTCAGCAGTTCGGTATAAGCCGGCGAATGGCGCGCTTCTGTTTACAGGTCTGGGTGGTCGTGGTTGCTCGTAGCGCGACTTCAAATGCCCGCTGGCCGAGGAACGATGACGCGAAGCGTTGCTTCCATCGCGTAAGCGCTCCCGCACAAATACACACTTTGTTTTCTTTCAAGGTTGCGTGGTCATTATAGTGTTTCACGAGCACGGCCACCGACCACCGCGTGAGATGAAAACGAAAACAAAACCTCTCCGCCTCAACAGAAACGAAACGGTGTAGCCGAATGCAAAAAGAAACAAAAGAAGCAGGGGTAAAGGAAAGATGAATTAAGCAGACAAAAATAGCGTGACAGCTAGAGCAGTGGTGATGTCTGAAGCCAGAGGGCAAAGCCAAAGCGGCTCGGCATCGCCTGTTTCGGAGAGCCGCCTTTGGACGGCTGAAATCGGAAGAGAAAGAAAGGAGGATAAAGTGTGAATCCGGTTACGAGAGCGAGAGTGGACGTTCTGAGTGCCGACGTACACGGTTTGGTGTCGACGTACACCAAGTCGCTTCCCTCCCTACGAGATGGGTTGCGCACGTGGCGAGGTCCTTTAAAAGAGTTGTTTTGGCGGCGTCGAGGGCGTTCTTGACCTGCGGGACATACGCGCGCCCGACGGTACATTTAGTGGTCCGTGTTTTGCGGTCGCTCTCGTGCACACGTGATCTTGCCTTCGCGGTTTGCAACGTGGATGCAGCTATATAGGGAGGCGCACGGCATTCCGTGGAACGTTTTGTTGCTCGCCTGCTGCGTGCGCTGGCACTGATGGCGCTGGCCTCTCCGTTATGCAATACCCTATACGCTTGTCGTTCGATGCGACGCGCGCTGCGGCAGCTAGAGAAGAACGTTTCCTGAACCGTGATCGGCATGAACGAAAGCTCATTGGTGTGCGACAGAAATGGACTTCGCGCGTGTTGTGAAAGGGTCGGTGGCTTGTCTGCAGTTACGGATATAGAAAATGAAGTGTATCCTGAGCAATGTGCCGGTGCATTTACATTTTTGCATTGCGAGTTACACTATCGTTCTTGTGTGGAATAGCGTTGTACTAAGATTCCATTTAGTGTATCGATGTATTTTATGTTTTTAGATAACACTTGATTTTGATTGCGTGACCGTATACTGCCCTCGTTACCCATAGCCCCCTAAAAGGCCCTTAAGGGTGCCTATAAATAAATAAATAAATAAATAAATAAATAAATAAAACGACAGAGGATAAATTCTATCCATCATTGTGCTTCGAGTCGTTGCAGAAGTAAAGCAAGTAGATAATGAGCTCGTAAATTTAAAGTATTTGTTTAATTGGCATGATTCGTGGGAAATATTTGTGTTTTTATATGTGACAGATTGTCCTAATTGCATGAAAGACAGAACTACGAATGAACGCACAGTTCTGAAAGGAACAGTACACGGGCAAATGTGACAAGTATTTGCTCACTTTCTTACCAGAAATCAATAAAGGCTCTGAACAGAACAGAACAGGTACGTGAACAAGTGAATGCGCACTATGCAGACACTGAAAACATTCATGCAGGCCTTTCTGTACGCCTTTATGATAATTTATTATAATTTTATAAATATGATCTGGTTGATCTGGTTTTATAAATCTGGTTGACTTTTTTCTTACCACAATGAAACGCTAGGCGACACCGTCTTTAGGGGTACCATAGTTATTATCATTGTGATAATGATCATGCATAAGTACACCCGATTACGTGAAGATGCCGAAAGGCTCCTTGAAACGATGGCACTCCAAAACAAGTTGTTGTAAGCGATGTTTCCTGAAGGTTGTTTACTAATAAGGGTGAACCGGGCGCGAAGGTTTCAATGAAAACACGGGCGGTGCATTCGTGTTGTGTGTACAAATGTGGCTGCATTAAATCCGTGCGCTACGTTTGTTGCTGGATTCGCATACCTGTGTAGCAGGTGTCGAAAGTTTTCCGCGAACAGATGGTGGCCTCAACGCGTGAGTCTTTAACATTCTCAAGGCGTTGCGCTGTTAGTTTTTATTTTTTACTGCGACTTTGTCAAGCCTTGTGGTTGGTTCACACCGGCGACTAGCAGTGGTCACGCGACCATTTGTGACTGGTCGCAAACGGAGGTCATCCCGACGGGATGAGAACCGAATGTGGACTAACACCGACAATTGGATGTGCACAGTCTGGTTTCGTGCTCAGCTTTCGCAGTGTTCTTTTTGTTTTTGTTTTTGTTGTTTTACTTTTTCCTTTTTTTCTTTTTGTTCTCTCTCACTCTCGCAGACATCTTTCAAGGCGAGAGGGACGCGGCAGCAACGAAGTTTGAACGTCTATGTTAGTATAACTCCTCCCCTGACGAAGGGAGGACCCCTTCAGAAATTGTTGGGAAATAGAGTTATTCTTGTTGACAACGCTCCCGTTATGCCATAACCGATATACATACATTCGTACATACATACATACGTACATACGTACATACATACGTACATACATACATACGTACGTACATACGTACGTACATACATACGTACGTACATACATACATACATACATACATAGATACATACATAGATACATAGATACATACATAGATACATAGATACATACATACATACATACATACATACATACACACGTTAAAGAACCCCAGGTGGTCTAAATTTCCGGAGCCCTCCACTACGGCGTCTCTCATAATCATATAGTGGTTTTGGGACGTTAAACCCCACATATCAATCAATACATACATACATACATATAATATGTACAACTTCTACGAATAACGGCAGATACGCAAGATTACCTGGTGACACAGGAATTTGCGCAGATCAGACACCGAGCTATCTGCAGGAAGCGAGAATCGTGCTTTTCCCTGCGTTCGTTAGACGGGGCCGGGACACGGCTCGTGAACACGCGCTTTCGCCAGCACAGAGCACATCAACGCCGAAAGATGCAGGTAGGTATATATATTAAATGCATGGGAGCATATTGCGGATACATATGTTTTCGAGTGGAAGTAAAAAAAGCTGTGATGCACTGATTCGTACAGTACGAATGTTTTACACACGCACACGCACATACATACATACATACATACATACATACATACATACATGCATGCATGCATACATGCATATATACATATATACGCGACTTTTTGTATAAAGCCAGATTCCATCGCTCCTCGGTGATTACCAGTGGCCACTTTTCCAAAACTTCAAAGTGGCTATGGACTATTCGATGGAAGGACTTCGCCCTTTAGACTAGATCAGCTATTTATCTTGGTTAACAAGTTAATTGACATACTTTTAATAATTAATTCTGTAAATAATATTTGTGCGCATATGAAGATGCTGTCTTTCTGTAAGTTTAGATAATAATAGACGCATTTCCCGAAACACCGTATATATATATATATATATATATATATATATATATATATATATATATATATATATATATATATATATATATATTGTAGAACTGTGAATGCCGATCACCAGAGCCCACGTTTCGTCAAATCCACTCGTTGATACATTCACTGTTCGAGCATCTTCCATCGATCCAAGCGCAGCACCGTTTTCGCGCCGCGCCATCTTAGACCGAAATCGAACTTGCGACTTCGGCACTGAGAAGCGTAACACCACATCCAGCAATGCGTTCAACAAACGTCTGCGACGTGGTATAGTAAATACCGTGTCGTGCGGCGATATCGCGGGAGAAAGTTACAATGAATGGAGGCAGGAAACACTCCCTCGTCGTTGGCACGAGGCGACCCAAATAAGTCAATGAGATGTCGACCGTGCGATGGCTGTGGCACGGCTACGCGGCAATGCATATAACAAAAAAACAAAACAAAAAAGAAATCCGGATTGAGCCGGTCATTCGCGACACCGTTCGTCCAAACTGCATCGCCTCTGCTCCTTTCCTTCTTCTTTTCTTCCCGCTTTTTTTCCCCCTCACAATTTCAATGTTCCTTGCAATTTCACTAAACACTCGTGCTTTGGTGACGAGCAAGAAGAAAAAACCCGTTTCACAGGCGCGCGCGTAGCACCCGAAGTGCGGGTGTCACAACCAATTGAAAGAATCGTTCCGTACATAGTGAAAAGCCCGTTGTTGCGTGTGTATACCCCGCGACGCAGACACGGAGGAAGTTTACGTTCTCCAAGCCCGCCGCTCGTTGCGATACCTGCGGCCACCCTTGGTGGGCGGGTAGGCGAAAATAATCTCGGCCCGTGCGATTGGCGCTGGGGGCAAACACTCCAAGCGCAATCCTTTCAGACGGCCACGCTGTCGTTGGCGCATCGTATATCCTTCTATTTATATATAGGTATACGAGACGGAGCGGTTAGTAAGTGGTATATTGTGGATGTGAAACCTGAAATGCTGCCGCTACGTCTTTCCTTATTGCGGTCACAGGTCGGTGTCCAGCGACACTTCTAGGTTTGCGTCTGCGTTAAGCAATCGGCAAGGAAAGCGCCCGGTGGCGGAATAAATGCTTCAAGTATAGCGGTGTTCTTGAAGGCAATGTGTTGCCCTGTATCTTCCGCGCATATTGTTTAACTTGTACCTCAAATGTTTTTAACGAATTAAATAATTATTTATAATCAACTGATTAATATTGTCTAGATAAGAGAGGATGAAAGTGAAAGCTGTATCAGCGGCTTGACTTTATAATGCTGACTCCCCGTTACATAGCAGTACAGGGAGCAATCATAACTAATACATGCATTGAAACAGTTAAATTGATACGGGTAATTTATAATCAAATATTTGATTATTATTGTCTAGAAAAGAGAGGATTAAAGTGAAAGCTGTATCAGCGGCCTTACTTTATAATGCTGACTCTCTGTTACATAGCAGTACAGGGAGCAATCATAACTAATACATGCATTGAAACAGTTAAATTGATACGGGTAATTATGAAGGACAGTTGTGCAATAGTTGGCGAGTAGTACTATCTACACTTTGGCTAATCAACGTAACCACTAAATAATACATACCTGACGCACTTATGAAACACAATATACGTATAAGTACGTCTTCACATTGCGAACACAAGAAGCATGTGTGTGTTATTACACCACAAATTTAAACCGAAATCGAATAAAAAGTTTCACCCAACTGTACTCTATCCGGCTATGATGTTATAAGACAATTTCACCCTGCGATAACTCTTGATGGCTTTGTTAGAGGCAACAATAAACTCGAAGTTATCGTTGGAAAGTTGATTGAACTGTTCAGGCACTATAGGTAAAACAGTGGCTGCCTCAAACATAATTTAATTGAGCGCATGTTGTTCGGACTGAGTAGATGGTGTTAATACCAGCAAGATTTAGGCTTGAATGCTTGTTGTGGTGCTAACGATTTTTCAGTAGTTACGTAATTACTAGTGGGCGATAGGCCTCTCAGGTTATTCTTTACGAAACCCGCTTCACCCTTGAGTAGCGTAGCCACAAATGTTTTTTCGTGAATGGTGGAGGTTGTGAGGGTTCAGATACCCTTTATGAATGTTCATGCACGTGTTTGTATGTGCACGTGTATATGTATCACACATGCAAAATAAAAAAAAGGAAGTTTAACCCAATCCCCCTCCTCCGCTGACCCTCGCCCCTGTCTTCGTCAATTCTCTGTATTTTTTTGGCGGCGTTGAGTTTGTAAATGACTGCCCTCACTTTACATTTTTAAGAACAAGTTCTGTTTACGTCGAGCAACGAGCGGCTTGAGCTATTCGTGTAGTGATTTCGTGACCTCTGACTTTTTTATATGTAGCGACATGCCGTGCACCGGCTTTTCGCGAGATTATTTGCGGTATACTGTTCGCGTGCAGGCATTAAACGCCATACGTCAGTAAAAAAAGCATCGGCGACACTGACTCCGCTCGTTCGCGGCCTTTACCAATCGATGTATCGGTTTGCTCTCAGTTCGATCGCACGTGGTCGAAGTGAAGGACAGTGTTGTTTGTTAGAAAGGCACACAAAAAATAATAAAAAGGCTCAGACCGTACGTCAAGGAAAGAAGTGCCAGGCAGGAAGAAACGATACGGGGAGAAAGAGAAGAAATAATAATAAAGAGAGGCATGCGTGTTTTCGAGGTTGCTTGCAGACGCAAGTCTCGTTTCGCCTTCTCACCGGACCACGTGCTGCTAAATACGTGCAGCATTGCGGGAGCTGGAAATAATTATCTAGAACGTGCGGTGTCGCTCGTGCATAGGAATGTGCTATAATCGGCTGTCCGCCTCGGTGGAAGAGTGGCTAGGGTGCTCGGGAGCTGGCTCAGAGGTCGCGGGTTCGATTCCGGCCGGCGCCGTCGCATTTTGTTGGAGGCGAACTGGTAAAGGCCCGTGTACTGAGTGATGTAAGTGCACGTTGAAGAACATTAGATGGTCAAAATTTGCGGAGCCTCTTCCTTACGGCGTGTCTCATATAATCATATGTTGCCTTTGGGACGTAGAGCCCCTTATGTTATTAGTATTATAATTGATTAGCACCTTAGTAACACCGAATATGCCTGAATTCACGACATTCAATGGGTGATAGTAAATTCATCGCTTAATCAAAAAAAAAGAAACAAAGCGTTTACGAGCATTCTAAGATCTGGTTGAACGGAGCGAGGTTGATGTGAATGTTCGCATTTGTCGGCTTTCACACGTTTTTACTAATAGGGAAATACGACACCACTGTAAAGAACTTTTATTTTTTTAGTTGTCTTTTTTTCATTTCTTATCTTGTGAACATCATATCAGGTGAAGCGCGGGGAGTGGTTGACTTGAGTTTGTAGCGTTTGCCTCAGGTTCTCCTAGCCACTTGCTTAGCAACATTAGCTCGTTCGCGCTCAGTTGTCTCGCTCTGTTGGCGTGCCAACTACGGAAAAGACAGAGACAGCAAGTTGTGCCAGCCGGAGAACGGAAGCCGCAGTGCAGCTACGTCGAACAAGTCAACCGTGCATTTGACGGAGATGGAAAAATCGCGCAACGCATTTTTTTCGCGGCTCTGCGGTGTGTTAACCCGAGGATTTCCAATTTCGCGAAGGTCTTTCACGTTTTTTAGTGGCGACGGGTGATCGCAGGTATTTCAAGTTCAAGTTTATCCTTTCTCAAGGTATTACAAAACAGAAGAAAGCATACAGAAAGAGGTCCCACAGTCAAAGAACTGTAGCGGTACCCCTTGTTGTCAATTACAGAACAAAATTAAATATGCAATGGTAGCATACAGAAACATATACGAAACTTACATATTGCTTGAAACGATAACGATGCATTTGGTAGCACAAGATTTCATTGCATAACACGAACGAGAAAAAAAAATACACTGAAAGGATATCGATTACAGAAAACGAATGCAAAGACAAATGAAAAAGTATAAGTTCACCGAAAACTAAGAATCAGTAGTATTTACAAAAAAGTCAAAGTAGCTTTTAATGATAGATGGTATGATGACTGTGAATGTGAAGATTTTAAAAGAACGGGTAGATCATTCTATAGTTTGACCCTTGCAAAACCGACAGTTAGTTTTCCGTAGTTGCTTCGTGATTTTGGAAGCAAAATGTTATTTTTTGAAGAAAACCTAGCTATATTTGAATTAGAAAGACTGTTTTGACCAATGACATAAAGTAATTACTGATTCTTGAGCATGCGATAAATGACAATGCCGTGATTGTTGGAGATAAGCGTATTTAATGTGAGCAGATTCAACTCGGTGAAAATGGAGGTAACATGAGCGTTGTAAGGAGCCAAAGTGATAATGCGAAAACCATTATTTTGGATGTGTTGCAAATGAGCTACATGACAGGTATATGTGAGGCACCATGATGCTACATAATAATTTACATGACTGAAGATACAGGCATAGTATAATGTCAAAAGAGTGTGCCTTTGAAAGTAGTGTCTCGACTTTAAGGACCCTGACGCCGTATGCGGTTTTCTGCTTTAGGAAGTTGATGTAAATGTTAAACTTCAAAAATGAATCGAGTTGAATACCTGAAAATGAACATTCATTAGATGCTTGTATGGGATGGGATCCTTTGTACAGTGGAACAATATCAGATCGAACAATATCAGATCAAGAACCTTATTTGAGCAGGTATGAATGTTGCATGTACATGAGTAAACCCAGTTTTCTGCAAGCCTGACTGGACTGACAGAAGTGCATTGTCACTAGTCTAATTGGTCAAGGCGGCAGCCGGGAATCTGTCGTCAAAATGCGTTTATGAATGGCTTGGATTTGTATTGGCTCGGCTACACAGTTTTTGCTTCTTTCACTTTTGGCATGTAATTAAAACGTTATCGAGTAATTACAGGTTCCTTCCTGTTCATGAAATTCATGTAGCCATGGTTTCATACTTTGCGAGTCTTTACTTCTAACAATGTCAGTCAAATATATGTGTAGAAATAATTACAGGGAACGTCGCTGGCATGAACATTTTGACAAGTGAATGTTTCTGCATGAAGGCAGCGCTGTTGCCCTGACGTGGACAAGTCAACTTGCCGAAACACTGTTTCAGTAAACTTCTCTTGAAGAATTTCCGACAAATTCAAGCCTCTCCGTGGCTCTGAATATCAGACTCATTTGGTATTCAAGTTCTGTAAGAAAACTGTTTTCTGTAATACAAAACGTGGAATAAAAAACAGCTTAATTTTATTTTTGTTGATCGAGTTTCATCTCACTGAGAAACCGTCCAGCTTAACTTTCGCCGCTTCAGAACACATCAAAAAAAAAAATTGTTAACAAAGTATTACGAATCGCTGCATCGCCCAAGTGGCTCAGTGGACCTGAAAGAAGGCGCGAGTGCATTCGGCTTTCAAGCGAAGTGGGAAAATAAGGCTTCCGCTGGGACCCTCCTCCACTCGGTTTTCCGTTCTTTCCCCATATTTCGTGACTCACGAATGACGTCATGAAAGGAATGGTGTGTTTGTGATTTATTTCCAGTTGGACGTCCGGCAGGCGTCAGTGGTAAAAGCAGCACTGTCGCTGCGTATCAGCATGTGAGAACGCGTATATTGGATGTATACAGGATGTTTCCACCCCCCGATTTAAGCCCTCCAATCTCCGCTTCCACGAGTTTGCCATATTTACGTGGTGCGGATTTCGTTCCATATTTTGTCAGACAAATACGCAACTATGCACTCCCATGCATGACTCGAAGCTCTTCGACAGCTCCAAAGATAATTTTTTACAGCCGCCATCTCCCGTGAATTCGAAGACCACGCACGCTCGCCTAATACCGGTTCGCTGTACTGATCGTCGTGCTGCGCGCTATCCATTGTGCGAAGTCCCAGCGTTAACGGATTGATTTCACGGATCGCGCCCAGCGCAAACCGGGAAGTTGTCTTTTTTCTGCCGGAAACGGGCGCACTGCCCAACTGCACCGTCGCGTTAATTACTACGACGCATCGTCTTGACAGCTGCGTCTGTCGCTGCTGTCCGACAGCTTGCAGGAAAATTACGAGGCTAGCGAGGACCCCGATAACACTACAGGGCACTGATTGTACACAACGTGGGTTGTATCGCAGCCTCGTAAACAAGTGTTTTTTTTTTTTTTGCTTTTACGGCTCGGCAACGACGTCTTGTACTAGCTTTCAACCCGTTGTTAGAGCATCAATAAAGACTATATACGTACCTGGAAATATTGTAAAAAGCCACCGTTAGCATTTTAAGTCGGTAATAACACGATTACTAGTAAACGGTAATTATACACAATACGAATTATATTTCTAGATTACAAAATAGCTGAATTTCGTAACAAATTACACCTGGTCGAAAATAATGAGATTACATTATTACTAACTTTTAAAAGCGATGAAGTTACGTTGAATTTATTGAAAGAAAAGTTAAGCAAAAGTAATGTCTTTTGTGGCATCGGGTTTGTATGCGTAGTTTTCCTGTGGCCAGCCTTATTCTCACACTTGAGCATGACACCCAGGTTTATTTGTATCGTTACTTTCCTTTCCGTTTTTTATTATTTTTTATTGACATAACGGAAGCGGTCATAATATATTTTATTGAAAACTCAGAATGTAATCATCATTTCTCTTGATGTTGATATAGCTTGAAGTAATATATCGCACTACTGAAATACCAGCCCCTTAATGTACCACTACGTTACTCATTACAGCAAAATGCTGTTTAATTACTGGGTATGCGTTACTGTAATTTCTTTACTGTCCCGTCTGGTTAAAGTCATGTCCAGAAAGACCGCGCACACTGTGCAATGGGCGCCAACAACACGAAAATTTTCATATGTTAGAAACAGTGTCCATAATTTAGTAACCCAGAGGCTACCAAATCTTCCATTTTTTAGCAAAAAGCGCATGGCAATTGCAGCGCTGCTGATTGTGATTATGCTGGCGGTCACGAGGACTATAAGATATGGTGCGTTTCAACCACGGGAGGTGTACCAATAATTGTGCTGCTAGAAGGAACATATTGAGAGACTGATAGAAATATAGACCAAAAAGCGGGAAATCATAGTAATCTGTGTTACCGAATAATCGGGCAAGATGAACGAACGAACGAATTAGTTATACTTAAAAAAAAGGAAATAAATCAACATGTAAGCCAATAAAATAACCAGAAAATTGATGTGGTCGATAGTGAAATAAGACAGTGTTTTCCTTCCAACTGTATTCTTCCGAAGCTTTAGTTCCGAAGTTTTATTTTTGTTTTCACCAAAACAGATACAATGGCAAAAAATGGGGAGACGGCAAAAAAGCTGCAGTTATTGCAGATTGACTAAGCACCATCCACCCTACGTCAGCAATGACAGGGTGAAAACGAAATACAATTAAAAAAACAAATATTATGGAGCAGGAAACAATTCAAGCAGAAGACACAGTAAATGACAGGCCGAGGTATACAAACAAAAAGGAATATTTCATAAACACAGGAGCACAGTAATTCGCAAAGTATGTATCATCGCTTTCGTACATAAGAGAGGTACACAATGAAGTTACACAAAAGAAATAATAAGGAAAAAATATATTGTCACGTACCAAGAGCCGTAGAGAAGGGACAGGAACAGCGGGGCAGAAAGACACGAGCGTGTATCTTCGAAACGAGGCGCTAACCACACCTCTTCTTCGTTCTCTTTGCCCTTTTCGGCTCGCTAGGGCTTGCCGGCTCACAACTCTAGGTGGCATTATTCCCCCTCCCATTAGAGCATCGACCCGATGCTCATACACAAGGGGACAGCAGGGTCGGTAAGGGAAAAAAAAAGAAACGGTAGCTATAGTGCACAGGGCATATGCAGGTGCAAAAAAAATTGTCTGAGGTTGGTCATAAGAGAAAAAAAAAAACATTAACAGAGTTCACAGTTCGTTCGAGACCCAACGGGCAATGTAAAAAAAAACGAAAATGTTTGCTGCCAGGGCATAATAAGACGAGTATCACCGCGTAATATAAGGTTTTAGGCGGACGACATGCACAATCTCTGTTCGTGGTGAGTGGCGCTGTGTCGTTGCCGAGCCTCCGTCTGGAATAACTTCATAGTTGACCTCGTTCAACCGCCGTAATACTTTGTAGGATCCGAAGTACTTGCTCAGGAGTTTTTCGCTCAGACCTCGCCGTCTAACAGGAGTCCAAACCCACACTTGGTCGCCAGGTTGGTAGGAGACTTGTCGGTGGTGGATATTGTACCTTCGGGCGTCTTCACATTGCTGCGATCTTATGTGCACGCGAGCTAATTGACGTGCTTCCTCTGCACGCTGAATGTAATCGTCGACATCGGGAGTTAGTAGCTCGTGCTGGTCAATGTCACAAGGAATCATAGCGTCTAGCATGGTTTGCACGTCTCTACCGTAAACGAGGCGGAAGGGTGCGAACCTTGTCGTTTCCTGGGTTGCGGTGTTGTACGCAAACGTTACGTATGGCAGGATTTCGTCCCACGTTTTATGCTGCACATCCACGTACATAGAAATCATGTCCGCCAGCGTTTTGTTCAGCCTTTCTGTTAAGCCGTTACTCTGGGGGTGGTATGCGGTTGTCTTGCGGTGGTTCGTGTAACTGAGCTTGAAGATGTCGTCCAACAGTTTTGCCGTAAACGCTGTCCCACGGTCAGTGATGATGAATGACGGGGCACCGTGACGAAGCACAATGTGGTGCATGAAAAACTGGGCGACTTCAGATGCTGTACCACGTGGCAATGGCTTCGTTTCAGCATAACGCGTCAAGTAATCAGTTGCGACGATGATCCACTTGTTTCCGGAGTGAGACATAGGAAACGGTCCAAGAAGGTCCATCCCAACTTGGTCAAACGGCGTACGCGGTGGATCGATGGGTTGTAAGAGGCCTGCAGGCTTCACAGGTGGTGACTTGCGACGCTGACATTCGCGGCATCCTTTCACGTAGCGTTTGACACAAGCTGCGAGTTTTGGCCAGAAATATAGCTTTCGAACCCGGTCGAGTGTCCGTGAGTATCCCAGGTGGCCGGATGTCGGCTCATCGTGGCAGGCTAATAGGATGTCATCACGAAGGTCATGAGGGACGACTAGAAGATAAGATCTGCTGCCAACACCAGTGTTTTTCTTGTATAATATGTCGTGTCGTAAGCAAAATGACGGCAACGTACGGGAAAGGGGACGGGGAACAAACGCGGTGCTGCCTTCTAAATGATCGATGATGGGTCTTAACTCGGGGTCCGCTCGTTGCTTACTGAGGAGGTCCGCCCCACTGAGAGTCCCCAGGAAGGTGCTGACGTCTTCTACAGCTGTATGGTCGGACTCCAGAGGTGCTCGTGATAGCGTGTCGGCGTCTTCATGCTTTCTACCCGACTTGTATACAATGGTAATATCGAACTCCTGAAGTCGCAGACTCCATCGTGCTAATCGCCCAGAGGGGTCTCGGAGGTTAGCCAACCAACATAAAGCGTGGTGATCACTCACAACTTTGAATGGGCGCCCATATAGATAAGGCCTGAACTTTGTAATCGCCCATATTACCGCGAGACATTCTTTCTCTTACGTTGAATAGTTGGTTTCGGCACGTGATAGAGTGCGGCTCGCGTAGGCAATCACACGTTCAATCCCATCTTGTGTTTGCAGCAGGATAGCTCCGAGACCAATGTTGCTTGCGTCAGTGCGCACCTCTGTGTCAGCGTCCTCATCGAAATGACCGAGTAAAGGAGGGGAACACAATCGATGTTGCAGTTCCGCAAAGGCAGTCGCTTGTTCGTCAGTCCACTGAAATGGGGTGTCGTCACGCGTAAGTCTGATGAGAGGCTCCGCAACCTTAGAGAAGTTTTCAATAAAACGGCGATAGTAGGCGCAGAGCCCCAGAAATCGCCGAAGACTTTTTTTGTCTGTCGGAGCTGGAAAAGAGGCCACAGCAGCAGTCTTCTCGGGATCGGGCCGAACGCCTGTAGCGCTCACAACGTGACCGAGGAACTTCAGTTCATTGAAGCCGAAATGGCACTTCTCTGGCTTGAGGGTAAGGTCAGCGGATCGTATGGCTTCAAAAACACTCCGGAGGCGATGAAGGTGCTCGTCAAACGTTTTTGAAAAGACAACGACATCATCTAGATAGACGAGGCAACTTTTCCACTTGAGGTCAGCGAGAACGGTATCCATCATTCGTTGGAATGTGGCCGGAGCGGAACAGAGGCCGAATGGGAGCACTCGGAACTCATACAGGCCGTCAGGAGTTACAAATGCCGTTTTTTCGCGGTCACGTTCATCGACTTCAATTTGCCAATAACCACTTTTGAGGTCGATTGAGGAAAAGTACTTTGCTCGCCTCAGCCTGTCAAGAGAATCGTCCACTCGAGGCAACGGGTACACGTCTTTCTTTGTGACGTTATTCAGCTTCCTATAATCGACACAAAAGCGAAGTGTACCATCTTTCTTCTTTACAAGGACCACTGGGGATGACCAAGGGCTACTTGATGGCTGTATTACACCGTCTTGAAGCATTTCCTTCACTTGCTTTTGAATCGCGCGTCGTTCGGTTGGTGAAACGCGGTAAGGCTGTTGCCGTATAGGGTGCGCGTCGCCGTAGGTGATAATACGGTGTTTGGTAATCGATGTTTGGCGGATTCTCGATGAACGTGCAAAACAGGCGTGGAATTCTATCAACAGGTCGTTAAGCCTTCGTTTGTTTTCGTCAGAAAGCGCTGGATTTATGTCGACGCCCCGGAGAGGTGCTTCGGTATTATCGGTTGCCTCGGAAGCAAAACACTCAGTCACATTAGTTACTGGGTAGGCATAGGCGATGACAGTACCAGGGAAAAGGTGTCGGCGCTCGTAGCTAAAGTTCGTAACAAGTACCTCGCAATGGCCATCCTGTAGGTCTACTAGGCTTCGTGCTACGCAGACACTTTGGGAAAAGAGCAGGGATCGATTGCTCTCCGCCACCATTTCACCGTGTGCTGATTTGTTACTAGCCACTTGAACCATAACACTTGAGCGCGGTGGTATCGTCACAGCATCGTCAATTACCCGCAGACATACTCGATCGTGGTCAGGATTATGCTCTGGTGTGGCGCTTTTTGTTGAGAACGTGACGAGGCGTTGTCGAATGTCGATGATAGCACCGTGCTCCCTCAGGAAGTCCATGCCAATGATCAGGTCTCGAGAACACTGACGGAGAACACTCAAGCTGATAACAAAGGTTGAACCACGAATCTGTATTCGTGCTGTGCAAACGCCGAGTGGCATGACGATGTGCCCGCCAGCTGTACGAATTGGCTTGAGGTTCCAAGGCATCGTCACTTTCTTTAGAAGAGCAGCCTGTTTTTCACTTATTATAGAAAAATCCGCACCCGTGTCAACTAAAGCAGTGACTTTGCGACCGTCGAGCAGCACTGGAATATCTAATGAAACCTTTTCGGAACCAGCTGGTGTCGTCGTCGTCGGGGAATCTTCAGTTTGCGGAAGCGTCGGTAGGAGGCCTTGAGCTTGTCCGGTATGAGCGGCCTCGCCCCCGAAGGTCGCTGTGGTTAGTTTTCCCGGCGCGGACTGGGGGACCGACCCTGCGCCACGCTCGAATAGGTGCGGCGATTAGGAGAAAATCGCCGTGGCGACGGGGAGCGTGACTGGTGCAAGGATGACGAAGTTCCGCGCTGTTGAGCCACATACTCTTCAATATCAGGGGGCCGCTGACCGAACCTGGGTGGTGGTGAGTTCGTCGAAAATCCGCGTAGTCCAAGTTGCCGGTAAGAACAGTGTCGGTAAAGATGCCCAGCTTCGCCACAGTGGAAGCAGAGAGGACGTCGATCAGGCGCACGCCAGACGTCTGATTTTCGCGAGATCGGGCGAGGTGCGCTGTAATATGGCGCCGCTTGGACCGTCTGCAGCATGGCTGGGGCCACGGTGGGATGCGGGATTGCGGGTGTTACAGGTTGCCGCAAAGCTTGAGCATACGACATGCCGGGGAAGTCACCGGGTGGTTGATAATCCCGCATGCAAGATGGTTCTCTTAAAGCATGCTGGACTTCATCTCGGACAACGCTGGAGAAAGAAGAGGTAGGGGGCTGCGAGGGCACTGACAGCTTCTGAAGTTCTTCGCGGATGACTGAACGTATGAGCTCTCGGAAAAAATCCATTTGGCCACCGAAAGCTCCAAAGTAGTCCGTAGTTGAAGCATTGACGTGTCGCTCGTATGACGGGGCCCGGTGCCTAAGGGTGCTTTCGATGGTGACAGCTTCCGTGAGAAATTCTGACACAGTCTTGGGTGGACTGCGTACAAGCCCACCGAAAAGTTGCTCTTTCACCCCGCGCATGAGGTACCGTACCTTCTTTTCTTCTGGCATGCCGGGGTCAGCTCGGTGGAAGAGGCGCGTCATTTCCTCGACATACATCGCAACCCCTTCGTTTGGTAGTTGTATGCGGGACTGCAGATCACGCTCAGCTCTCTCCCGACGGTCAGGGCTTGCATATGTCGCAAGAAGTCGGCGTTTGAAGTCTTCCCATGATGTAAGAATACCTGCCCGGTTCTCGTACCAGACACGTGCGCCGTCCAAAAGACTGAAATAGACGTGCCGCAGTTTGTCTGCGTCGTCCCACTGGTTGTGCACGGCAACGAACTCGTAATGAACAAGCCAATCTTCCACATCCTCAAGTGCAGTGCCATGAAAAGGATTTGGCGTTCGCGGTGTTAGTAAGGTGCAATGGAGCGGCGTTGTGCCGTTCGTACCGGTTGAATTGGTGTCGGCATGGCTGGTCGGAGCTGCCATGTTGTTTGCGAGCAGTCCAAACTCAGGGGATTGCCCTCGGATCCTTCTGCTGGCGCGGTGCACAGGAGTGACCACCGGTACGACGCTTGTGTTCCTGGTATGTGGAGGGGTACGTTGCATAGATCACCCTAGCACTTCCACCAGTTTGTCACGTACCAAGAGCCGTAGAGAAGGGACAGGAACAGCGGGGCAGAAAGACACGAGCGTGTATCTTCGAAACGAGGCGCTAACCACACCTCTTCTTCGTTCTCTTTGCCCTTTTCGGCTCGCTAGGGCTTGCCGGCTCACAACTCTAGGTGGCAATATAAAGTACACAATAAATGATGCAAAGCAATACAGAGTGACTTATGTAAACAGCACAAATCTACAAGAATAGTGTTTGCACATTGATATTTTTTAATGTGTCAATTTTTATGTCTTGCTGCTCGTATGAGTTCAATATAGTAGGTAGCATGTCCGGGATCATCACGCGATGTTTTTGAAAATACCAGGTAACAGCTCGCCAAATACAGCTAAGGGATCTTGCAACTTCCCCAAATAAAGGAACAATGAAAACAAAAAGGAATAAAAAAACAAACCACAGTGTTCGCCTATTATATTAGATCATTATTCTTGGCTTTTACCATAAAGTGGGTATATGCCATATTGACGACATCGCATAATAATACTTCAGGCCACTCTCTTGACGTGAGTACGTGAGTACCATGCTGATAAAGGCAAACAAAAATGAAGTCTGAATATTATTTCATAATGTCGCGTTGCCTCATTCGGAAATTCTTCGTTAAAATTTTTAGATGCGGATCATCTTATGCTCACGCCTTGTAGTGCGCCGTCCGCGCCGTCCGCGCCGTCCACACCGCTTCTCGAACATTCGACAGCAGACGCGCGCGCATGCGCCGTCGTGCCGTCGCCCACTCTTCCACCATCTGTGCATCCCTTCCTCCTCTACACACCGCGCGCGCTTCACTCCTCCACCATCTGTGCACCCTTCCTCCTCTACACACCGCGTTCGACATCTACAATTCTCCTGATTCTCCAGTGGACGCGCATGTGGCGTCGCGCTTCGAGAACATTCAACAGCTGACAGTGCATGCGCCGTCGTGCTGTATATATACTCAAGGTCGGCGCTCGCTCGCTCAGTTGCCGCTCGTCGGTTGGTTTGTACGGCGCGTCGACGTCCAAGGTCGCGGTAAAACGAATTCCAACGAATCCACAAACACAATGATCGACGTCCCTTCGACCAGCGCCGCCCTTTCGCATACGTGTGTACATGTTCACTCATTTAACACCCCCTCCTACAACCACGTTAACCAATTTAGCCATCGACCCAAGTAAGTCGCAATTTAACACCCCATTTCACAACCACGTTAACCAATTTAGCCATCGACCCAAGTAAGTCGCACTTTAACACCCCGTTAACCAATTATATGCTCCGCATCCTCCTCAGTGTTCCCCCGAGGGAAGCTGCGGGCAATTTTTTTCTTCAAATTCTTGTTTTTCATTTTTTGGTCGACACGTGACCGTTTCGTTGTAGTGGGTTGCACCATTTCACTTGGGATCTATCAATCTCGTAGGTTTCTCCTCGCGATATTATACGTTTGGATGCGTAACAGCAGGCTTTTCGTGAATACATAAGCCTCGCCCACTATAGCCGAACTGACAAGCAAGCAGCGAGATGACGCGTAAAGACACCGAAAAGACAAGTGACTACTATACTATTAAGTGTTTTTGTGGGCTGCAATAATCGCGGTTATACCATTGGCAACGCATGGCGCCCACCTTGCTGCCAGATGATATCGTGATTGTGGTGACGTTTCTGACAGCGCCTCGTCACGAAACTTCATTATTTTTTTTAACTCGACGCGTGACGTAACAAGAACAGTTTAGTTGATGGCGTGTAACGCAGCATATTACAGACCGTGAAGTGACAAGTCGCTAACACGCTAATCACTTGGTCCTCACGTGTGAGGCGCGTCACTGTTCTAATCCCCCCGACCTTGGGCGACTGTGAAGGAAAAACTTGCGCGCCTGCAACATTGCCAGACCCAGACTGAAGAAACTAGAAAGAAAATAAGTATAGGGGCGTGTCGTGTGTTTTTTTTTCCCTTCGAGGCCTGGTGTTGAAAGACAGAGCATACCCATTAAAATTCCTGTCCACCAACGCGTTGTTGGCGCTTTCCACACTGAATAAACTTTGTCGTTAGACTTGCTTAAGTCTGCACGTTGCATTCTAATAAGGCATGGTTTTATTTTTGAAGCGACTGTCACGTTGTGCAACAAAGCATTCACACAGGGCATCGTTCTGATTCTCTGTATTCAGTATATGGGGCGAAACAGCGGAGGTGTTTTGCCAGTACACCGTAGCCGCAAGGGATGTCGGGTAACTAAGGAACGTGCGTAACTGGGAAGGATAACAATTGTGCTGATCTGAGATACATTCTCTATCAGTGTTGTTTTGCGGTGCACTTTAGACGTAACAAAATAAAAACAAATATGGAAAGCAAATATAGAACATTAACTGATGTTTTAACATCAATAGATGGAAGTCTATGTTTTGAAACACGGATTTCTTCTTCATTTTCAATAACTTCAAAAACATAGCGTAGATAACAAGGAACGTTATCCGCCATACTTTTTAGTCACTTTGCCGAAGGTATGAGCTGACATGACTGAATTACACGGCTTATGCGTATCCGATGCATTACAGAGCTTTTTTTCTCTTCATAAACAGCGGTGTTTCGTTTCGCCAGCTCTTGGGGTTGCCCCACAAGGCGTAAACACTGAGAAGAGCTGCGTAAGTGCTTCGGGAGCATAGGTGATGTACCCGCGAATCTTTCGGTGTAGTTGTTCAGGGCAGGACTAATTCAATGACGGTGCGAAAAGTGAGACTAGCTTACTTTCGAAAAGATGGCCGAACGCATACTCATGCGTTACGAATGTACTGATATCACTGATGTCCTTCATGTTATGAGAATGTGTCTTTATTGCATCTTAAATATACAACTGTTGTTACTATACAACGACGGTCAGTCCGTACACAGCGTACTACATCAAGCTCATTTATTAAATCTCAACGCACTGTCTCTTTTCATGGCCAGTCATCATGGAGAAGCAGTCGGGGTTCCATGAGTGGCTACTTCTTGGCCAGCAGGAGCATGCACTGGATACCCGTGAGTATAGATACCGAGACGGCTTCGGTAACTCATTGTCACTTTATTTTAATTTGTTCTTTAACAACATACATGTCATGGAATGGCACGGCTAAAGGCAAATTAACTGCCTGACAGTGGCCCTACCCATATAAGAACTGTTGAACAGCGTTGTGAACATAATTCAGAAATTTTACGCCTAAAAGAGGGAGCAATGAACGCGGAAAGAAATCACATATTGCAACTCATTTGCGGAAACATGGGGTTATGCGACATTTGCGCAAGAAAAAATTTTAGAGGGGCGCTAAAGTGAAACAATAAATTACTTTAGACTGATAAATCATACTCTGAAAAGAGGGCACCACTGCAGGGTTTATCAGCATATAAGAGATTCAATGGGAAAAAGTGTCACCGGAATTTTTCCGTCGAAATATTCGGTGCGATATCAAGGTCTGCAAGGCATTCTTTCATATTTTCGCCCCGTTGTCTTAACGAAATTTCCTGAAACTTGGTGTATTAAGTATTTACCTCCTTTAGGTGTCAATGGACATGGTTTTTTATGAGTATAAACTAGGTGGGCATTAATAGATACTATCACGTTCTATGACGTTTCGGTGACTGGTGCGGAATCTTCAATGGGGCATTACCCACTGCATTTTCTTTTTACGCGTTTTCTTGCTTACCAAGCGCCCTCTCGCTGCAATCATAGCGTTTTTGGTAATGTGAATCAGTAATCTTAAATGCGATTTTTTTTTTGTTTTCGCCTTCAGTGTCCCTTTACAGCCTCCCGTGTTTGTTTATTCTTTGGATTGCGACCTTGTTTCGAGCTCACTTTCTAACTTGGTTTTCTGTGCTACTACAGGTTGGTGCTTCGCTGTTCGCCAGCAACATTGGAAGTGGTCACTTCGTCGGTCTTGCCGGATCGGGAGCCGCTACGGGCATCGGCATCGCGGGGTTCGAGCTGAACGTACGTAAGAAGTCCGAGTTGGGCGTTCGCGTCTTGATCATTTGCGACATGGCGGCACTGTCATGCATCGCCACCTGGGAACAGGTGGCCGCGCAAACGATTGTACCGGTGCCAGACTCTCCTCCTAATTCGAGAAAAAAAATTACTAGACGCCTAAACACAACTAACAGGAAGAAGAGACACAAGAAAAGAGCTACGAAAGACGCTATCTTCTTGTGTCTCTTCTTTTCTGTGATGGTGCTGAGGCATCCAGGTTTTTTTTTCTCGTAGTTTTGTATGAACTAGGCCAGCAAAAAGTTCAACTTTACATTGCATTCTTTTGTGGCTCTTCATCACTTGGAAGATGAACTACTAGCGGGGAGGCTTCTAAGGAGCTGAGTTTGAACGATGGCGTCGGTTGAGCAAGATCACGTGTCAATAGACCGCCCTCTGTTCTCAACCATGCTTCATGGTCCGGGTAACCAGTAGAAGTAGCGCCATAAAGAACGGTTAAGAACAGAGCGGTTTGTTGATACGCGATCTCGCTCAACCTACGCCATTGTTCCAACTCTTTTTTTCCTCCTCTTTAGCAGCGTCCCCGCTGCTAGGCCATGTCCTCAAGTGGTGACATTTTAGAAGAAAAGCCCGCCACAAGTCTATCGCTTGTGCAAATGCTATAGAGAAAACAATTAATCGACCGAGAGACGGTGTTTATCTACGCGCAGTGTTTCGAGAAAGTCGAGTGCTCTTTGGATACCCACGCTATGCCGGGGCTCGCATTTCAATGTGTGCTGTGTAACTGTGGTTCATGTCCACTCATGCTAGTTTAAAGAGGGTATTTCCTCTGAAGGGTTTCCTTGTTCAGCCCTATCATTGCAAATCTCCCAACACTACATAACCGTGACAAGAAAACAATATGGTTTTCTTGTCACTGGTAAGGCGAATCACAAGATAGCGAAGGGAAACTCTTGCGACAGTGCTGCGACGAGGCGCTACGGCTATGAAGAGTCTTGCTTGAATCGAGCTTGTGCATCTTCGCGTTTGCATTGCTTGGTGCGCAGTTTGTAGTGGAACGCTCGAAATAAGGATAACGCGCAATTAAATTAACGCGGACCGTCAGGACGAACAAGCGATTAGAAAGGGTACTAGCCTACAGGACTATTTATACTAGTAGATCACTCCATGAAAAATTATTGATTCAGGTTTAGACTCTCCAATGCGAAAGTGACAACGCAACTGATTCAATAAAAAAAGAAAGAAAATAAAGCAGCATTCTGGTGATTTCGGCCGTATAGAGACATGTTCTTGTAAGTTGCAAGTTTCCAGAAGAAGAAACCATTTCTACGCAACTTCATTTTCTCCAATTTCTTAGGATCCGGGGCCAATGAATGATTGTTTAGGCTCTTCATCTTATTCGAATAGTAGTCGACGAATTCGCTGCATTCGGAGCTTAATAACTGGTTTTCGAAAACGCTGTGTTACAACAGGTGCAGTTGCTCTCGTCATTTCCCACACTTATGAGTTGCTTGTACATTTGGCTTATTTGTATATCTATATTCATTGTTTTCTTGCAGGCTGTCTTTATTCTCATGATCCTGGGATGGTTCTTTGTCCCTGTATACGTGGCCTCAGGGGTAAGTGTTTTCTTGTGTCATTCACATCACATGCTCATTCTGACGTTCAGAGAACGATTGCGGTGCCACAGTCGTACAGTTGTGGCGAAATAAGTGGATAATTGCGTTGTTGTTATTGCTAAACCCTAGTGAATTACTGCACCATAGACAG
The DNA here is from genome assembly GCA_013436015.1 of Rhipicephalus annulatus. Lineage (NCBI taxonomy): Eukaryota > Metazoa > Arthropoda > Arachnida > Ixodida > Ixodidae > Rhipicephalus > Rhipicephalus annulatus. The sequence goes on from WOVY01000036.1 coordinate 445,282, forward strand.
ATTACGTACTACCGTGAATGGCGTCAGCACTCGCCTCAGACATGAGGCAGAAGGGGTGAGGCTCAGCGCGCGAATAGCAAGTTCTTTCAAAGTAGTATACTCGGTTTACGGAACCGAAATATTTGTTTGGCATTGAAATGGAGCCTTTAGGTCCTCAGCTAACCTCTCATATCAAAATTGAAAACACGAAAGCTGCTCTTGTTCTTAATATTGACGTGTCACGTGCGAGAATTGGTTGAACATGATGTCCTCGGAAATCAATATGTTAGATGTGTTGTATTTTGAAGAATTCCACGAATGCACAAAGAAAGCGAGGAGAGGTGGATGGAACGAACACAACACCATGCGTGCAGACTAACTCTGAGATCTGCCTCTATAGCCTTACATGACTCGTCAAACGTGAAAATTGACCGCGTCGGCGTCCTGTGTCGGCAGAGGCATCAACACGAGTGATGCAAAAAACTATTCCGCGATGACTTCGCCGCATCACGTCAATCAGGTCGTCAAATGTCACCGAAACTTGTCCGTTGTTCTGCGACGTCATCACGAGGTCACAAACGTGACGTCACACAACGACGTCATCATTGTCACCTCGTCAAATGCAAGAAAGCTTTCCGTGAGGGTAGGAGAAGATCAATACATCGTCTGAGAAGCAGAAAAAGAAGGCTTTCACCTTCGAGTGGTTTAAGGCGATTGCGTGCAGGACTGCGAGTTTCTTTAGTTATCAGTGCGCGCACTTTGCTCAGTTTACACAAATTCGAGAATACGGCCATTACAGCGAACGGGTTGCTATATGTTTAATGTTACATGAATTAGATGGTGGATGTTGGGTGTAACTAGCATTCTATTTTTAATGATGACCTCTTTTTATTTTGTGATGTTTTTTTAATATGCTGCAGAATGCTTTTCGGTGCACTTGCGGCCAAATTTTCAGGGTATCTAGCCGAAAGGGAGGATTGCACTGGATTTTTCCTGAGCAGACTTTCAGGCCAGGGTGATGCCAGCGTGCTAAACTAGCTAAGAATGGGCTCTTGTTCTTTGACTAAAAAGAATAAATAGTTCACAGCCAGCACCCGTGGTTTTGCATCTGTTTTTTTTTCGCCTAGTTTTCAGCCTTTGTGATCAATGATCAATGAACTAGTCCACAAAGGTGTCCTACTAAATTAGTAGTATGCATTGGCGTAAATCATGGGGGAGGCGGAGGGGGGGGGGTCAGAGATGTTAGGACCGCCTTTGTGTTAAGGCGGGGAGAGGGACGCCCCTTTCAAGTGTCCGCTCTTGAGATTTAGCTTTAGAACATCATATATCTGAGTTAATTGACAGTTAAGTATTGCGCGCTCAACTTTTTTGAAAGCTGATTATCTTTTAGCTTGTACCTGCAGTGTTACGCACACTTTAGCTGTGCGAGGCCATGGAAGTCGCAAACGCTCGACTGGTTCAAGAAAAAAAAAGACTGAATAGGACTATGTCACTGCTAAAACTCGGACCCCATACTCATTCAAAAATTATTTCATTTCAATGCATAAATAGTTTTTATGCAAATGAAATTACACCCACTATCTAAATAAATGGCCGCCATGGTCTGATTTGGGTCCCCTCTAGGGATTTTTTAGGATTAACGCCGCTGGTAGTATGCATAGTGTTTGAAGTTATATGACCTTCCGGAGCTGTGGTAACATTTTACGCAAAGAACGTAAATAAGCAGCATTACCTTGATAAGGGCAAATTTGTCAATCTTTAGAGGGCACTTGAAAAACGCTAACGTCGAAGACGAAGAAAGTGCCACTCCATGTTGTGTTTATTTCGACTTCTTGGTTCGTATTTGTTCATCTTTTAAAACTTGAGGTTCACCGGGAGGTAATTACACATTTATCCGCAGAGACGCTAGCCGAACTGTGTTGAAAATGGTGAGAAGAGGAATGATTTGCTTTGACGTCAGGGTTCGTTGGAATTTTGGCTACAAAGCACCCTTCCTTTTATTCTTCAGGTGTACACTATGCCCGAGTACCTGCGCAAGAGGTTCGGTGGCCAGCGGATACGGGTCTACCTGTCCGTGTTGGCACTTCTCTTGTCCATTTTCACGAAAATCTCGGCAAGTGTTTTTTTTTTCTTTTTTGCTGGGTCATATACGTAAAAGTGATGAAGACAAGCAAAAGATAACCATTGTATCTGTAGGAATGTTGCGATTACAAACGTTGGTGAACAATAATAAACTTCCAGCGTTTTGCACGTGTGCTGCGAAGCCGCCTACTTAGTCCGACCTACTTCGTTCAAGATTTTTCAATGGTGATTTGCAAGATGTTATTCGTAAATAGGGCAATGAAGCGCTTGTCGGATTTCAAAAATAACTTACCGGAACGCTTCGGAAGCCTTGCTTGTCATAGAGGCACATTTGTGTAATAGATAATCTGTCCAAGAAAAAAGAATCATTTCACAGTGCTAAAATTTTCCATTATCATCTCGAGATACTTTAACGCTGATCGATGGATTGAATGACGATCGAGTTGGTCAAAGTCACTCGACTCGGTAATTGTTAGTCGAGATTTTTAGTTTGTATACTTATTGGGCTTTGTGGATGAATGGTTAACGAAAATACAAAAAAAGTGTCAGTGATGCGCTGTCTAGCTTAGCTAGACAAGCAAGGAGCTCAATAAGGGTGAGAAATAATATTCACAAGGAGCCAATAATTAAAGTAACCAAGCGCATTGCACTTCGGTGCTGGTAAAATATTTCTGCAGCAACGTATACGCCAAGTACATTGCCTTCTTAAAACACCTTCTTTAGATAACCTTCACGGAACTATGTAATATCATTATTAGAGTTAAACGAATAGTCACAATATGTATTCGTGAATACGTAACATACACGTTTGACCTATACCTGCTCACTTCAAAACATCACTCAAGCTCGCAGAAAGGCAGTCAACTTGTAATGCCATCTAAGACACGCACGAAGTCGGTCGATATAGACGATCTAGCTACAGTTTATTAAGTCCTTATTAGGCCGTTTTAAGGAATAGGTAGACGAACCAAAAATGATTAGATAAGTTACTCATTCTAGAGACGTCAGTGGGAAAAAGAATTCAGTTAGGCGGGCATGGAGGTAATCGGAACAGTCGAGCCTCAGTCGTTCAAGTCGAGCCGTATCTATATATGAAAGTCATCAGGCTGTAAATATATCCGCTAGAAAGTCTCCTTTGTTCTTTCAAAAGACAGGAACCAATTTGGTCATGACAAATATGAGAAGTAATAGAAGAGCTTTATACCACAGCCACATCTGCTAAGTTTTCATCTCTTTTTTTTTATTTTAGGCGGATCTCTTTGCGGGAGCCATCTTCATCAAGCAGGCTCTAGACTGGAACCTCTACGTGTCCGTCTGCGTACTCCTGGCCATTGCCTGCATATTCACCGTTGCCGGTACGCACACTGCCACCATTGCGTCGTCATTCCTTTGTTCTCGAATTTTCTCCTCTTCGTTGACTCTGTCCTAGGTGGGTAAGGAGCATTTCAATGGCGGCTCACACCTCACGGGATAGAGTATCTTGTATGTTCAACATTGCTATATACATCTGGGTACTAGTCAGACAGAAAAAAAAAAAGACTCGTGGCAATGCCCACCTTATGTCTTTTGAGTTTGCAGTTTTCACTCTATTTTCCCTCTTTTCTTTTTTTCGAAACCTTTCGCAGGTGGTCTTAGCGCCGTGATTTGGACAGACTTTGTCCAGACGATCCTCATTGTTGTGGGCGCCTTTGTTCTCATGGTGCTGAGTAAGTGCGACTCCCAAAGCGCATTTTCTTTTTTTTTCTCGCCTTCGCCGTCCTTGCCTGCTCTAGTGTCGCTCTCCGCTTTCTTTCTTTCTTTCTTTCTTTCTTTCTTTCTTTCTTTCTTTCTTTCTTTCTTTCTTTCTTTCTTTCTTTCTTTCTTTCTTTCTTTTCGCCATGTGACGAGGTCACATGGCGAAATAGAGTCGCGCTTGATCGCGCGCGCGAACAGTGCTAACACGACAAACGCAGCAAACATTGTCAAAAGAACGCTTCCGCCGACAATTCGTGTTCTCTCTCTTTCTCTAAAATGGTAAAAAAAAAAACTAAAGGCGAGGAACACGATTCAAGCTGACGCTGTGTAAATATCGGAGTGGTGAGTTATGAGTTAGCTCGAATGCACGCAGTTGACGTCAGCGTGAATGAAGAAAAGAAGAAAAACAAAAAAAGAGAAGATAAGTGACACCGTATATAGGCACAGCTATTCGAGGATGAGAGTTAACCTACGCATAGATCGACATTTCGCTTTATCTCTAGATCTTCAGTCCTGGTCATTCCGTTTTTGCTTGATCGTATCTCCAATTCGCCACAAGCGGTATTTGCATTGTTATGAGAACGTAAAATAAACACCACCCAAAGATTAGTCATGGTTACCCAGGGCTATCATTATTTGAGTGAATACAGCATAGGATTCTCGCAAACTGTGTACATTTTCTTCAAGCGTAGTTAATGAAACAATGTTGTAGGAAAGGCTGAAACCCACCATAAAGCTGAACGCTTGCGCAAATCCTATAGATAACTTTCCTTTTTCATGCTTGGATCTGTTTCCGAAACACCAATCACCTTTTCGTAAAAGCTTTGGCATTGCCGAAATGATTCTGTCAGAATTTGTGGAATTGATCCGTTATCATCTGCGTTGCGCAGGTTTCATACGAGTTGGCGGCTACAACAAGCTGATGCGAGACTTTGCCTTCGCCGAGCCTACCAACAACAGTTACGTGCAGTTCGACCTGGACAACACGTCCTGCTCCAAGGTTCCCGACAACTACAACCACCTGCTGCGCTCCCCATCCGACTCTCAGCTGCCCTGGACAGGAATGGTGTTCGGTCTGACCATCGCCGGAGTCTGGTACTGGTGCTCGGACCAGGTGAGCAGCCTCCCCCCCCCCCCCCCCTCGGCGCAGATTGATCATTTTAGATTGAAATTGAAGAAAACTATAGCGGAATAGCGCAAAATACAGGACAATGGAATACTCGGGTTATGACGTAGCGTTGTGTCCTCTTTTTTACTGCCCCGTATATCGCGCTGTCATTCCACAACAACTTGCCACTTAATAAATCCTGTCGAAGTAAACCTTCGTGCGCAAGTTATAGCGAAAAATTATTGATTTATTTCCGTTTTCATATTACGTGTTGGCGCTGCATGGTTATCTTTGACATTCTATTGGTGCCTACAACTGCTCCGGTGCGAAAACTTGGAGATTAACTAATAAAATCATGAGCTTATGAGACACGCGAAAGAATTAAGCCATGAAAGGAAACCGAAAACTAACAAAAAGAAAACAGCGGTGCAGATTAGAGCACAGCTGCATCAATCGTTTATTTTAAGGGATATTAGAAAGGGTTGGAGTAGCTGGCGTTATGTAACGCATACCACACAGAGCCAATGGTATATTAATCGGAAAAGCACCATTTTGTCATATATATATAGTTAAGTGAAAAGGCGTTGTATCTGTGTCGGCAATTCTCTGTCACATTATATATATATATATATATATATATATATATATATATATATATATATATATATATATGTGTGTGTGTGTGTGTGTGTGTGTGTGTATATATGTGTATATATATGTGTGTGTGTGTGTGTTGATATATGTGTATATATAATGTGTGTGTGCTGGTATATGTGTATATATATAGTGGTAATTTATATATTCTGTGTAGTTATATATATATGTGTGTATATATTCTATATGTTAGTATCTATTATATATGTGTCTATATACTATATATGTGTATACTATCAAATGTGACGACAGAACCCACCGACACAAGAACATAAAACGCATTTTCACTTGGTTAGTGCTTACACCAGGCTCAAGTTCCTCTGCTGCTTGATCGTTCATCACACTAATGGTATATATATCGATAGGTAGATAGGTGCATAGAGCTTCTGATTGCTCCTAATACTTTCTCGAATTAACGGGCTTTTCCGATCCAGTCGCATAGTTCGCTTGCGTTCGTCCTTTGATGGTTTCTACATATCTGTCTATAAGTTTATGAGACGTTGAGGCAACCCTATAGCAAACTCACGAGTCTGTTTCTGGCAGCATTTGAGACGCACCCAACGAGGAACGAAACGAATGACGTCATGCCGACGGCAGTGCATTCCGTTTCTCTCCTTGTTCGCGTGTCGTGTCCGCGCTGCTAATATCGGTTATTGCGAGCAGACGTTGAGCAAGAACAGCGCTAAACGACAGGACGATAGACAGGACACAGACAACAGACTCGCTGCCTTTTTCTTGGTGCAGTCGTTTAGTGCCGTTCTTGTGCAAACCGTGAGAGAACCTGCTCCAACGCGTACTCTTCTGCAACAACCTGTTTGTGCTTTGAATAATGACAGCGTTAGGTAACGCTGTAGTTGTTACCATTCTGAGAATATATTGAGCTGTCTACATTCCAAGGTAATAGCTACGTTTGAAATTTTGTTTCTTCCTTTCTTCTCTCGCTATGTTTTAACACAAAAGTTTTCGTCTATATTGTGGCAAGTATAGACTGTATATAGGCGGCCCTACAGCAAGCACTTGAGTATAGCACTGGTCTATGTTCTATGTTTAATTGGGAATGTATACTGTGTCCCTTATTCAGTACACTTTTCCGTTTCATGTTTGTTGCTATTGTAACAATCTAGTTGATTTTCATTCCACCAATACGTAATGACCGATACATATATAGTTTTTAGGGTAAATAAAATAAACGAAATGAGCATTGTAAACGGAGCAGCTTGTTGGTTGAGCAAAGAACGTTTGGGGACCAGCACTTCGCAATATGATAAGGAAAAAACTTATAAGTTGCTTCAATTTCTTTAAGGGAACTCTTGCATTGGGCGAAATACTAATAATGAAGCTAGCTAGGCAGATGTGTGGTTGCACAAATGTACGATTTCATCACGTTGTGGGAGTGGCCGACGGCCGCCATTAAACAACAATTAGCCAACACGGATTTACAGTCAGTCGACGCTAGCCAACGTCGCTAATAAAGTGTAACCCTTATAGACGTCAAATAGCTTATAAACATCGTTTTCTTTCTCGTTTATTTAGCCATTGCATATATTGAGTTCATGATAGTTTTACATGGTTATGCGTTCGCCCTGCTTAGCGCCACCGGATGCTTTTCTTCCCAACTTAAAATTTAAAACCCTACTGGTCCTGATATTTACACCTCATACAATTGGTTTTGGAGAAATCGAATTTACATTCACTATAAATATTTTGCTTTACTAAAACTGAAAAGAGTGTTTATTTTTTATATTTTCGGCAGAACTTCGGCGAGTTCAATAAACCAGTGTCGTTGCGCCATCTCGAAACGGTTGAGCGAAGCGTGTCGTGATAATAAAGTCATCAAGCACAAAAGGTTTTTCTCTCGCGTTTCGTGTCGCAAGATGGGGCGACCAGAGCGCCGTTTGCACGGGCGACGTACGTGTGCCTCTTTTCGACTGCTTTGCGAGGCTGTCTAAAAAGCATTCGAGCTGTTTGTGACGCATGTAAATTGCGAAATGCCTCGAATAGATGCAGTAGGCGCAATCTGCACGAAGCGTTTCGTGTGATCTCACTTTTGCGCGTAACCGTATTTTTTCGCATGTAACATGCACCGTCAACGGCGATTCGGGGAAAAATTTCTTGAAATCTTTCAGGCGTATTCTTGCAAAGCTAACTTTTTGGCAAAGCTGTGAAGAACTGCCACGAAGACAGCTTTGCAGGTCATTTTCGTTTGACTATAGGCTATAGCTCAAATTCTGAAAAAACAAGAAAATAAGAAAAAAATGCTGTTGTGCGCGAGGAGATACATACTACATAAAATAAATTTTCAAAATTGAAACGACTGGCCTGGGTGGTGAATGACAGCGAACAGGCGACTCTACAAAATAAAGGGAAATAAGGAACGAAATAAATTTAGGACGAAGAGAGAAAGAGAGAACCTCTTCTTTGTCGGGCTCTGTGTTGCGACAAAGGCATTCCTCTGAGCCAGCTAAATGTGTAATGGCATGGCGGTTTCGGAGACTAACCGGCGTAAGCATAAAGGAAACGTCGTGAAAAATGTCCTCTATACGAATGTTGCTTGACTAGTCGTTCTTCCTTGTAGTTTTGGTGTCGTGGTAAACATCTTTCCGTTGATCGTATACGCCTATACTGCTGTATGAAACGCCCTAATAAAGTTACAAAGTCGAAAGCGTGCTACAGTATTCATGACAGTGGCGCCTTCACCATTCTTCGTAAAAGTGTGAAGAAACTCGTCATTTCAACGGCATATCCTCTCGTTTTTTTCTTCCGCAGTAACGCTAGAAAATCGTCTATTGGGAACTTATGTTTTTCGGAAAAATATCTCGTTACTAATCCAAAACCACCATTTTTATTCTCCTGACGTGCCGTAGAAATATGTCGTTTGCGGTTAAAGTTGACGGTCTGCGGTGTTAACTTGTGCTTGTGGAAGCATTAACTTCAGTAGAATTTGTGTAAGTGATTGAAAATTATCAGTGCGCTGATGTCGATGTGAATAACACATCCCCCCCCCCCCCGCCACGTTGGTCTAGTGGATATGTCACTCGGCTGCTGGTCAGAAGGTTGCGGGATCGAATCCCGGCCGCGGCGGCTGCATTTCCGATGGAGGCGGAAATGTTTGAGGCCCATGTGCTTAGATTTACGTGCATGTTAAAGAACCCGCGGTGGTCGAAATTTCTGGAGACCTCCACTTCAGTGTCTCATGATCACATGGTGGTTTGTGACGTTAAACACCAAGTATTATTATGATGATAACATATTATAATAATAATATAATAATTAATATTATTGTTAATAATAACAAAGTTTTCGCTTTATCTTTTGCTATCACTGGACGTGAGATCGTCTCTGCGAGAGATAGAATAGATAGATAGATGGATAGATGGATAGATAGATAGGTAGGTAGATATTAAAATAAGTAAAACAAACGAGCATGCTTTGCTACATGGTAGTGGTGCAGGTCAGGTTACTACAAAAACAAGGTGGAGCTGTAACAATGCAATTTTCGCAAAAATAACAATACAATGTAACTATGCAACCAGACGAAAACAGGTGATTAAAAGGGTTCCAACCTGCGCGAATGCTGCCGATATTTGTACGAAGAGGAAAAAAAAATAATTTAATGAATTTTGCGTGGAAGCAATTAGTATTTGAGGCATTGTGATCCTGTCAACCGTTTCTGACGTGTGACGCAATCCTCTTGCAGGTAATCGTTCAAAGAGCCCTGTCTGCGAAGAGCATGGTTCACGCCAAGGCTGGCTGCATCCTTGCCGGCTACCTCAAGCTTCTTCCCCTCTACCTCCTTGTCCTGCCTGGCATGGCTGCTCGTGTCCTGTTTCCAGGTTGGCTAGCTACTGCTCTCTCCAACGTAAAAAATAATTAAAATGACTTGTATAAGCAAAACTTATTCAGATGTTTTTACTAATAACTAATTGTATTAACACTTTAATGTGCATTTACTTACTCCTTGTGCTCTTTATATTTTCCTTCATTTCCACACTAAACTTCACTTGCAAGTCGGCGCTTTGTCAGTATTGTGAATCGCTAGCCTTCGTCCTTGTTGTTTCTGTGCTGTTAGCGTTTCATCTAAAATCTAACATGTGCATCACTCTCGTTTAATAAATGCGTTCGTTGATTGTCAACGTTTCCTGATCTTTTTGTAAAGTCACTTTCGAAAAGAAGCCACGCAACTAAACTCCATTGAAAAATTATTTCATTTGACGGATTCCGAATGCACTGTGCGAGTCGCATGCAAGTGCAGAACCGAAACTCGCCGCTCATCTTTCTTTTCTCTTTTTTGGCACAAATAGACCTCGTCGCCTGCTCGAATCCCGACCGGTGTCGGGAAATCTGTGGCAGCGAAAACGGCTGCACCAACATCGCCTACCCTCTGCTCGTCGTCAAGCTGATGCCCATCGGTAAGCGAACATCTCCCGATAGCGTTCCTTTCAATCGAGACTATACAAATGGATTGTGTCGCGCACAGTTTTGTTCAAACTGTAGGCGCTTAAAATGCGAATTGGTGTTGCTTAACTTCAGCATGCAGCCCTACCGCGCTGGTTTAGTGTCGCTATGGCGCTCGACTGCTAACCCGAATGTCGTGGGATCGAATCCCGGCTGCGGCGATTGCATTTTCAGGCGAGGTGTAAATGTTTGAGGCCCGTGAATATTTAAACTTGAGTGCACGTTAAAGAACTCCAGGTGCCACGTTTCCGAAGCCCTCCAATGCGGCTTTTCTCATAATGATATCGTGGATTTAGGTTGTTATTACCCCAGATATTAATAATTAAAGCTGAGCAGAAAAATTAAGTAAGCACAACAAATACGAAGAGGGGACAATATTGTCTCCTCTACAAGCACATCGCAGGTTCCGATTTGAGCATTACGGGAGGAGGGCTGTTTATCAAAATTCTGACTGCGTGGCGCTTGTGTTAGAGAACCCACAGGCAGGTAAGTTGTGCCAAGTGAATTAAGGCACCGAACATAATTGATTGATATGTGGGGTTTAACGTCCCAAAACCACTATATGATTATGAGAGACGCCGTAGTGGAGGGCTCCGGAAATTTAGACCACCTGGGGTTCTTTAACGTGCACCCAAATCTGAGCACACGGGCCTACAACATTTCCGCCTCCATCGGAAATGCAGCCGCCGCAGCCGGGATTCGAACCCGCGCCCTGCAAGGCACCGAACATATTGGTTTAGCATTATTTGGGCAGCAAACGAGATACAAAATGCGTAATAAAATTTCTGTTACTGAAGATGAAACTACACTCGAGTAGGCCCTACAGATTGAGTACAGAAATCGGCACAAATGCAAACACCGCTAAACAATGACTGCATGCTCGTAACTAGCTTAAAAAACAACAAGCACAATAATCAAAGCACAAATAGCAAGATGTTTTATACGAAGATATCGCGAATAGGTGGTACACTGATACGCGGAAATAACAATAATTAATTGATGCTGAGGTATGTACTATTGGAGATGAGGAACTCTACCGAAAATGTCCTTCAATCCCTTTCTACCTAATGATTGCTTCACCATCTCGTTTGTTCCCCTCGCAATGCAGGAGCCCGTGGCATGATGCTGTCCGTCATGTTGGCCGCGCTCATGTCTTCGCTGACGTCCATCTTCAACAGTTCCTCGACCATCTTCACCATCGACATCTGGAAGAAGTTCCGCAAGCACGCCTCCGACGTCGAGCTGCTCATCGTCGGTCGCTCCTTCGTCGTCGTCCTGGTCGCCCTGAGCATCGTCTGGATCCCCATCATCGAGCACTTTCCGGGCAGCCAGCTGTTCCACTACATTCAGAGCGTCACCAGCTACCTGGCACCGCCCGTGTGCGCCGTCTACGTCCTGGCCGTTTCGTGGAAGCGCGTCAACGAGCCCGTGAGTGTTCTTGATTGGAACAATCTTCTAATAAAGAATATTGCCGATGACTCTAAATCAGTGGCGTAGCGAGGTCAGCTCTACAAGTTGAATGGAGCTAAATTCTAGTAAATATGGCATATTTACCTTCTTTGTTCACGGTAGCGAAGGGGCTGGGGCCTTGTGTGTCTCGTTAAACTTAAAAACTCACCGTCGTCGTCTCGTCGTCAACACTAATGGCACCAAACGTCATCATCGCCATCTTGATTGTTCCATTTGATTGCTCCTTTGGGAGGAGTCGAAGGCGGATGCGAGCCAATTCGGTAATCTTCATCTTAACCATTAGGATCACAATATTAATCATGGAGAACATGATAATAATGTTCACATGGTATCACGAAAATTTATAGATACTAATCAGAAGGTAGGGCTGTTCTCTTTGTTTCCTTAACAAAAATTTATGCGATATCTTTTGTTTCCCATTCGCTTATAGCTCAGAAATCACGAGAAATCGCAAATTTTTCGTGAATCTTCTTGATTAATTTAGAAAAAAGTATCTGAAAGACCCCCCCCCCCCTCTCCTGAATTTAGGAAAGCAAAAGCAGTGTTGAGCATTTCGAAAAAAAAAAAACACTGTTGGTCCACGACAGTTGCCACTTGCTGTTCGAACTCACGGATGTACTTGCCGTGTCGCAGGGTGCCTTCTGGGGTCTCATGGTCGGCTTGATCGTTGGCCTGGCTCGCTTCGCCTGGGAGTTCTCGTACGCTGTGCCCACTTGCGGCAGCGGAGTGGAGGACCCCAGGCCCAGCATCATCTCGCAAGTGCACTACCTGCACTTCGGCGCGATACTGTTCATGGTCTCGGTCATCACCACGGCCGTCGTCAGCCTTCTCACGCCGCCCATCGACGAGAGACACGTGAGTACACCTTGACGATCGCGAAGCGTCATCGAAATCCCCGAACGAGACTTTCGAGCCTTCGGCCTAAAATAGTGGAAAACGGGACTCGCAGTATCCCTGCAAGCAAAGAAAGGTTACCTGATGATTGCCCGTCGTGTATCGTCACTCTTCCTTTGCTTTGCAACGAGAGTCATCTCTCACCAGATCAGCGCTGCTACTGCCATTGCCGCTGGGTGAAAGGCGCACCTAGTGTGTGAGAATGGTCCTCTTCGTGCCTTTACCGGTCCTCTTTGGAACCATTAGAAACCCTTTCAACTTGCCAGCCTCACACAACAAGATCCGATGGCGCTTAAGTTTATATGTGTTGTTGACACCTTCTTATCTGCTACGATCTACTACAGGCACATAATATGTGCCTCATATCGGTACTTCTGATCAGAAGCTTGAAGACTCGAGCACCGACCCGCTTGTTATGTCGAGAATGCAAGTCGTTATTCCCTACATATAGAACATACATACGTGCTGCACTTTCTACGGAGCCTACGGTATTCCTACGGAGAAACACGTTACTTTGAGGGCAAACGGGCACATTTCTTGGTGTAGTAGTCACAGAATGCTTACGCATCAGACAAAAAATTAAATTGCAGACAGTCTTATAGCGAAGGGTCTTGTCTAATCATTTTGCTCGCATCGTGCGAAAGCTGTGGCTCGATTGTCTTGATTTTTACGCGATATAGCGATAACCCGACGATCACTCCAAGAGATTCCACAATAAACGGTGATATGTGCACGAATAGCGCATGAGTCAAAGTAGAGTCGGGTAATGAACTCAATTTCAAGCGTCACAGTTTTAGTATTGTATTTCGCTAAGTTGCTTGCACGTTTTACTTCACGCAGCTCTACCGGTTGACCTTCTCGACGAGATTCAGCACCGAAGTCAGGGAAGAACTGGACAAGCCAAAAAAGAAGGTGCCGCCCACAGTCAGCGCAGTCATCGGAGGGGCGGACAATCTGGCGTACAATAAGAGTACGGACAACCTGGCTTCCAACGATGTACCCTTGACCATCAGAGGTCACGTGTCGCCACACGAAGTGATGCAAGTCCCAAAGAAAGGTTCGTACACCTCGATTGATACTTTCGGATTGGGAAAATGTTTGCGCCAAGCAGATGCGAGAAGTGAGTCTGAAACGACTGTCTATATACTCGACGCCGATATTTCGCTGAAATTATACATAAAGTCTGAGTCAGATGGAAACCTGTTTGGTTTGCGAAGAAGTTGATGACAATAATTATTAGGAAGAGGTGCCGACCACGGAAGTTAATCAAATCAAAAGTGTTTCAGCTTAAAAAAAGGATCAAAAGCCTGTAGTCTTTAAAAAAAGCGCCAGCATGTAAAATCAGCACACATTTATTCTGTCCTCACTAGACCTGTTTTTCGGTGTCAGAATGTGCGGTGTGTTACAATATATGCTGAAAGTTGACACTACATACTTTACAGAAACACTGCAGTGACCAAGCATACCATGTCTTGCGGAGGGTAGTGCCTGTTTTCACTTGAAATTGTTTTCGAGTTTTCCTGAAAAGTTATCGAAAACTAACCTTTACGTGTGTTTATAGGCGGCCGCTGTGTTCCCTTTCAGAGAGGGCGAGAGTTAGTCGCTGCGCCCCCCTCCCTATGCCAACTGATGGGGGTGTGGTGCCTTTGAGTCGCCCCCCCTCTCCTTATTACGTCAATGTATGGGACTGACTCGGCGTCACCCGCTCCTATGTGACTAGGAAAAAGGCCATCCCTTCGCCCCTCCCTCCATGCGCATGCCTATGAATGTGTTAATGTGTTTGTTTGTGTGCGTGAGTGTATATACACACGTAAAATTGAAGAAAAATATAGGGGTGGAGGGTGGAGCTCCCAGAACCACCCACGCCACTGTTAGACAAAGTATATTCGAATCTGTGCGCGAGTATTGTTGGTTTTTTTCTTATTTTGTCTCTGTTTTTAAGTGCGCCTCATTTTCATGTTTATTTCATTTGCATTGAGGCAAACAGATAACAACTCGCCCAAATAGCTGTTCGATGGAGGTGGAAATGTTGTAGGCCCGTGTGCTCAGATTTGGGTGCACGTGGAAGAAACCCAGGTGGTCGAAATTTTCGGAGCCCTCCACTGCGGTGTCTCTCATAATGATATGGTTGTTTTGGGACGTTAAACCCCATATCTCAATCAATCATCATCAGTCAAGTAGCTGTTCAGTTACAGGCTTGCTCAGCATTAACTCGCTCCCCTTCTGCATTCATCCTCGCAGAGCTGAGAGGCTTCAAGAAGGCGCTGTTCTGCATCTGCGGCGTCACCGGGACGCACGAGGAAGCGCAGGAGATGGCGGCCAACCAGCTGCCGCCCGTGAGTCCCGAGCAGGAGGCCCAGGAGGCGGTTGCCGCCCTGGACGAGAGCCGCGTGTGGGGCACCGTGTGCACGCTCAACGCCGTCTTCCTCGTCGCCGTGTGCGCGTTCATCTGGGGATTCTACGCTTGAGTGACAACGACTGAAGCTACCGAGCAGCTGAGGACTCAACCCCGGACTTCCAGTCAGCGTGACGCGTGCTCGCTCGCTTTTTGTGTTGACATCGTGGTGATTGCGACTATGGGACTAGCGCCACTGTCCTTGTTCTTCTGGAACTTACGTGAAGTACTAGAGTAGCTCAAGAGTGATTGGGAACAGTGCCTCATTTGACGACCGTCCACTTAGCGGGAAAGTTGTACCCTAGATCATTGCCGTGCCTTGCCGTGCTGTAACGTACTGTAAGTACGTTGCTCGATTACTGGGGCTTTAGAACGAACGGGATTGTATTTGTAAAGCTGCATATTCAGAGTACAGAGTGGCTTCCGCGGGAACAGGAGACGCCGTGGGTGACATTTTTAGTAGGCTTGGGCTCAGTCACACGTGCCGCAACTCACATTCCACTGGCAGGCCTGTTAGACGTGCTATGATTGAACGTGTCGGCACTGTCCTAATCAGTACGAAGGTACTTTTGTACCTTCAGCTACTACATAAGGCAACGTGATAACGATTTTGACACAAGTATGGTCACTGTGTCACAAGGTATAAACTACCGACGCTCGTAGCGGACACGTCATTTTTGGGCACTCCTTGTCTGGTCACATGTGCACGGACAAATCTGTTTATTCCGGTGTGTACGTCAACGCTACGGGAGAGCCCATTTTTTACTCGGTCGCGGTCGGCGCACCCTTGAACGACTGATGTCGACAAAGTAGTCTCATGCATCATGAATACTAGACTCCGGACGGAACGTTTATGTACTTGAACTTGTGGAATCTGTGATAGCACGCCTTGTATGCTGCAGGGACTGCCGATCCATGGTTCGGTGTTTTGTGTTGTGTGTGGTGTCTGTGCTGTGATACTACTGTTTATGTTGCATGCTTTCACTGTTGTACCAGCGCTGGACGCTTTACCGTAGATTTAGAGCTGAAATCTTGGTGTGAAACGGGTCGATCAGTTTGAAAACCGACTCTGGGGAACGCATTGGTTAACCCTTTCGAATCAACGCTGGCTCACGAAAACGCAAGGTCGTGGAGATTGCCATCGCTGTCATAATAGTAGAACGTGACTGGTGCGTTAGCGTTGCCATGTGAACTGCCAGAATAATTGACTCATGGGTGATAATTTGGACCATTTTGATTCGGACAGTCTTAATCACCATTAGATAACAAGATGATCATCAGAAACCGTGGTGATCCGATGGTTACGAAATCGGGTCCTAGCTGTGGCGGCCGCACTACAATAGGACCAATGTTACAGAGGCCTGTGTACTTAATTAGGTGCACGTTAGAGAACACCATCTTTTGAAATTTTCCGGGCCCTCTGGTGCAGCGTTCCTCGTAATTGTATCATTGTATTGTGGTTTAATGATTCTCAATTTTCATGAAAGGTTCATAAGAATGTGGAGGCTGTCAACACTACAGAGTCAACGTCAGGAGTTACGAAAATATGACAAACCTCAGGGTTGTTTTTACGTGGACTACACACGTTAAAGTGAAATCTGGTTATCCACTTTTTCAATGTTCGTTCTTGCTTGTCTTTGCCTTAGGTTCGCGTTTGGGATCTGAATCAGTTTGAACGAGCTAAAAATATTTCGAGGACCTTACGTAGTTCATGACGGCAGGCATGACGGCAGGAGTGGTTGCCAACCGCGTTGCTCAGATGTTCCTGAAATACAGTAGTGAGCTGTGCGCGAACCAGAAAATTGCACGGAAAAGAAAAACAAGGCTCATTGTGATGCATACAAAACGTACGGTGAGTAGCACGCCGCTTGGGTTTGACAGCACACGCAGTCACGGTTTACTTGCTCTACCAATGAAGTTATCCTTCATTTGCACACAGCTAGTAGGAGCTTGTTATGTTTGACGCATGGCTATAATGAACTTTATTAGGGGACAATAAGAAACGTGGCTATACCCACCGTTTGCCATCACTGCATTACCATATCTCTCTCTTTTTGTCTAGCAGCATTTTAACGTTAGTGGAACCCAATCTGACAGCCTGAAGCCGGGACATGAAACGGTGTCAGACTTGAGTTGGACGCGGTAGATGACACTTCTTTGCGCAATGTACATATTTCTTTGTGAACGCTTGTCCTGCTCTCTAATTATTCAACAATTCCTATTTAGGGCTCGGAAAGTTGGAGGTCTGGCTTTCTGGTAAGCGTTGAGACTGGCACTGGGAGAAGTTTGCAAAGTGATCCACTAAAACCAATCACTTCACTTCCTCTTGCAGTTTACATAAAAAAAATCTAAAGGGTGATTACAACGGTGCCAACGTCGACTTGTTTATTAAACAGGGTCGCTCATTTTGAGCCCGTTTACGGTTTGCTTCACTATATAGGCCTTACTATGGAACACAGCAGGCACTCGCCTTGTGCCGAGTCATAGGTTTGGGTAGTCAAACGATACATCCTTTATAGACCAGTATGGCCGCGTTTCTCGTGCTTTTAGAATGAATGTATTTACTTAAGTGTAGATATGTGTTGTATCATCGTATGTAAGCTTTATTAATAATTCAATTCACGCGCAGAATCATCACAGCGCCAGGACGGGGCTACGCTCTGTACATATGTTCCTAATAATCAATAACTGCACTGCATATACTTGACGTATAGAGATTTCAGGTGATCGAATATGCGAGAAGTTATGAAGCGCACGCCGTTAATTTCGCACGCACCAATAAACTTCAACCATCTGGAACATGTAGAGATCGCAAACGTTCGCAAGTATATCGAGAAGTATCGTTTCCGTGTTTAATGTACGCCATGATATTTATTCAATGCTAAACTACACCTACAGTCAAGTGCCTGCACGGTATCGGTTTAACACAAGCTGCACTCGCACGATGTTGTAGGCTTCCATTGCGTAAAGCACTGCTTATACTCCTAGCAAAAGTTTAAAGCTCTGTATTCGTATCTAGAAAATGGCTGAAAACTGGCTCGGGTTTCAAAAAGCTCGGTAATAGAAACAAGGAGCACTTCTGCGTTGTGCGCAATCAATAAAAGCAAGCTAGTCTATTTTGCACGGTTCGAAGAAGGACGAAGTCTTATTTTGATCTCTTGAAATATTTTGAGATTCTCACGGACAAAAAACTTCCGATTTGTTTGGCACAATATGTCTACATTTCTGCGTGAGCTGGGAATTGAAATGACGGGTATTGGAATTTTAGCTGGAACGTTCTGCTAATATTGCGTAAGATTGGGGAGGGGGGATATCTCGTATAACGTTTACGATAGTTGTGTTGTCTATTTCGCGGAAATATGGTTGGAAGTATATTGTACAGTGAACATTGTTACGCATTTGGTGCAAGTAGCAGGCTTTCTAACGCTATCATGACCAAGCCCACGAGGCCGCTGAGGAAGTCAATAGTATGTCGGTCCCCACATGGGAGCAGCCCGCGACACAGTTACCTGTGCTTTGGAGGCCCCAATAAATGTTTATCCAATCCAACACTCTCATGATTCTTTAACATTAGTTTTTTTAAAGGTGTATTAGCGTAAGATATCCCATTTCTGGTGAAGACAGTAAACCAATACCTGAGCGCACCTCGAAAAGTTTCGTGACATCGATTACCTAAATTGTTTACTTGTGTAATATTAGCACTCGTGAGCGCTGGTTATGGATGAATAATGGGTGAAAAAAGCTAATGATTGTTAATATTGGCTATTCGCTGCCTTCAATCTAGCATTGCCTTTCTTTGAGTTGGATGCCAATGATATGTCCGTATTCCAATTTTTAAATGAATGTTTGTTGTTGTAGGGTTTCAGTTTGAGATTATTGTGTGCCGCTTGTAATCCACGAAGCCAGAAAAACGCGACAACCTGGTATCCAGTGGCTTTATTTCGTTTTTATCGTTTTGAGGTGGTAGGGAGAAAAAATGTGCGATTTCGCAGAAGTCAACGATGTTTCACGTTGTAACCTTGGCGCAGTTCGCTCAGATGCTGCTCTGTTATTTATGCAATATCGTCTTTTACGCATGCAAAAACGCCGTGCACCTGTTTTAAGCTGTGCGTGAGAAATAAGCCGATGACTTTTACATTGTGGTGTAATTGTCGTAATTTTGTACTGACTAAGCAGAATAAATGCATCTGCAAGTTTGTACCTCTCGAGTTCTGTCACTTTTGATACGAGTGAGACGACACTGCTCCGACTGATAACAGAACAAACTCCTAATTTTGTCAGAGTGAGACAGACCGAATAAAAGATGGCGATTAACCGAACGTGGTCGCTGGTTAGACACCCTGTAGTTAGAAAAAGAAAATGGCATTTTAAATCACGCAAGAGAAGACTATGACACTGTAGAGAGATGCTTCGCTGGGTATTCACAAACATCAATGCTATGGAGTTCTAGAGCGTACGAGATATCGGAAAGCTTTCTTCACCTTCGCATCGAATTGTCTCTGTATTGGTTTCTTCATGACGCCAATAATATGAAGGAATAATTACTGGGAGGGGGGGGGGGGCTGCAGACTATGGTGGCCCCAGCTGACACCTGTTCTTCGAAAAAGGTCGAATTTAACGCACTCGATGCAAAATATTCAAACTGTCCATTCTCGACAAAACTTTGCCGCGTGTCCGTCAGCTATAGTATGAATTAGACCGTCCGTGAGTAATATCGGTGGTTTAACGTTCAAGCAACGGGGTGACAGTAAAGACGATTATGGTGATCGCCTGAGCTCATCAAGATATTATGCACTCGTCAATAAAAGTTTAAAGCATTGCCTACTGTAGTAATTATTTTATTCTTTCAAGCGTTTATCCAGAATGATCAGGTAACTGCATTACCAAATAAAAAAACTACGTGTTTTCATTGATTTTATTGATTTTCATTGTCCTAGCATAAATAGGAATTTCTAATACAATCCTTTCTACATTTCAGCGACTTTCGGCTAATTCTGTGTAGTGTATTGGTACCAGGATAGGACCATCGTCATGATTATCGTTTGGACGGGAGGAGTGTCATTGTCCCTTGCTATTGAGCATGACCCAAGATTGAGAGAAGTACGAAATATTTAATGAGAAAAACAAACAATTATGAAAAATTTCAAGTCGCAGAATACGACCAAAGCTAAGCTATAACAGTCCCTTATACACTGTATACACAGCCTAGAAAGAAATATTTATAGTACAGGTGTAAGGCCTGACGTGGTGGCGACACCGGAGTCGAGTAGTCCAGGCTCGTCACGTTTGTGGAGTCCGTCGCGCCACAGGGGCACGGCCGTCGGCTACACCGTGGGTCCCTGCAGTATCACGTGACTACAGCGTCGGGTCTCCGCAGTGGCTGTACCACTCGTCCTTGTGATGTGCACTCTACGGAGCGAAGCCGCACGACGTCTTTCGCGTCCTCACAAGGATGACGTCACTTGGCCGAACTCCTCTCCTGGTCGCACCCCGAAGCTCACAGGGCGTTGCTGGGAAGGGAGGCACACCTGGCCATGTGCTCTGCTGGCGGACTTTCGTAGAACACCGTGCCGCTGTCCCCGCACGTCTACGCTTCTTGTAGATGTAGATGTAGGTCCTAAATTTCCCCCTTTACTTGCTTGCTTGCTTGTGCCTATGTTTGGTTCGTACCCACCAGGGGGAATTGGTCGTTAAACTGGCGGTTATTATATTGAGGATAAAATAATTTTGCATTTTATTAAGAAAAATGAATGAAACAGGTATCTAGGGAATATAGGATTTAACAATACTAAAGGCACGTACGTTAAAGTCGATACAGAACTGTGAGAAAAATTAATAACTGAATTTGAAAAAAAAACAACTAGACCTCCATTAGGGATAACCTAACAAGAAAATCTGTGCGTGTCTCTTGCCGTTCCAAACCGCCTTTCCTCATCCTCTTGTTTTCCTGCTTGTTCTTATATGCTTTGGCTCGTCCTAACTATGGGGTATTGGCCATTAAACGTAACCTCTCGTGCACCTTCCTTAACCACTTCTTCCTATAGCATTCTTTTTTGCACAAGGCTTGCTCCAAAGTATGCTCTTCTTCTTTCTTTATTTCTTCAATTGATAATGTTATTTTCTCTCATTTTGTCTCCTTATTCTTCTCCCTCTTCTACCACCAGGCGACATGTTCATGACAAGGAGATAGTTTCGATAGCTCAGAAGTTAGTCTAATAGCGCTGGACCGGACCAATCCTTCCCTCGTAATAACCAATCATAGTGATTGGAGACTTACTGCCTATGCATAATATGGAGGATAAAGTACGGCCAATAGCGTGACGCAATCTTACGAAGATTTGCTGACCATTCGGTGACATGAACTATATTTTTGAGAGCCATTATCTAAACATACATTAAGTTCATAGTTATGAAACGATGCCAAAAGCACAACAATATTATGGAGGAACACAGAAGACACATGCGCCGAACTCCCAATGGAACTTCTAATCAAATGTGGTAAATAAAAATATATACCCTGCTGTGGCTACAAACATATAACAGAGAAACATTTAAAGTAGGTATCTATCCATTTAAGAGCAATATTTAAAGTACTGCAAAGCGATAGATGGGAAAAATAATATTCTCATCATATAATAATAGTGGGCAGCACTTGTCATACGCAGTGGGTGACGCGATGAGAACGAGAAAAGCATGATTCACGCGCTCTGGCAGCGTGCACCGCGTGACTCAGAACAACGAGCGCTGCTGGAATCGAGTCATCACGCCCGCCTCTGACACCAACGGCAGCAGCAGCCATGTTTGAAGGGTCGCAGGCGTCCTTGATGCGGGCCGAGGGCGGCGGTCAGCCTCAGAACAGGAACAAGCCTCTGCTCTCCATACAGAGCATGTACATATGTGTCGGTGTCGGCATCATTGTCGGCATCGGCCTTGTCATCGTCATCGGCTTCATCCTGGTCCAGCGGCGGCTCGTCTACTGACTCGAAGCCGTCCGTCCACCACCAGGACAGTGCCGTCACCGAGGTTCCACATCACCGAGGACAAACGAGTCGGGAAGCACCTACCGTCTATCACAATGTGGGTCTCAAGAGGAGCGAGAGCTGCATCGCACAAAATGGGTGTCCTTTCCGGCGCCATTGTGGTTCGGCATCACCGAAGACAAGCGATGCCAGCTTGCTCCGGAGCTGTGCTCTACCATCCATCTCCATGTGAGTCTGAAGAGTGGCGCGAGCTGCATAGCTCAAGATGGACGTCACTTCCGATTCCGGCGTCTCGTTCGAGTGTTTAACTACCGAAAGGGAAGGTATTTCTGTACGAAGACGATCGAGACTTGCTTGCAGCTCACGCGAGACCTGGGACTACTGCCCTGAACAGAATGACATCGCTTCATCGAGGACTCACCCGATAACGTGCACGTGTCCTTGATCCAGGATATTCACGATGAATCGTCCCCGCCTGTCCTCTCAGCAGACTGTCAAGTACACATGTCCTGTGGTTCTTTAGTATCTTCTACTGCAGGATTACACTACTTGACCTAGACACAGCATCAAGCACGCATGGTTTCGGGGCCATCGGAAGCTGTTACTGAATTACATCAGGACCGATCCACCTGGGAAAGTGTGTCCCTCTTCCAGAAGAAACGGGAATTTCCTACCACCATGTACCCAACGAGTAATATTGTTCTACATAGACCACAGGCTCACTTATGCCCACCAGGACGAGCCTTAGGAGTTCTTGGAAATTTTGGCTAGTTCGGGACAATCGGGTAGTTCTTGGAACTCTGTCAGCAGACCGGCAGTTTGTGCAACAGCTTGAGCAGACCCTGCATTTAGGTCCCCGAATGCAGTAGCCCGATGTTGTGTTGCCCGCTTCCTTCGGGAGACTGCTCGTCCATGGTTTTCGGTGTTCATCTTTCTGACGAGCAGCTGATCTCGCTTGCTTGTTTGTGCGTGCCTCGGTGACGACAATGACCTCAAAGACATTTTTCTCTTTCATTATAGAACAAAAAAGCATGTAATTAAAGCTTTTGCCACATGCCACAGAGACCTTCATGTTGTCGAGTGCTCTTCCTCACCCCCACTTTATGAATAAACCCCCTGCTCTCAGAGACGTAAGTAGTAATGTGCCAGTTTGCTGAGCAAAAAAAAGGGGGGGGGGTGGATCTTTAAGCTTCGTTTTTAAAAGGAACGTGATAGCGAAAATTCGGGAAGGTTTCACATTTTCTGTAATGGATAGCATTTTTAAAGAACGAGCAATCGTGCGCATGAAATGTTTCCCAACTTGCTATGCATCCACTGTGTTGTCTTCAAGGGAACACGCACAGGAACGTGCGTGCCTTTTCTAATGGGTGGCCGGCTTCAAGCCAGTAAGCCGCTATGATAATCATATGTTCTGGCATCCGATGGCAATGCAGGCTTGTACCATGTAATATTACTGTGATATTACCTGTTGTATTGTGAAGCCTCAACACGGGACACGTGTGTTTGCAAGCATGAAAGTTGTATTCACTATATTTCTAAGCAGTGGGAGCTAGTTTCACTATATTCTCAAGCAGAAGCGTTGCTGTGTGGTGAAACACCTGCTTGCCATGAGTTGGATCCTTACTCAGACTCAGACTTTCTTAATTATTTATTTTATTTGCATCTGAAGTTTCTCGACTTTTTGGTCGTGATCAAGATAATGATTTTTCACTCACAACCAACGACAACCATGCCGACGTGCAAGCCGATGCCAGAATTTCTGCGAAACGAGCTCTTTAAGGCTATTGCGTTAATAATAAACTCATGCGTGTTTACATTGCAGGAGTTTTCAGGAGGTTTTCAGAGGCCTAGAATGGGAACAGTTAGGGATAATAGTTGATGGACAGTACCTTAGTAACCTGCGCTTCGCCGATGAAATTGCATTGCTGAGTAACTCGGAGGACGAATTGCAACTCATGATAACGGAGTTAGACAAGGAGAGTAGAAAGGTGGGTCTTAAAATTAATCTACAGAAAATGAAAGTAATGTAAAACAACCTCGAAAGAGAGCAGCGCTTTGAGGTAGGTATTAGTCTACTTGAAGTTGTAAAAGACTATGTCTACTTAGGGCAGCAAATAACCGCGGAGCCGAACCACGAGATTGAAGTAACTAGAAGAATAAGAATGGGGTGGAGCACATTTGGCAAGCACTGACAAATTATCACAGGTAGATTGCCACAATCCCCCAAGAGGAATGTATGCAACAGCTGTATCCTACCGGTAATTAGCTACGGATCTGAAACCTGGAGACTTACAAAAAGAGGGTTCTGCTTAAATTGAGGACGACGCAGCGAGCAATGGAAATAAAAATGGTGGGTGTAACCTTAAGAGACAAGAAGAGAGCAGAGTGGATTAGGGAACAAACGGGGGTTAAGGATATAATAGTTGAAATCAAGAAGAGGAAATGGACATGGGCCGGGCATGTAGCACGTAGACAGGATAACCGCTGGTCATTAAGCGTAACTAACTGGATTCATAGAGAAGGCAAGCGGGTTAGGGGGAGACAGAAGGTTAGGTGGGCAGATGAGATTAAGAAGTTTGCGGATATATATTGGCAGCAGCAAGCATATATGACCGAGTTGACTGGCGGAACATGGGAGAGGCCATTGTCCTGCAGTGGACGTAGTCAGGTTGTTGATGATGATGATGAGGATGATGTTTGCATTGCCTTGTGTTAGCATCGTAAATGTGCACGTAAGAAACGACAACCGGTATAGTTGCCATTAAAAAAAATGTGTGTGCTTGCTTTGCCAGATGGGGAGGGTGGGGTGGGGGAAACAGTGGATCTTTCAAAGCCGTGAGATATTAAAATGGGGCTGCGTTTATTTTAGTTTGTATTGTAGCCAATTCGTCAACGTCTAGCAGGGCGGACTTGGCGTAACATGTCGCTTACACCCCTCGCAAAAGCAGCGTGTGAACAAGCGCCTCGTTGACGTTCTCCTTCTATTTTTTCTTTAGCCTATTTTCATTATTTATGAACTATGCTGCATTCTCTCGCTTCCTCCTTTGCCTCATCTTGACCATCACATCTCTTCTTGGCACACGCTTTCTTTTCACTATACTATAAAAGGCTATGGAATGCCCCGCTGGCGTGCTTTGATAGTCCAGTGGTTAAGACGCTCGTCTTCGAAAGGAGGGTACACTGGTCCGAATCCTGATACGTAAACTTTTTTTCCTTCTCAGATTCACTTCCTTTCCCTATTCCTTGCAGCACTACAATACACAATGCTGACATGCTGACCAGTGGTTTGGTAACCGAGTGGTTAAACCAAACGGTCTCCGGAATGAGACCACGCGGGTTCCAATCCCGCCTGGTGAGATGTTTTCAGCGAGAATGTGCCCCATTCTATTCATTCTTACCATAACTTTTTCTTTTTTTTCTCTCTCTCTATCTGTCTGCACTTGTTCTGCGGTTTTTACAGGTCATGCAGTAGCAGAGAGTAGTGTGTAGTGCTCGTGATACCGACGATGTGTTTGCTTTCCCACAAGAGAAGTACAAAAGCAGCCGGGAAAGTTTAGGGCCTTATCACGCATAAGGCAAATTTTGTGTCGGACGTCACAGCGTGCAGCGATTGACCTTCCATGCTAAAAGAGCTTTCCGCTGTCAATATAGCCCTGATGCGATTGTTTTCCCGCAAGAAATGTCGAAAAGCAGCCGAAAAAGTGTAGGGCCTTATCAGTCATTTTAAGGTTCAAAATTTCTCTGATGAAGTCCTTAATGCGTTTATTTTTTCGCAACAGAAGTAGAAAAGCAGCTGAAATATATTTTATGGCCTTCTCTGCATAAAAGAGGTAGCCCCGTCATGGTGGTCTAGTGGCTAAGGTACTCGGCTGTTGACCCACAGGTCGCGGGATAGATTCCCGGCTGCCACGGCTGCATTTTCGATGGAGGCGAAAATGATGTAAGCCCGTGCGCTTAGATTTGGGTGCACTTTAAAGAACACAGGAGGTCAACATTTCCTAAGCCCTCCACTAGGGCGTCTCTCATAATAATTAGGTAGTTTAGGGACGGTAAACCCCACATATCAATCAATAAATGTGTAAAATAGGTCTCAGGATAGGCCTTGATGTGCTTTCTTTCCCGCAACAGAAGTTGAAAAGCAGCGGGAAAAGTTTAGAGCCTGATCAGTCATGATAAGGATCAACTTTTGTTTGAAGTCACGTCGCGGAGCGATTGACCTTCAGTGTGTAAAAGAGGTCTCAGGATACTCCTGACGCGCTTGCTTTCATGCAACAGAAGTCAAAAAGGGGCCGGAAAAGTTAAGGACCTTATCAGCCGTGATAAGGCTAAACTTCTCCCTGACGTCACGTCCCGCAGTGATTGGCCTTGAATGTGTAAAAGAGGTATGAATATACTCCTGATGTGGTTGCTTTCCCGACACGAAAGTGAAAAAGTGGCCGAAAACGTTTAGGGCCTTATCAGCCACGATAAGGCTAAACTTTTTTTCTGACGTCACGTCGCGCAGGGATTGACTTTCAGTGTGCAA
Organism: Rhipicephalus annulatus; assembly: GCA_013436015.1. Lineage (NCBI taxonomy): Eukaryota > Metazoa > Arthropoda > Arachnida > Ixodida > Ixodidae > Rhipicephalus > Rhipicephalus annulatus. The sequence continues at coordinate 471,558 of WOVY01000036.1, forward strand.
AAGAGGTATCAAGATACTCTCGATGTGGTTGTTTTCCCGCAACGAAAGTCAAAAAGTAGCCGAAAAAGTTTATGCCCTTATCAGCCATGATAAGGCTCAGCTTTTGTCGGACATCATGCCACGCAGCGATTGACCTTCGGTGTGTAAACAAAGTCTGAAAATACTCCTGATATGCTTGCTTTCCCTCAACAAAAGTCCAAAACCAACCGAAAAAGTTTAAGGCCTTATCAGCCATGATAAAGCTCAACTTTTCTTTGACGTCACGCCGCGCAGTGATTAACTTTCTCTGTGTAAATAAAGTCTTAAGATACTCTTGGTGTGCTTGCTTTCCCGCAACAGAACTCGAAAAGTGGCCGAAAAAGTTTAGCTTTATCAGCTATGATAAGGCTCTACTTTTCCCTGACGTGACGGAGCGCCACGATTGACCTTTTCTGTGTAAAAGAGGTCTCAAGATACTTTCGATGTGCTTGCTTTCCCGCAACAGAAGTCAAAATTGGCCTGAAAAGTTTATGATCTTATCAGTCATGATAAGGCTGAAAATTTGTCTGACGTCACGCCATATAACGATATTAGAGAGTCTAGGGGTCTAAAGAAGTCCTTGATGGGTTTGTTTTTTCGCAACAGAAGTAGAAAAGCAGCTGACTTATAGTTTGGGGCTTCCTCTGTGTGAAAGAGGTGGCCCCACCGCGTTGGTCTAGTGGCTAAGGTACTCGGCTGTTGACCCGCAGGTCGTGGGATTGAATCTCAGCTGCCACGGCTGCATTTTCGGTGGAGGCGAAAATGTTGTATGCCCGTGTGCTCAGATTTTGGTACACATTGAAGAACACCAGGAGGTCGAAATTTCCTGAGCCCTCCACTAGGGCGTCTCTCATAACAATTAGGTGGTTTGGGGACGTTAAACCCCACTTTTCAATCAATCAATGTGTAAAATAGGTCTCAAGATACTCCTGACATGCTTGCTTTCTCTGCAACAGAAGTCGAAAACCGGCCGAAAAAGTTTAAGGCCTTATCAGCCATGATAAGGCTCAACTTTGCTCTGACGTCATGCCGTGGAGTGATTAACCTTCCCTGCGTAAAAAAAGTCTCAAGATACTCTTGGTGTGCTTTCTTTCGCGCAACAGAAGTCGAAAAGGGACCGAAAAGTTTAGGGCCTTATCAGCCATGAAAAAGGCAAAACTTTTGTCTTACGTCACGCCGCACAGCGATAGACACGCACATAAAGGTGGTTTCAAGATACGCCTGATATGTTCGTGTTCATGCAACCGAAGTAAAAAAAAAAAGCAGCCAAAAAAGTTTAGGGCGTTATCGTTCATGATAAAACCTAACTTTTGTCTGACGTGACACTTTGCAACGGTAAACCCTGCCTGCTTACTTTTCGTACCAGCCCCGCCACGGTGGTCTAGTGGCTAAGGTACTCGGCTGCTGACCCACAGGTCGCGGGATCAAATCCCGGCTGTGGCGGCTGCATTTCCAATGGAGGCGGAAATGTTGTAGGCCCGTGTACTCAGATTTGGGTGCACGTTAAAGAACCCCAGGTGGCCGAAATTCCCGGAACCCTCCACTACGGCGTCTCTCATAATCATACGGTGGTTTTGGGACGTTAAACACCACAAATCAAATCAATTTTTCGTAGCACAGGTTTCATGAACAGCTGTAAACCTCTTTGGACCATCTCTGTTCTTGGAAGCGAACTTTCTGATTCACTAGTAAAAAGAGTGGACCCGTAGTTAAAAAAATCTTCTTTTATTTTTTCGCTGAGGAGATGTTTCAGTCGAGCATGAATCACGGCAGGCGAAGATGAATTAATCGTGATTTAGCACCTGCTCGCTTCACTCTCTTTTTCCAGTTCGTCTCCTTCATCCTCATCTGCTTCATTGACGGAAGACAGAGGACATGCGCCGATTTTTCTGGTATGGCCTGCAATAACTCTGGTGAGAGAAGCAGTGAAGAGAGTGAGGCAAGGAAAGCAATATAAACAAAGAGAAATATGAATTCTTGGCCAAAAAGTTCTTCTGAGAAGGCGGGATTCGAACCTGCGTACTCTAGATCCAAAGGTGAGCGCCGTAACCACTCGGTTATCCAGGAATTCTCGCAGACCGTGCAATGCTTTGTATGATAGTAAAACAAGTCGTATAGTAAGTATAGTGAAACGAGCAATTAGTGAGCGCTTTGCGTGTGTGATGCCTGGGTGTGTGTGTGCGTGAATTTGTCGTGTGTTCGTGCTCATATTGTAACAAATGTAGCAGCCCCACATCAAGGATGTTCTATTTACGCTGCTTATTGAGGGGCGAACTTGTGCCCAAAGTGAACGACGCACAGCAATTAAAAAGAACCGAATGTCGGTATCCACGTGAGCCTCTGCCTAGAGCACTCTCGTTCTCTTCTTCTTTATGCGCGTTGCCTGTTTGGTGGAGTCCCGTGCGTATGCAGGGCCGCCTCGTGCATTGCGACTGGCTTCATCGCTCGTTTACATAGTTGTGCCGTCAGCGTTTCTCTTCGTTCACGACATCCGCGTTGTGTGGAGCATTGGCGATTTCCCGTGGCATTATACGATTTTTGTTAGTCCCCATAACGTCACAACTATTGGCGATCCATGACGTCCTAATGACATCATCACTGCGTAATCCTAACGCAAAAACTGACTGGAGTCTTGCACTAAGCCACTGACCGCTCACTACAAAGCGAAGCAGCTTGGTCTCGTGTCTATTTATCGCTGCAGCCGGCAGAGCTTGGCTGTAGCGAGGTTGAACGTGGTACCAACTTGGCTTGAACGAGGTTGAACTTGACTTGAACTTTGACTTGGCTTGAAATTCACTGTAGTCAGGTTGTACCAAGCTTGGTCTCCGCCTTTACCATGGCTGTGTTCCAGTTCTCAGACAGCACGTAAACAGTCTGCGCAAAGAGCTTAGAAGACAGCGCTGAGACCACGCTGTTTGAGAAATGGTTCCCGTACAAGACGGCTGGATGGATGCATGAATGGATGGATGGATGGATGGATGGATGGATGGATGGATGGATGGATGGATGGATGGATGGATGGATGGATGGATGGATGGATGGATGGATGGATGTGGCTGTACCCTTTAGATCGGGCGGCAGCTAACGCCACCTAGCCGTAATACTTAGTGAACTAACCATTAGATTTATCTTTTTTTCCTTTTAAATATTGAGGTTGAGGATTCGTACTTTGCATTGAAGGGTTTAATTTTCACTCGTGTTTTGACTTCAGCCACCAATCAGCTAACCTCCTTCTAGTTAAGTCTACCCACTTAAAGTCTATTTTGCCCTTCCTGTCCCTAAACCCCAGTGCTTTGAAAAACTCATGCGCCATCATCCTGAACTAGGGGGAAGCCCTTTACAGAACATTATCAAGTGTTCGGCAGTTTCTTCTTCCTCTCCACACGCACTGCATACTGTGTCTACCCCTTCGTATTTGGCCCGATATGTCTTGGTTCGCAATACTCCCGTCATATCCTCAAACAGTAGAGAACCACCGCGAGTATTATCATAGATCCTTTCTTTGGCAATTTCCTGCTTAAAAGTTCGATAGATCTCTAGTGCGGACTTCCTTATCATGCCCATTCTCCACATGTCAGTCTCCGTTTCCTTCACTTTCTTCTTAACCGATAGTTCTTTTTGGTTTGGCCACCTGCTGTTTTCTAAGTATTTACCAGTCAATTTCCTGGTTCGCTTCCTCCATTTTGTATCGACATTCTTCAAAATGGAAGAAGCGGCCTCTACGCGACGAGGCGCCACCTCGCGTCAAAAAAAAAAGCTAAAGTAAGCAAACGTAACTGTTATTTCTTTAGCCTATTTCGGGTTCAAATCTTAGTAAAATTGAATGTCACTTACATTGAGCATCCGGAAAAGCATCTGCTTCAATGCAGACACAATTTGGGCAATATTTGAGCTTTCTGAGCAGTGCGCTAAGCCGCCATCTTGTTTTGACAGGAAAGTAGCTTGTATCGTATTTGTTTACGATGCCGTCTTCTCGGAGCCATCTATTTTGCCGGCTGCGTGAGAATTAGAATGGGACTTAAGATGGCCTCTGTCCATTTAGCTGTTTATTTAGCCGTCCACGGTGAGTATTGAAACATGCCCCTTATTGCCCTCGGTTATCCGGCCCCAGTACTTGCCTTTTAGTGGATAAGTTGTGAGCGGCGGGATATATCCCATTTTTGTGGCACACACCCGCTTATGATGATGAGAGGGTCGTGATACCGGATATTAAGAACGTTTTGCAGAACAGCTTCACTGTTAAAACGCTTTTGATTATTTAAATCTGGAGCCTACGTTCAAGGCAATCGCGATATAACAGTATAAATTGGCCATGCTTCTTATTTTTGATAGATGTGTACAGGCGAATTTGGTGTTTCGACTATACAGAAATTCGAGAGGGCGTGCAGATTCCTTCAAAAAGAAAGCCGCTTTCAATGAAAATTTTCTCTCGCCGGTTATCCCAGTATAAAATTTACTCTTTATGTAAAAAGGTGATGTACATAGATTCACATCAGATGCCTAGTGTAATAAAATGAACTCAGCGTTTGCCAGGCTCTCGCATATTTCAAAAGCACAGCTTAAACTAGTTTTGTGCACAGCTCTAAGGAACAATTTAAAATGCCACACACAATATCAAGGCCAGTAAGCCATGTTCTTTTTAAACAATTTATGTTTGAAGGAGGGAACTTTGGTTTGTGATGCCAAACTCGTATAACTCATTACGTCATTGTGATGTCACAGATTTCAAGGCATTTACTGCTATTCGGAAGTCTTGACGTAAAGCATGTTATCCTATTTTTTGAGGCATAGTTTACGATTCACTGTTGATTCTAAGGAGCCTATTTAAAAACAATGACTACATCCTAATGAAAGTTCTAGACAATATCTTTGACGTCAGACGTCATGGCGGGATCGTGCGAACGTAGGGAGCCATCGTCACTTGTGTGGAGTTCACATCGCACCTATGCCTTCCCAAGACTCCCTCTATGGCAAAAGCGATCGCTTAATGGCTGGAACAGCGTTATTTCTCAATGAAATCTAATAAAACGGAGTAGCTAAGTTAGAGCTTATGCTCTGACGATGCCCTTCATTACTCGGCATTGATCAAGCCAACCCGGTCCAGGGGTGCTCCGCCATCAGAAACCCCAACAAGAGGATAAGTTTAGGCCCATCTAGAGAGTCCATGGTGCAATGGTCAGACTTAGCTTGCGCGTTCCAACGTAGGAGAAGCCCAGTGCGTGCTAGTCCCGTCTTTCAAGATTATAAAGTTCCGTCATACATCTATCTCTTGGTTCATCTGTGAGGGGACCACATCTATCACGAACATGGCTGCTAACATAAAGAAAAAAAGAAGAAGCTTGGAGGCAGTGTAACGTGAAAATTTAGAAGCACAGCCATCAAAAAAATATGAGCATGCTGAAAATTGAGCTCAGTGTGCGGAAAATTATGAGAAGAGGGGGAGTAGCGTCCGAGGGGAGCTATCTTGTGGACGGTAGGCGCCCGTGCTCATCAATCTTTTGTTTTTGTTTATGAGCCAACCGCACACACAAATAGGAGGAAATGAAACAAGAGCATCATGGGAAATGAGCACGAACGCGAGGAGCATGCGATGTCAGAGGTTGTCTTGTAGGCACGACGCGCGCCCCCTCCTCCTACGCTCGTATGTGGCGAGAGCTACAGGGTGGCCAGTGAACAGTTGTGCAGCTCAAGCAGTGCGTTTTTACTGGCCGACGCTGCCTGCGTCGGCCTTGGGAGGCGAGAGGGCGGGGGGGAGGGAGCAAACATTTGGTACGAGATGCAAGCATGCGGCGCGATACGCGAGGCGCGAGCATGCGCAGTGGGGGTGAGGACTGTTACAACGCACGACGCTGACTCAATCAAGGAGGATTAAAAAGATTGCTGGAATGGAAATGATTGCGCAGAAGTGAAGCCGTTCCTCCGGCAAGATGGCAACTGTGGCGGCCATCTTACTAGGGGCATGATAAGGTATCACCGTTCAGCGATTAAAAGCGAAGCGTTTCCCTCGCACGGACAACCAGTTTAATGTGGGAACTTTTTCGGGTCACATAGTGCTCCAAGTGCGTATTACAGTTATATAGTTTTCCTTAGGGAGCCTCTAATTGGAGGCAAAGTTCTTTGAAGATTCAGTCATCCATACTGGTTTCTGTCTGTTGTTTCATCTGGAACAACTATCCTTTAATATAGAACTAACGTAGCATTTACATAACATATCAAAGCCACTTGATCTTTAAGTGGGCACTATCAGAAAAAGAGCATGTTTCCGCCATCTTGGCAGTGGCAAAAGCTGCCTTCACTTCTGCTGGCAAGGCATTGAGGGAGCTTCCACTCCAGCAATTCTTCGTTAATCCTCCTTGGACTCAACATAACATAGGTGGCACGTCGTTTAATACAGGTCAGCCAGAGCTTCGGCGAACCCGAGCTCCCGCGCAGCGCGAGTGTCACGAGATTGGGCGAGCTGCGCTTCTTGCTGGTGATGATGATGTTAGTCTCCTACGCCACAGCTTCTCCCCTTCTTAAAAGTTCAAACGATCAGGAGCGCAGCGCTTTCGCGTTGAGCGCCGCAAAGGTTGAGCGGCCGGAATAGGTGAATCTCTTGCGCTTTCACCCGAAAGTTCTTAATGGGCCGGTATCATGTCCGTGTCGCACAATTTGTCAACTGAAACGCCCCGCCATCGCACTTGGTAAAAACGCCTCCGTTCTGTTCCCTCAGTCGTGTCAACTGTGACCATGCGCTTGCCCTGATGTTCCCGCACGATACCCGGTATCCACTTTTTCCGTGGCCTGAACGTTCGTGTCCAAACATGCTGTCCTCTCGGCCATCGCTGTTCTCGTTCGTTGCACGGCTTTGCTCTAACAGCATCTAGTCGGCATAGTGCAGTCGGGTTTCTTTCGTATTTGACACCCCAGCAAAAGCTCTGCTGGAGACTTGCCCTCTTTCGCTGGCGTGCGGTGGTAACGGAACAGAAATCTTGACAGTCGACTATGTAGCGGAATTTCTTCATTTTTTTTCAAGCCTCTCTTCAACGTTCTTACGGCTTGCTCCTTTAAACCATTTATTTGATTGGGGATGATAAGGCGTTGTCGTCAAGTGTTTTACTTGGCTCTTCGCTAGGAAACTGCGGAATTGGAAACCCGTAAACTCAGGACTATTATCCGCCACTAGAGTACGTGGTAGACTGAACCTCGCAAACACTGCCCTCAGGTTCTCCACTGTCACTTATCCTGCAGCAGATTTCATTAGAACTGCCTACATTCACTTCGTTTCGGCATCTACAACTACCAATACTATGTGTCCTTCAATGGGACCTGCATTGTCGGCGTGCAACCAGCTCAATTTCTCTCCCGTCGTCGGCCATGGTACAGGTGTTTGCGCTGGAGGCATCGCCGCAGCCTGTATACAAGCAGGACATCCACGCACCAATCGCTCGATACCACTGTCTACACACGGAAACCAAAACAGGGATCTTGCAATGTTCTTCATCGCCGCCATAACTGGGTGTGTTTCACGAAGCAAGTCCAATATTCGTCGACGTAGAGCTCCGAGAAGCACGATGCGCTGTCCCCAAGTCTTGGTAGTAAGTGGGCTCAGCCTTCTTGCTCTTGTACGGCCGGAAGCGGCTCTGCTCTTCAGACGAAAATTCAGGTCAGCCTTTCTTAATCCAGAGTTGAACTTGCTACAGCAGAGAATCCGTTTCTGTAAAATGTACCACATCGCTGACACTAATCGCTTCTTTTTCCAAGCATTCCAAGTACAGGACATAACCTGGCGGATTTTCTGTGCTGGTATCGTGTAGTGTGTTCGGTAATGGCAGGCGACTTAAGGCCTCAGCATTTGAGTTTTCGGTTCCCCTGCGATACTGCAATGAGTAATTATAATTGTCCAAGAGAAAAGCCCACCCCTGAACCCTTGCCACAGCCATGGGAGGAATGACTTTTCCTTGGTTAAACAAACCCGTCCATGGTTTACGGTCGGTCACCAAAGCAAAGTGATTGCCATATAAGTAGTCCTAAAATAACGTCACGCCGAATACAAGGGCCAATGCTTCTTTTTCTAGCTGGGAATATCGTTCCACTTTGGACAAATTTCTGGAGCGAAATTCCATCGGATAATCTGCGTCATTGATGCGATGGGAATTACATCCCCCCTTCCTACAGATGAAGCGTCACATTCCAACTTGAAAGGTGTCAGGGTCAAAGTGTGTCAAAAACTTAGACTGTTGTATAGTCGGCCTAACCTTTCGAGCTGCTTCCTCGCGTACCTGCTGCCATTCCCAAGTAGCTCTTTTAGTTTCAGATTGCTAGGATTGTGGCAAGGTTCGGTAAAAATTTGGCATTATAGTTTATTACGCCCAAGAAGGATTTTAGTTCGCTCACTGACTTGGGGACTGGTGCTTGAAGAACTGCTTCAATGTTGTCGTCCTTCGGTTTGAGCCCATTAGCATACTCGATGTATGAGGAAGGTGACTTCTTCTTGTCCGATTTTGCATTTCTTGATGTTTAGCCTGAGACCATATTCCCGTAAGCGCAGCAAGACTTGCTTTAACAATGAAGTGTCACTGCGCTTCTCAGCCACTATAATGTCATCCAGATAGGCTTGTACACCCGGGAGATCCTTGAATAAAGAATTCATATGCCTCTGGAAGATGAACGGAGCTGAGCTAATCCCAAAAGGAAGCCAATTTAAGCAGAATATGCCCTTGTGAGTGTTTATGACTGTCAGCTTCTTCGCCTCGTCGTCCAGGAGCACCTGGTTGTACGCTTGAGTCAAATCCAGTGTACTAAATACTTCACCGATATTCAGTCGTGCGAAGATGTCATCCACACGGGGTAGTGGGTACTGTTAAGTCACTGTTGCCTTGTTCATTGTCAGGCGAAACTCTCCACACAGTCGAATGGACCTATCCGCCATAACAACTGGAACCAATGGCGTTGCTCATTATGCAACCATAACTGGTGATATCACACCGTCGGCAACCAATCGGTCCAAAGCACAGACACCTTGGTTGTCAAAGCATATGGCACCGTACGTGCTTTGCAAAAGCGGGGCGTGCCATTTTCCTTCAGGATGAGCTTCACCGGTGGATTTTTGTAGTCCTAAACCTGGCGCAAAGACATCTTCGAACTCCTTGAGCAAAGTGTGAAGTTCCTGGCTCGTGCAGTCTTCCTTGCGCGTGTTGAGGTTGGCGACAACATTTGGCCTCAACATGGCCACTCCACAACTGGTAAACGCCTTGATGGTATCTCTGCCGCATAATACTGGTCCAGGTGTACTGACGATAACCAGGGTGCCCTGTACGTCGTTCCTCTCACAGGTCGCTTTCATGTGCACTTCTCCAACAACTGGAAGTTCTCCCCAAAAAACATGTCAATTTGAGAATGGTGCTGCTTGGAGGCGGCCATCAGCTTTGATTCTGCTTGAGCAGGGTTATTGAAATAACGCTAACAGGTGACCCCGTATCGATCAACATGGTAAACGGCACACCATTCCAAGTAATTTCCTTGAAAATGGGCTACCCAGCGACCAGTACTCGTTTTATGAGCCACTATGGTATAGAGCTTCTCATCTTCCGAGCTATCGTCAGCTGCTACCGACAGGGCGTAAGCGGCATGGGGCTTTCGCTGGGTTTGTTCTCGGCACATTCCAGAGTCGTGTCCTCGTTTACCGCATCGGTGACAAACCGTACGAACGTGATAGCACTGCTCGTTCGAGTGAGCTTCACTGACACACCTATGGCAAGGTGTCATGCCTTTGGCCTTCAGTTGCGCTTTTCGTGGCCTATTCTGACGCATGAATTGGATGCTACTCTGATCGTTAGGTTGCATGCTTCTAGCATTCGCGGTCCCATTCTTAGCTGCAATAATGAAATCCTCTCCTTCCGGTAGCGTCAGGTTCCCGAGAGTAAGCAAATGTCGTCTCACATCTTCATCTAAGACTCCACACACAATTCAGTCTCGTAGCATGCGTTCGAGCGAAGATCCAAAATTGCATTTTTTATGCCAGCTGCCTTATTTCAGCAATAAATTCCCGCAACCCTCTATTTCTAGTTGTGATCAAGTTCCTTCTAGTTTCGCTGCCGGCATCGGCGTCGATGTGATGCACCGTATATGCTTACGTATCTATTTATATATGTGAAAACGCAAAAAGGAAAAAAAATCAGAATGCGAGGCGTTAACCAGTGAGCCACTGAGCCACCAAGGAGTACCCTCTTTAACGATCAAAAGGCCTGTTATTTATATCTACCACTTACCGCTGTTGGCGGGCATCTCGGGGGAGGGGGCTATCATGTTTTCAGCATTATCAGCAAGATGGCGCGATGAGCACGTGGCGGCTCTCATCTCTCACCCGTACTTTGGCCCGTGGAGAGGAGGATAGTGGACGATCTCTCGCGCGCCTTATCTCCTGGTGGGGAGGATCATACACCTTGGCTGGCATTGGGCTTGCACTAGAACGATTCTGTTGTAGATACGGGGCGCACAAAGGTCACTGCAATCTTTGCACACCATCCGTTTGCGAAAAGAGCGGGCTTTTCAGACACAGCAAAGTACCAACGGAGACGCTTATTTGCGTTCATCTGCATCTCTAAATACGTTTCGTGCGTCAATTGTGCGTGAGAAAGGTGGGGCTCATTTCTATCTGCTTGTCATTCTGCGCGTGACCTTCCAATTTGTTGCTATCCTGTTCATTGCCTTGCCTTTGTGACAAAGCTGTGACTTTTTATCCCCTTACCCGTGCCCCTACAAGGAGCTTAGCTGTGTTGCCAATCAGTAAGACAGAAATTAGCCCCTTCCCCTTTCTTTCAAGAGCCACTTACAACAAGAACAACAACGAGAACTACTACTACCACATCCAGTGCTACTACTACTAATACTTCTACTATTACAATCAACTACTATTATTACTTCTATTATTTCCTCTCCACCATGTCTGACACCAAAATCATTTGCGTGGAATGACACCCTGCACCAGCTTACAGCCTTTGTTTCGGAAACCTGTCAGAAGAACAAATGTACGAGGATTTCCTTTACTTACCAGCAATTGAACGACGGCAGGAGCCTAAAACGATTACAATGCACCTAATACAGGTCTATAGCATGACGTCACACACGGCGTCACACTGACGTCATGTCATATAGCATGACGTCACGAAAGAAAGACACAGACACAGTTTTCTTTTTTTTTCAATCTTTTCTGTGAGAAAAATTGATTTGTTAAAGACTTTTGAAAATACATACATTCTATCACGCCTCTATTGCAGCGCTGTCTTGGCAAAAAAAAAACAAATAAAATAGCGTCGCGATTAAGGTTATAGCATGTATTGTGTTCCTGTTTTTTTTTGGAACTGAACATGAAAGGGGTTGGTAAGAGAGGAGGGGGTTCAGAATGCTATAGAGAGCCGCGCCATGTGTACGCGATCCCAAATAGCCACAAGGAGCGGATTAGATTAATAAAAAAAGCTTAAGAAGGGCCTTCCTCGGTTCGTAATCACTCGGCTCTACCCCTAAATCCGCGTGAATATGCACTCCTTGTTAATGAACACTGTCCATAGCCTTGTAGGCCTAAACAACAGACTATTATCTTGCTCCTCACTCTTGCTTGTGTGTCTGTGTAAGCGCGCGTGTATTTGAATGAAGGCACTGGATGTGAGTGTGGGTGAGGTGGCGCTCGTCCTTAAAGCAGCGATGATGAAGAAGGGCAATTTAGCGCTACAAAGTAGAATAAAATAGACTATACGCTTCGGAGCGTGGCGATCACACGAAGCGTTGCAACGACATTTTTTTTTCCTCTACGCTCTCCTAGAAAAATAAAAACTATGCGAAGCCAACAAATCGCTCTAAATATATATATGTATGTGTCTCTATTTCGCAGTAACTGTACACGATAAATATATCTCAGCCATTTTCCAGCTTGGAACGATTTCGCAGCAAAATCGGTCGAGGTTGCGGTTTAGAAACCTTCTGGAAAGTTTCGCTCTTATTATTTCCTATTTTTCTTGCTCGCTTTTAACTTAGTAGGTGTGATTGAACAAGCGGCAACGCGAAATTGAGCAATCTGCACAATGCGCTCCGATTTTACCCCGTCTCTTAGAGTTATTACTTGTTATCTGGTAAAAGGTTGGTTGTAGGTTATAGCATGTCACCAGGGTATTCGAATTTATTGCCGTAGTAAAGCATGAGATCAGTACTGGTGATCAGTACACCGGCAGTATAGGGATATTATTTAGTGTGTATCGGTTGAAATGAGTATGATCTTGTGTATTGTAGCCTCATTCACCTTGCTTTGGGTATTTCAGCAAGATCTGAAGGGCAAAGCTTTTTCTTTCGTTTGTAGAGATTATTGAAACATGGTGCTTCTTTGCATCTAATTACGAAACGCTACTCGGAGACGTCTACACCTCGAACACTGTCAGAGTCTTCAAAACGCAGTGCGAATATTTATTATGTTCCCATTGATCAGAACTACACGTTTTAATACACTGCTCTTGTGCTTTTTTCTCACCCTTTCCTCTTTTTCTTTAATGTCAGCAATATATCAATACCTACATTTGACAAGGAGGAGTACATCCTTATTTGAACACGCCTACACACGTTTGATTGTTCAGAAGCGGGTGATGAACGAGCGCATTCTATCGTGCAAGGACCTCTCTGAAAAGCACTACATCAGTAATGTGCACACGTGACATGTGGTTTTGGTTATTGCGTCAAACGGTGCCACCCTCAGTCGTCTCTTTTCACAATTTATAAACCTGTTGCACACGACAAGCAATGATTGAAATATGTTTTTTTCATCATCAACATAGCAGAAGACATTACTCACGCATGCATAGAGCTAAGAAACTGGTCCTGATCGTACTATGGACACAACAATCTTAATAACTAAGAATCTAAAAACATGAAGATATGAATGGCACCCTGAAATTACGGCCATTGCTACTCATTGCTTTTTCTTCTATGCAAGCGCCAAGCACTAATTTTAAAGCAATATGAATTAATTAGCGATGTACCGTTTGCGGAAACCCGCCACGGTATAACTTAGTTGTTATGGGGCTCAAACTCTGACGCGAAGGTCGCTGGATCAAATGCCGGTCGTGGCAGCCACATTTAGATGAATGAAAAATGCATGAAGCCAATGTTCTTGTATTTAGGTGCACATTTAGGAACATCAAGGGGTCGAAATTTCCCGAGCCTCCTACTAAGGTGTCTGTTTCGGGACATAGGAGTCGGACAATTGTTGCATGCATGATCTTCTGACGCGACCCGCTAATGGAACCTCATGATGCCCTCTTTGAGGTATCGGTAATAACCGTGTTGTGCGATAAACTACGTATTATTTCGCAAGCTTCCAGTGCAATTTCCAGAGAAACTCCAATTCAACGCTTAGCTTCAGAGACGAGTAACATTGGTTTTGTTTGACACGTTCGTATAGGCAGAGATAAAGGTATTCCAAAAGTTGCAATGCTCATTCATAGCCTTTGCGCACTTACAATTGTGAAAGACCGCCCCTCTGAGAATGTGTTTGTAGCTTACAGTCTCAATGTGCTGGCCCTGATTATTTTCGCGGTCACTCTCTGACCTTCTAACGCAAACGACTACACTGACGTTTCACTACTCCTACACGGGTATTACTGCGGGTTGACACTATTGCGGCACTGTTAAAAAGATGCTGCTTTGGAGGCCCCCAAGCTCGGTCGCTGAACGTGAGAACAGCTCGGTTGAAAAGTTGTGACAGGAGCTTTTTTAGGCTTCTAGTTAGCATCTGATGAAAAAGCTTGCGTAACAAAGAGCTAAAGTGTATATCTTAACATGCAATATACGCGAGTAGGCGACGTTACATCGCGCAGCGAACGTGGGCTACGGTGACAAAAGTTAATACGGTAGACATCGTAAATTAGTTGGACCGCAGTGACGTGCATTACAGGGACGCCACAGGAGGTCATCGTAACATGGAAATCTTTCACAGTATTTTTTACGAGATGAGTGGAGGCCTAAAGTTCGCACAGTGACAAAGCTTGGTATTGTTCGCTTCTGCTTCGATCTTATTTGGAGTGAAATAAGAGTCCTCTGCTTAAAAAGAGACAAGAATTAAAAATGAAAAAGTTTTAAATATCCAAGGATGGTTTCGAGTGATAAATTCAAGGCTTTATCCCTTATACGACTCAAAAAAGAGGAAACATTTACCTGCTTAGCCACTGCGAGAACAATCTTTGACAGGAAATTGAAATTGACAGTTCAGGGTTTGCAACTCGTTAAACGCTTGCGTTGGAAACGCCCCATGAGAACAGCCTTGAAAAAGACGAAAAGAAACTGCTGATGTGTGTTTGTTCGGCAAAGCAAGGTTCAAATCGGAAATGAGTGCTAGAGTATTAAAAATATTGCAGCGCATAAAGTGCAGTGCAAAAACGACAGCAAGAGCAAAAGAACCTTTCAGGTTCACAGTTGCAATATCTGTCGCTACACCAGCTGTCTTCGCAGGCATTCATGGCTAGCGCTCTGCTCGTTCCTACGTGCATTGTTTAGTTTTGGTATTATAAATACCCTGGCCTTAATTTCGCCAGTGACAAAACTTTATTAACGTGACGTCCTATCAATCTTCGTGAGCGTACAATTAAATAAATTGTGTCAAAACTTTTTACAGATTGACGCATTTCTCTTCATCAAAAAACCAAACAAACCAATGGCCGCATTTAAAATTGTGTTTACACCCTAAACGTTGTGCAAAAAAAAAAAAAGAAAATGCGACAAACTTAGTGTGGGGAGGTGAATTACACTGAAGCTTTTAATCCTGAGGTAAAGAAAACTACGACACAAATGTCTCAAAAGATCGGTCCCTAATTTTGAAGTCCACCTTCAAACCAGAAAGGGGGAAAATATAGTTACTGCACACCAACATCTTCGAGCAAATTTGATGGGTAGTTAACAATTACACGGATACTATAGGGCGATGTCACGTGCACTTAAAATCCCGTAGAAGTTCTACTAAGCCCCGCCGCGGTGGTCTAGTGGCTAAGGTACTCGGTTGCTGACCCGCAGGTCGCGGGTTCGATTCCCGGCTGCGGCGGCTGCATTTCCGATGGAGGCGGGAATGCTGTAGGCCCGTGTACTCAAATTTGGGCGCACGTTAAAGAACCCCAGGTGGTCAAAATTTCCGGAGCCCTCCACTACGGCGTCTCTCATAATCAAATGGTGGTTTTGGGACGTTAAACCCCACAAATCAATCGAAGTTCTACTAAAGCAACTTGCTGGACACAGAGAAGATATTTGAAATATGTTGACTGTCTAAGCGACACCTAAAGGTAACTCAATTCTCACCCCCCACCCTTCCCCCCCCAAAAAGGAAAAAAATAATAAAACAAATGTTCACATATAGTTCACATCGCGTTCGCGTGTGTTTATGCGTAGTTGGTATCACTGTCAAAAGATTTATTTTAAAAAGTTGAGTGGTAAAAAAAACATTTCTAATGACCGGTAACTAAAGAACCCGAGTTTCACCAGGAATTTCGGTAGTGCCGTGAGAGAATTGGGTTGAATTCAGACGTACAAAATTTTTTTTTCACACTACACACGCCTGCAGATCTCCTTTCAACTAAATAATAAAGACGCATGGTTTAAAAACTCATTATAAAGTGTAAGTTGTCCCTTGGTTCGCTTTTATCTTGTCTTCAGATAGCACTTTGTCGAAGTACAATACAATATCAAACATCAAGAATTTTTTGTAATGAAAGGTACAAAGTAATTTGACGATAAATACGTAAATCTTCTAGCAAGGCCGTAATTGAGTGTACAAAGCTTTTCCATAAAAGGTCTGGATTTTCTCCGTCATTTTTTTACGCACCAACGGAGGCGAAATAGATGAACGTTTGTATAAGGTACCTCCGACAGTGAAATCTAGGCGTTTCCCAATATGGCATGCTTCTTATGACATCTTAGTTTTCTTATTATTGGTTCGTTGCGTTGCATAATTGAGACTAGTTATACACAGCACGCATCTCTGCGGCTTGTGTTTTGCCATATATGAAGACGCAGTGTTTGCATTGCACTTGTCTTGAACACGCTGATTTCATATCTGTGTTAATGGGAATTGAGTAAATGCAGTGGTAGCGCCACTAGCGCACACAAAAAAAGATATTAACAAAGGAGACAGTTTGTACGTGTGAAGCCAAGGTCGATGACATTGTTATCGTTCTCATCTGGGACTGAAGAAAACACGGCCTGACACTGGACACGAACGGAATCACGCACACACACACACGCACAATGGTACAGCTAGGCACGAACACTGACTACTATGCGCTGACACGAAGCTACCAATGCCGCTTCTATCTGAATAAATGCGACACGCATGCTCTCGTCACGCGTCACGGATACAGGCAGGACGTTTCCCTACGTCACACGGCTACACATAGGTTTATGGCACACGTACACGGGCATGCGTGACGGCTACGCTTAATGATGGTCTACGCACTGTTTATGACACTGTGACGTCACATGTCTCTCGCTTTCTCTTTTTGTGTCTAGGGGAACAAAATGACACGGATTGTATACAAGAAATAAAATAATAGGAGACGAAAGTTGCAAGCTTGAATGCGTGTTTGTTGTTTTTAGTTTTGTCGATCCTCTCATTTTAGTGCAACACCGTTAGCACACACAAAAAAAGGAGAGTAGATACAATACAACGCGACACATTGCTCAGTTGCGAGTACGCGCTCAGTGAAAGTAATCCACGCAATTACATTAAAGAAGAGTGTTCCTGTGATTCGGAATAAACTCATACACCTATAGAGGCCATAATCATGTCTCTATCATCCTGTTACGTCTGAAACATGCTATCTGGTTGGAGCCGGTTGGCGATACAACACAAGACTGGAAGGGCCCTTCCTTATCCATTACTTCCATTTTGCCCTGCAGGCTTGCTGATTCGCTCAGCGCAACAAAAAAAAAACAGCTTGCGAATTTTTCTTTTTGAGGTTGAGGTTGAGGTTGAGGATGTTGTAGGTAGCCGGCGGATCTAGCCTTGCGAAATTTGCAGGCAATGGCCCTTTTTGTTTTGTGGTTGTGGCTCTATTTGTAATGAAGGGATAACTTAGAAATAATCGGCCTTTTTGACTGTTTTGACATTGAGAATAGAAAGCTTCCTTGAGGTGTCCTCCTGTGTGCCCATAAGAAAGCATGCAGCGATGGTTATGCCTTGGCCAATAAATATTCGGTGAAGATAAAATTTGTCGGCTACTTCCATCAGCTACCAGTAACACAATGCGACATTCCTAACTATACCGAAAAAGTGCTCACTGGCCTAACGGTCACTACTACACATTATGCTTACCAAAGATGTAGCCAAATAGAAAGAGTTTACTTTTTAGTCGTCCCTAACCTTACCGAAGAAAAAAAAAAGCGGATGTTCCTCACTTCACATATGCGGCGCCTTACACTTACGAATGATATATGCCAAACATAGAACATTTCCTTGCTATTTGGCATATATACCAAATGTCACGTATACATTTCGTATGTATGCTAAGGCAAATAAGTCTTGGCTTTACCAAAATGTCGGTGTTAGTGAATAAAGAATAAAAAAATATGATCACAAGTACCTGTACTAAAGCACACTAACTAGCGACAGAAGGTAGTGAAACGCAATGCTCAAAACAAATTGCCAACGAAGGCCCTGTGTAGTACCAGGGTGGGGAATGGACAGCGTCTGCATGCACAAGACAGCTGAACTGAACTTCACATGCACGTTTTGTACTTGTGGTGACTCTAAAGTGATCCTAAGCGTTGTACGGGAGCACTCTGCTGCGTCTAAACGTTCAGACAGAAGGTTACGGTACATTCACTACGTCACTATGCACACGTATGCACACAAAAAGGTATCAACGCAGGCGACGCCCGTGGTTTCATTCAAGGAGGAGAACGAAAAAACCGTGGCCTCTGCAACTAGTTCCGGCAGTGGCATTGCCATAGTTGATCACGGAGGCCATGAAAAAACTAAAGAAAAAATATATTGGCGCTTATACTTCCGCGATATTACCAGTTGTCAATAGCTCTACGAACACTGGCGATATTAAGTTTTTAGAAAGAAATGCGTCTATTCGGAAAACAGTCGTTGAAGAGAAAATTAATCTTCAAAAGAAGGATCTGGGATTATATAATTGACGTAGATTTGCTAACATGGTGAAACCAGCATTGGCGTCGCCCTTCAGTTTCACATAGGTCGGATGAAGGTCACGGCACTACCATGTCATCCCTGTGAAACAGGGATACCGGTGGTTTAGTAAGAAATAAAAAAGGAGACCAGCACTTCGGGCAGCAGAAGGTTACGAAAATTTATGGCACTATATAACTTCAATCTTTGAATATGATCCCCGTCAAACGGCTGAAATAATTTTTCCTTAGTAGTAACCTTTGTATTCCATGAATTACGCTACCAACAACCAATTCAAGTTGACTACAGTGGTATGGGCGTGAAACGTAGCCTCCAAGAATGACGACGACACAAATAATCAACCAAGTTAGGAACTGACGTACCAGAACTTGAGGACTTCATCAAGGTTATCACGTTCACTTAAAAAAAAAAGAAACGGTACCATCAAATACGAGGCTTCGGGATGAAGGAGGTTACTTTAAAAAAGCATGAGATCAGACAGCGTCAGTCTACCTACTTGTCACGTAAGCGACAGCGCAGCATTAAAGCCTCGAATACACCCTATTAACCACGCCTCCCATTTTAAAGAATTCCAATACTGCACCACACGCTTCAGCTTGAGGCTTTGGAACTTACTGAGATGAATGCGCTAACGAGGTGACACACCCAACACCTGATACCTGAAGCCGTACACGTACTCTGAGAACCACGCTTAAGCAAGCAGCGATCTAAATGTACGCAGAAACACTGATGGACATGTTTCCTAACATGGTGAGCATGTTTATGCGAACTGTATAGTTTCGTTTAGATTGCCAAGCTGTAATACATGAACGAGAGTCAATGTCCCGGAAGTCCGCCTAGATGTTACAATGGTTACGTTGCTCAGCTTTGAACCGAAGGTCGTTAGCTCGATTCTAGCCGCGGTGCATTTTGAATGGAGTCAAAATGCTACAGGGCCATGCACTTCCTTATGTCCGTGCACCTTAGAGAACATCAGATGGTCAAAATTTCCGCAGCCCTCCTCCCCGGCATGCATTATAATCATACATATGTTCCGGCACGTAAAACCCCCAATATATGTATCGAAAATATTTTGATGAAAAAGTCACAACTGAAAAAAAAAACGGAGATTTGTTGGCTGATCTTTTAACAGTCACAATGCGAGTCACGAGTTTAGCTGATAGTACACTGCTGGCCTTACTGTCATTTTATTACTACCCTATTCAAAAGCAAGTATTCCCTAGGTGATAGTGTTAACACGCACCGGCAATGAGGATCTGTATGCTCCGAGAACGGCTGAGAAACAGGCTTGACGTATGGACGATATATATTGCAACAAAGCGACATTGTATTGCTGCAACAAAACACATTGTGTTTACCAAACAGACGCACCGCAAGATATTTCGTGACGACGCGATTATTACGTAACATGTCACACCTTGACTCTAAGCTATCATGTATTCTCTGAAAAAAGAACGCACACGGCATCACCGAACACCTAACACGCCTGTACAACATATGAATAGAATATACGTTGCATTAACTATGCTTCTTGAGCCACTAAATTAAGTTTTACTTAAATAAGTGAGATTGCCTAGCTGGTCCATTCGTGTAGTATCTGTGCCACGCATGTATTTTCAGTTACCGCTGACATTAGAGACAAATGAAACATGCGAGTTAGATGAGCAAAATGAGCAAGCTGGGATGGATTAGTTGTCGAAAATTTGGTGTTTATTCACAAACCCAGCCGCCCCCATGGCCTTAATTTGAGCAGTTCGAATGAACGTAGATATTTTGAAATGCAGAATGCAAGGTGATGGTACGTTTATGGCTGCGTCAAAAAGTTGTTAACAAACAACATCTCTGCTTTTCATAAAAAAAAATCAAGCTATACGAAACATTACACCTTATATGCTTCAAGTCTTTAGTTAGGCCAAGGTTGCCGTTCATAGCCTTCATACAATGATAAGATAAGATGTGCACGATCAACGAAAACAAGTTGGCGTGCCGCGTTCTTAAAGAAAACAGCACCGACAGTGATATTTACCTGTGCCTCGTAGAGCCAATCCCAACGAAATACATTGTGGTCTAACGTGGTCTGAAGTACTAGAGTACAATGTTCAATACACTCGATGTTCTTTGGTTTGAATGGCTGTTGAAAGTGCACCAGGGGCCCGAGAGATAACCGCGTTTTCACCCATGACGATGCTACTATTGCCTGCCAACTAGCATAACCCGATGAAATTATTTTAAGCAATCGCAAGACATATTCAATTAACATAGAATGGGTCCTGACATTATAATGTTGCGTGATAAGTACTAGATAATAATGCAAAAAATGGTACGTTGCAACAAAGGTTGCGTTAAATAGTGAACTAAGTGACTGTCGTAACAAATAACGAAGAGCTCACTCATTCAGTAAACATCTACGACCTCGACCAGGACAAAGACACGACACCTTGGGCAATCTCCGAAAAACCAAGCGCACTGAATGAAAGGCCATACGTGTGTTCAAGTGATGGTAGCGTTCCCATAGAGCAATATGCGAACCGAGGAAGGTCTCTACGTACGCTTTCTACAGTGAGACTGTGTGTGTGTGTCGGTGTGCCTGTGTTATCTTTCTTATAGCACTAGGGCAAACTCCAGATAGGTTCCGTGTCAGGTATAGATATCGCTACGCTGTCAACCTTGCCCTGCACCGCAGAGACGGTCGTCAGTCCTCCCGTCGATCGCGCGATCGTCTCGGTCATTGCCACAGTCGTCCTCGTAGAAGTAGAAATGCATTGCTGCTGCTGTTGCCGCCTCTGCTGTGGGCTTGACGCCGGCTCCCCTATCGTCGTCTCCATCGATGAGTTCGAAGACGTCGATCCTCCAGCGCCACTCGAAGAGCTTCGTCGAGTCAGAGACAGCTGCGGAGATGACCCCACGTCAGCGTCAGCGAGACAGTTCTCGCTGTAGCTCCGAGAGCCACTCGAAGACAGCTTGAGGGCTTTGGTCAGGTCGTGGCGGCCGCTTCCACCGGCACCTCCCGTCCCCGTGTCCTCCTTGATAGTGGGCAGGCACGGAGTGG
Organism: Rhipicephalus annulatus; assembly: GCA_013436015.1. Classification (NCBI taxonomy): domain Eukaryota; kingdom Metazoa; phylum Arthropoda; class Arachnida; order Ixodida; family Ixodidae; genus Rhipicephalus; species Rhipicephalus annulatus. The sequence goes on from WOVY01000036.1 coordinate 492,785, forward strand.
ACGGCCAGCCTGCGATGTGCGAGCTGAAGGACGACGATGAAGACACTGAGGAAGTGGTGGACGCCTGCTGTTTGAGCACCGCGGTCGGCTGGGAAAGCGCGGGGCTCGGTTGCCAGAGGCATTCATTGGAGAAGGACGTCTCCTGGAGTCGCCGGTGGTCGTGCTCGGGGGGTGGTTCGCACTCTTCATCCAGACTCCGCCAGGCGCCGAGTAGCCTGTGCTTGTCATTCCCCAGCACAGCCGATGAGGTCAACTGGCCGGCGAAGAATGTGTTGTGCCTCTGCCTGGACTGCCAGAAGGCGCGCCGCTTGTTCGCCGCGCCGCGGGAGGAGGAGCTGGAAGATCTAAGGTGGTCGCTGGAGTTGCTCTCGGGAAATCCCCTGGTCTCACCGGGCTCTTCGCCGTAGTGGTTCTGCAGCAGGTGTTGCTTCTGTTGCTGGCGGTGGTATCGGGGCATGTCGAGCGAGGCGAACCTGGTCAGCTTAGGTCTGGCATCCGTCGCCGTGGCCTGACGTCCGGCCAGGCAGCGCAGGAGGCGGTCGTCTCGCAGGCTGTACTTGCGTCGCAGGCGCCGCCTTCGCCCTTCCTCTTGGGAGCTGAAGGGCGATGACGTGGAAGTCGCGTGTCGCTTGTAGAGCGGTTCGGCGGTGACGTGCGTCAGGTTTCGTGACAGGGCTCGGCTCCAGGACAGCGGCTCGCAGCTCGAGTGGCGCCGGCTGCCGCTCTGTTCCTCCTGCTGGACTTTCTTCTCGAACTCTTCGACGAGCATCTGTACCTCCCAGTCGTCCGAGTTGGCCGACGTCGGAGGTCGCGGGTACGTGAGCAGTGGCGAGGTCACGCTGCCCGACCTCACGGTTGGGCTGTAGGGCTTCGGCACGGCGAGGTCCGGCAGCGTTGTGCAGCTGCCCCCGCTGCTCATCTTACTTGTGCTCATGCTGAAGTCGATGCTAGTCGCCCTAGATTGGTCCTGACTCGCCGGGAACTCGAGCTTCCACAGGTCCTCGGGCTTTAGTCTGGCAGCTGCCACCTGCCGCCAGACGTAAGGTAACGCCATCAATCACTGAAGAGATGACATTGTGACCTAGTTCAGATAGCTTACCTGCATTACTCTGTTGCAAGCATCATGAATAAATCGAGAGAAGAAAACACACACACACAAAAACAATCCAACTCATGCATAGCTCTGCGCAGGGTCCTCCATCGAGGGGGCAAGTGGCACCAGCCGCGGTGTCCCCCCCCCCCTTGAATCCGAAAGAAAACAAGCTCTGCGTTTAATGTAAACATTAATATGAAGCGATAACGTGTTTCTCGAAAGAGCCCAGTGTTGTTTTCCGGGCAATCCGGGCAAAATGAGAAGTAAAGAGGTATTTGAGTGCGGGTGCATTGGTCGTCATCATGAGCGTAGGCAGAAATTTTTCTTTAGGGTGCAGCGGGGGGGGGGGGGGGAGGCACATTTTGATCTCAAGTGGGGGCCTGGCATGTAAATGGTAACGTTGCACTACGTATGCCACAGCGAAAAAAATTTAGAGGGGGCGGGATGCTTAAGCCTAATGTACCCCCCCCCCCCACTGCTACGCCACCGTTCGCCATTATTGTAAAAAAGCATGAGTAGCTATAATCATGCGCATGAAAAAAAATGGCGTGAATGTTCTGAGTGAAGGTATTAGATACCAGTTTTATTTTTTATTTTGCAGCTGCAGAGCCTTAAGTCGGCTTGTATTGCCAATAGAATCGGTGCTAGGATCAGTTTAAAAAGTTTATGCAAATATTCTATCAAAATGGATCAACCTATAGTTATAAAATTCTCCTGGCACCGCCAATGCACATGAACAGCCTTATGTAATGTAGATGCTATGTACGTTTAAGCAGAAAGACATAAATGATTTCTTCAAGCGTGGTGCCAGTTATAAAAAAAGCATAAAAGTTCAGTGGGTATTTAAATAATATTGAATACAGTTAGAAAATGATTTAGTGCATGATAAAAACTAATGATTGATATTAAACCTATCTGAAAACTAGCGTCATATCTGTCCGTACTCTGTAGTAGCTCCCTTAAGTACCTTATCTCTTGAGTATGTTTAAAGTTCAGGGAAACGACCTATTTTTATGTTGAGACTCTATTTAGATGGAAGTCAATTTATTGCGCGATGATTTAAGTTTTTCGCAGGATATACCTGTTTTCGTAAAAAAAAAACGCGTGACATCCACGAGAACAACAACAACAAAAAAAAAAACATTCACGTCAAGAAGCAACTTAAGTGTTGCGTAATTTAAAGCACGAGCAAAGTGTAACTAGCTGGTATTGCAGACGTGATTGCAGCTAGTATTGCACACTGATCATGCATCCATTTAGCCCTTTACCCTAATTTTACCCCTTTTTATTCTTTATGTTGCAGCTACAAAGCCTTAAGTTCACTTGTATTGCCAATGACAGCTTGCTGAAATTTGTGAAGTGTTACGAACACACACAAACGTTATTGTAATTTCACGAACCTACCGAGCTAAGGTTTTATGATGACGAAGCAAGATGTTCAAAAGAGGCTACATCAGGCGTTGCTTATCTACGCTCTACGCTAAAAGATCTGTTTGGGGTATCGAGCTAAGCTACAGAGGTTCAAGGCAAGGAGATCGGGTTCAAGCACTAAGCGAGGGTTCTCTCGAATTCATGCAGGTATTGACGCAGAACTATGCCAAAGTGTACCTAATGAATGTCGTAATAGATGTGACTGTTCTCAAACTTCTTATACGCAAGTTTAGCGTGAGACGCATATTCACTGACTTTGACGCACACACGTTAAACAATGGTTCTGTCCAGGAAAGTCTGACAAACTCATGTATATATAGCTGGACCTTTGCCGCATCTATTCGACGAATCACAAAGCTAGGGTTAGATTTCACACTTAATGCTTATGTGTCCCTAATGTCAGTGTTAGATGAGCAAGTACTCTGATTTGGCTTAATTTTCAGTTGTACTTACTCTAATCCACTCAAGAAAACGAGATGCCACGCAAGATACGTGCGGAACGATATAATTTACGTGTGGAGCGAAGGCAACACCATGCATCGAAGCATTTAGGTTAGACATTTCATTCGCAATAAATTTACTCAAACAGTATTGACGCTAATTCTTCAACAGCAACATTGAAGTGAGGGTTACGATATGCACAATGCAGGCATCAGTGCTCACAACGGCGGCAAGGTGAAAACGCTAAGCGAGGTAAGAATTATTTTCTGCGTGTGGGAATGAACAACACGCGCACTCCAAGAAAACTTTCTGCACAGTTTGTGTTCTTGCCGAGCCTGTATTTTAAGGGTAGAGGAGGGTGGGGGAGAAGAAAAGTAGGCGCATAGCAATTTTTTTCTGCAGTGGTGTTGGTACACGCTTAACCTGCGTTTAGAAACTGCATTCTTGCCGAGCCTGTATCTAACCTGCGTTTAGGAACACTTCTGTCGATACTTTTTAACAAGTTTTGATATCACTGTTAGTAAACAAGGAAACACATTTAGGGATTACAATAGGATCACTTCGTTACCCTATAAACCAAAGACAAACGCAGTTCCTGATCTCGCTGACGATACGCCTCCCGAAGATCACTCAGTAACACAAAGGGGCAGATCTATGAAGAGACGTGCAGCGTTTCCCACATGACGTCACCTCAGAACGCCTGAGGCCACCTCGGAACACAGGTGGGCTATCTACGCTGACGATTAGTTTTTACAAAAAACGCATTGTTAAGCCAATGTACTGCGTTTTAAAGTTTGAAGTTGATGTGCAGAAAAGGCTGGCGAGAAAAAAACCACGTGCGCTCGGTGACCGTTTGACAAAGGTGTGTTTGCAACAGCAAAGATAACGTCCTCTGTCGAGACCTTGGTGCAGGTCTGAAACCTACCCCTTATACACGTACAGTCCCCCGAAGCGCATTTATCTGCTCGTAAGAGTTGGTTGCTTTAGCAGCTTACGACTTAAGAGTGGCTGGTACAGGGAAAATATAAAACATGAACTTGCAGTACAAAGGCTAATACGGCTTGTGTCCTGTACGGCACTAGTTGCATTGCACTCGTGTGATCGTTACACACCATGTCGTCCGGGAATAGCAATATAAGTGCAATGTAGGCATTTCATCAAAGCGTGTGCTTTCGGAAGAAAAAAAATCTAGAAGCACAGAAGAGATAAATACAAGAGAAAGAAAAACACAGACACCACGCTGCTAATTAGTATGGCGTCAATGAAGGGTCGGCTAATGAACATCACGCTAATTAGGACTTCGCTAATAATTCAGGTCGGCCACGATCTCAACCGTTAGTACAGAGTTGCGCAACTTATGCAAGCTGCCCACAATTTTTTTTCTTGGAGTGCGCGCGGAAACATTAATTGGTGAGAGAGTGACGCGAGCCAATTGACAGACATCCGTGCACCCACCGCACGTACCCCACACAGTGCGGAGTCGGAGGCTGACGCCAGTGCCGAGAGTGAAGGCTCATGCCACGACGAGCTGTGTGGCGTGCGATGGTGTCGGTGGTGCGAGAGCGCGTTGGGAAGGCTCGCTCGGGGCCAAGAGTAGAGGAAAGGTCGCCCGCCTCCTCCGCGTGCTGAGGAGGCCGTCTGCGCGGCCAGCCGCCGGGATCGCCCATCGTCTTCCTCCTCTTCTTCTTCCTCCTCCTCGAGGAGGGGTTCAGCTCGTGCACTATCCACGGACTCGTTCTGTTTAGGCAGGGTAGGAGTGGGGGAGAGTGGGCGGGGAAGGAGGGGGGCACAGAGTGCCACGAAACTCCCACTCAGGGCCCAGACAGTTGCAGAGTGAGAGGGTCACTACGTGTCTACATTGTTTAGAAGCTACCAGCTACTTGTGCGAGGTTACGCAAGGCACTCCAGGACGTGGGAACGGAGTTAGTTAACTATACCGACCTTTGAAGCCGTCGCTAGCGTATATCTTTACTTTTTTCTCATAGTCAAGTCTTCCTGAGAGCAGCTAACACGTTACATAAATTTACCAGCATAACATTAACCGAGTTTAGTGCACTCGTTCAGCAGTTATTCGCTACATGCGACATCGGGCTTTCGGAAACCTGGGATGCTTAAAATGCATGTTTTAAAGCCCCCACTGAGAGCCTCTGAAAGCCAGTGACCATTCTACAGGAACTATAAAGGTAGACGTGTGGTCCATGGTGGGACCGGGGTAGCCACCCCGGGGGTCACTCAAGCTGATGAGTATCAGGAATCTCTACAGTAATTGCGATCTTACATATTACGTAGTAAGGCCTGTACGAACCATGTAGATGCGTTCATGGACTCATTTAGGTTTTCTCGTAGGTTCTTTTTTTATTGATTCATTTTCCTTCGATTTGCAGCAGTTGGAAATTATATTAGCAGAGCTCACCTCGTTACAAGAGATATCGCTGCATTTACATTTATGGGGCGCATAACAGAGTATATAACGTCACACGTCATGCTAAAAATTGTGTTATGGCATCATTGCAGGAAATGCATTGAAGCTGGAGCAATTCGCTAAATCAGCGACTACCTATTGGAAAGACGAATCACAGTTCTCTAAATACAAGTAGGACGTTCTATCTAGCACCTGTGATTTTACTTTACACCACTTAAGTAAAAGTTCCGACTCAAGAGTTTCATTCTTTGGTTCTGGTATTGTATTCAGTCACGCCGTCTTTGATAACTGCCGCTATGACGATAGCAATTATCTCGATCATATTGCTCGAAAAGGTGTTGGTTTATTCATGCGCTTTTCTACAGGGAGTCAAGGGGCCACCAAAATGCGACATTGTTGGTCGTGGTGTGATGCATTGTCAGTGCAAAAAAGTGAAGTGTCGTGCACACCGTACATTTCTATGTGAATTTCTGCAGGCATGCAATTCAAAGTGAGCATTCATCGATGCAGGTCGACGAAGTAACGCTGAATTGTCACTTCAAATCTGGCAGCTCTTTTTGATGTGAGGCTGCTAGTTAGGAGTTGTCATCAGAACCTTCCCCGCTATTTTGTTTCTATTTTAACGAACACCTCTTCAAGGAGGAATAGTCAAGTACGCGATATAAGGAAAACCTCACCAAGAAGAAACGTTCAGACGCTTGTCCCATACCATGACGGACACAAGTTATCTGTACGAAGGCTCCCACTGAATGGACCTGCTTTCCGCTCAACAAGCGGTGATCATTTCGAGCCTGCAACTTTCCTTCAAGCCTACTGTCGTGTTCGAATGTCACAAAAAATGTTTGTGTAAGTTTATTCTTTTTGACGCTACCCGCGTGTAATCGATAAAGAGTTATTTGAAGGCGCTTGATATCCTACCACAAGAAAAATAATTTCATAATACGTTCAATCATGTTGCTTATAGTAATCACTCCTTACTAAATTGTGTTTAAATATTTCTGAATTTTGAAGACATCCATGCTCTGTTATTGCTCAAATAGAACAAAGTCTCCGGAAAGAGCGCGTTTTCGGCTATGTCCGTTTTCAGAGAAAAACAAAGAAATTGCACTTCTCACGTGGCTCCTGGGAAGCGACATGTCGAACGACTTGTCAGAAATGGTAGCGCTTTCAACAATGCGATCATATGCAACAGCAGACGCTGTAAAATGAAGTTGAATGAACACAACCTTAAGCCGGACCTTCAAATAATACAATGCTCAATGTATCTTGGCTTTCCTTAGCTCCTGGTAGCAAAATTAAGTGTACCCATAACTCAGTATATAAAGTGTGATAGGGTTCAGCAAGGAGAAGCTCACAACTTTATACTCCTGCCGTGTTAAGAAATAGTGCTGTGTGTCTTAGACTCGACAAATTTCCAAGAGGCGATCTAATCAGTTTTACAAACTCATAATAATCACAGCGATGCCACGTAGCCGTATACAACGAAAAATGCTCACTCAATAGATTTAACCTACGGAGGTGTGTCGTCATTCGGGATGGTAGAGGTCGTACTGTGAATTCGTGTAACTATCACCAAGGTGAAGGACACGCGTATCAAATCATGCGTTAGAAAACTGGTCATGCATTCATGTTTAGTCTAACGGTCTCTCGTTTTAGAGTTAGTCTTGCCTTTTTTTATACTGTTGTCCTTTATGACATGGCGCTCACCCTCCAACGAAGGTGCATAGACAATAACGCGAGAAGCAGGTTAGATGTGATTTAGTGTCTTGTAAAGAATTTCAGGTGTCGTACGTTGTTTCTGGTAGCCTTCATCGAGCACTGAAAGAAATCGCCCCGTAACCAGAAGTGCCGTGGTTTCGCACAGCACTTAGTTTCTAAGAAGCTATCGTAAAACAGGTATTCCACCGAATGCGACGGTGATTTGTGGACAGTCAGAACGTTTCTAGCAATGAAAGCTTAAAATAAATATGAAATGCACTCAACAACGAAATGCTTTTGAGGCCATATACTGTAGCAGAAAAACTTGGTCAACGGAATAATTAGTAGTTCACTACGATGGAAACAAATGTAATCTAGCATTTAAAATACGCCGAGTAATGAGTAAAACAAATGCAGAGCAGTTTTTTTTTGTCATTCCCATCTTACCGTCAAGACCAGGTCCTCTTCGTCAGACCAGGTCAGACTGGTGTCACTCAGGCTGCTAACTTCTTCGAGGTAGCTCATTTCCCGCTCCAAGTGACTGAGTTCTTGTTCCTGAAAAGATCATGTAATAATCAGAAGAGACCCTTTAGTTTATCCATCTCATAATACTAAGGATAACTGCTGGAATTTGATCTTTCAAAACCCCGATTCGATTATGAGGGACACTGTGGTGGTGGGCTTCGGAAATTCCGACCAGGTGGGATAATTCAACTTTCGCCTAAATCTAAGCAAAAAAGCCTCTAGCGTGTTTAGTCTCATCTGAATACGAGTGCTGTGGCCGGGATTCAAACCCACGACCATTGGTTCAGCAGTCAAGTACCATAACCACAAGAACACTGTGAAGGAATTCCAAAGGATCTCATAGACGTACACGTGCTCTCACGTGACGTTCAATAACGTAGCTGTTTAGCCTTGTTGGTAAGACATGTATAATAAATAGTATTTAAGCAAACAACGACATGATACACGACACAAGAGAGCTTATCGCCCATAGTGCTATCTCATCATCTTGTTGTGTCCTTAAAAACTATTACTGACAAGTGAAAAATGTCCTTTATTGTGTGCCCAAAAAAGCAAGGAGATTTTCGACAAGTTGTAAACTTCCTGTAATCGAACTTCTAGTCATCATTCCTCTAAACTCTGGAAAAGGTTCGCTCTTCTAAACCTTTACTACACCAAATCTTTTTAACACCCCACGGATCTTATCAACGATATAAGGGGTCTACTTTGTACTCACCTTTATGAGCAGCTTCCGCTGAAGGTCACATATCACAGCATCTTTTCTCTTGAGGTCATCTTCTAAAAGGCTTATCTTATTACGCAGTTCATCCTGAGTTTCATGCTGTAGGAGGGACATTAGAAAGAAAAAAAGATAGTACAAATGCAAATTTATTGAGGGTTCAATTCAAGCCTTGTCGGTGTGACATGTTCTCAGCCTTTTGTGACAGACAGGGAGAGACAAGGAAGTCAGTCGTCATAAGACAACAACAAAAAAAACTTGTTATGCTTCTAGACACCGCATGCTGTGGTAGGCTGGGTTGACTTAAAAATGTCAGTGTAATTTGCCAATTTCTGAGAGATAAAGGCACCTTGAGACTTCGGAGATATATTGCACCAAAGTTAGTGATTTGCTTGGTTTTATAGCGTGAATGTGCACGCATCGATAATTTGTAGAAGATAAGAAAAGTTGTCGACACGAACAAAGGTAAAAAAAAAGCATCGTGCGCATCACCAACAATGTTTTAAAATAAATGCGGGCAAAATTCTCGTTCGATTTTACTCTAATACAATTGCTGAAACTGATCACCATTTAAGGCATACGAATAGTAGAATCAGAGAGCACTGGTAACTAGCACGCACCAAGTATGTCTTGAAGGCAATTTTGATGTGCTTCATGGCGGCTGCCACGTACTGCTCGATTCCGTCCTCCTGCGTGAGCAGCTCCGACACAAGGCACTGCTCCAGGCCGTTCTCGGGTGACGGCCTTTCGATGATAACTTTCCGAATACGGCCCCTGGGATGATCTCCTCCATTGCCCTGAGCTCGGACTGCCGTCCGTGGCGACGGAGGTCGCCTGGACGGTGGCACCTGGTGCGAGCCGGCGTCCGTCGATTCGAGCTCGACGGCCTCCATTCTTTGCAGCAAGCTGCGTCTCGCCGCGTGTCCTTCCATGCTGTTCCTGCTCCACAAGCGGCTCCTGGAGGACTGCTGGGAGTAGTTGGTCGTCCCGGGTGCTACCGAAGGCGCCAGCCGCGCCATGGCGTCCACCTGCTGCGGCTCTGTAAGTTGCGACGGCTGGTTCTGCTGCTGCGGCTCCCGCTGAACGTCAAGGCTTCCCGATTCGGCCGAACTGTGCTGTGCCTCTTCCAGAGTGTCCAGAGCACCACGCTGCGACACACCGATCACGCTTCCTTGCGGCATAAGAATGGCAGAGTTGGAGTATGCCACCGGTTGTCGCGGTGACCCGGAAGACACCAACCCGCCGCCTCTGAAGTCACCGCCGCCGCCGCCATCGTAAGTTAGCCTTGGTTTACTCTCACACGGTTCTGAAACCGGGCTTGGGCTGCGAAACACTTCGTCTTCCAGTTCAGACTTGGGTGACAGAAGCCGCGGATGTCCACTGTCAGAACCCAGCTCAGAGCTTGTCGTTGTCGGTTGGGTCCATGTGCATGCCTGGTCAGCAGAAGACATGGCCGCTGGCGTGGACTCCTTCTGTGGACTCAAAGATAGGGTGTCCGGTCGTGGAGGCGAGAGCTTTGTAGACACAACACTACTACTTGAGGCACTTGCTTTGTCCACCGACGCTGCCCCCGCCGGTACTGACATGGTGGTTGTTGTGGACGTGGAGGAGGAGGTGGTGGTGGTGGTGGTTTGAAGCTTGTGCTCTTTTTCCTTCTTTTCCTCCATGGCTTTTAACAAGAGAACTCGTTTGAGGAGAGGAATATTTTGATTGGCAACCACTTCGGAAGCCGGGTCACAGGGCGGAGGTGGGTGCACTTGTAGCGTAACGGTCGGCGTTTGCTGCTGCTTGTTGCTGGTCAAGTCACCGCCACCACCGCCGGGCTTTAGCCGTTGTAGGACGTCGGCGACGCTCTTGCGCGACGTCGCCTTTTCCGCCACCGATGACGACCTTCCTGCTGTCGTCACCTCCACCGATGCCGTAGACATGCTTGCTTGAAGCCTGGATAGCCTTCGCCGTTCTAACAGGCTCGAGTGCACCGTAGGTTCGAGGCGTGATGGGGTGCGGTCTTGCTGGGCGTACGACTGGCGCCTAGCGTGGACGCCGCCGGGGGGAACTATAAGGGGCTTGGAGGAGGCATCGCTGCCTGCCGCAGCTTTCGCGGCTTTCTCCGCTTCCCGCAGCATCTTAATACGCGTCAGCAGGGGAAGTCCAGCGCCTATGGGCTGCACGGGACTGCTGCCGCTCGAATCCTGGTTGGCAGGTGACCCCATGGATGGCCCCATGCTCTTGATGATCGATGGTCTCCTGGTAATGTCGACCAGTTCTTCTTCGCCCTTGATGCACGACATGCTCGTGACGAGGCCTGCGACAAGCGTAATGTCGTTGAGGTGACTCGCAATACATCGGTTTCACTACATAGTCAAGGAACAATACGTAGCACTGTACAAATGGTCACAAATGTAGCTGCTCGGATTCGAACCAAGAATACCAGAGAAGAAAAAGAAAATTATGACGAAGTGCTGAAAGAGTGATGAACATTCTAATACTCTCTAGAATGGTGCACATATTTCGAACGTTTTTAATGTCCTTCACTTTTTAGGTGTATTTGTGAGCACCTTGAGTATTTATTGTGTTCTGAGGGGATGAGGAATAATGACGTGGTTGTCTGGAGGCGTCAACCCTTAATATCACGAAAGGGAATTGGGAGTATGGCATTGATTTATATGTATATGCGATAGAAAAGACGCACGGTTTGTAATACTCATTTACTCAACCTATCGCAAATTAAGTAATCAAGGGTCAACAACCTTCGGCCTGCATGACAGTATTGTACGGCTCCCTGCACAGCGTCAGAACAACCCTCCACCTTGTCACCTCCTATTTGAAGGCCGTCATGTCACTTTTGTCCTGATATAAGGCTTTTACTTGTATCTTTGTCATGTGTGCTGAAAATAATGAACATGATTTTTATTCGCGTCTTTAGGGGTGAAGCTCCTTAAGCCGTGGGTCGTTCTCTCCTATGTAGAAGTTGTAGTAATTGATCGATAAGTGGGGTTTAGCAGCACAAACCATCATATGATTATGAGAGATGCCGTAGTAGAGTACTGCGAAATTTACGACCACCTGGGGTTCTTTAATGTGATCCCAAATCTAAGCCCACATGCCTAGCGCATTTTCGCCTTCATCGAAAAGGCAGCCGCCGAAGCCGGGATTCGATTCCATGGCCTGCGGGTCAGCAGTCGAGCGCCTTAGCCACTAGATCACCGCGGTTAGGTGTAGTATTGATTGATATGTGGGGTTTAACGTCCCAAAACCACTATATGATTATGAGAGACGCCGTAGTGGAGGGCTCCGGAAATTTAGACCACCTGGGGTTCTTTAACGTGCACCCAAATCTGAGCGGTTAGGTGTAGTAGTAAAGAAGTGTAGCCACATCTACTTAGTTTTAAAAATTGCTCACTAGATAGCATTGCGTGTGTATTTCCTTGGAAATAATACCGCTAGATGGCGTTAGTGGCTTTCGTATAGTTTACGAACGAACGGAAGGACGGATGGAAAGGCAGGCAGGCAGGCAGACAGACAGACAGACGCTTCGCCCCACTCATCATTATTCACTCCGTGGATGTGCTGCAATTTCTTTTTACATCATTGTCAATTACGATACAACGAACTTTTTAAAAACGATAGCCTTTCTTGGGATACTTGAATGCAGAAATTTATTTCGGTCAGTCTGTATGTCTGTGTCTTACATGATTCAGCAACCCGGCCAAAGTTTAAGCACTTGCTGAACACTCAGTCATATTCAAATGCTGGCTGCGTTCATACTTGTGAGTATTGAACAAAAAGTTCATACTTGTGAGTATTGAACAAAAAGCAAATATTACGCAAATCTGATGTGAAGCATCAATACTAATTATTAGGTGGCGTGTTCTTTTACCGAGGAAAATACACAGATAGGTAATTTTAAATGTCCCAGTGTTTTTTTTACGCTGCACTGAAGATGCGACGCTATGCACGAAGAAGCACTGTGCCGACAATATGGTGCTGCCGCCCGGCAGTGGCCCAAGGGTGGCCCTGGGTTCTGCACCAACTCATGTTTCCCGACAGCACTGCCAGGTATCAATACCAGCCAGATGCAGCTGATTCAAGATTGAGGATGTTCTGTCTTAGGCAAGGCCAAACAAAATGGTCGCTTGGCCGGCAGAAGACTATCGTCTTTCGACGACGTTTTGCAGCGAACCACGCAGGTGAGCAGCCTATTTTTCCTTCGCCTACAATACATCTACAGAGACATTGGCCTCGCGGGCTCCGCTATGTCCGATTCATGCAAATCGGCCTTCCATCTAAAAAGGTGCCTATTCCCTGCTTTAGACCACAATCAGGAGCGAAGAAAAAAAAAGAATATGCAAGTAATGTGCGGCGATAGTGCCCAAAACGTTCTTACCTTTAAGTGCTTGACCTCCTTGAGAATCCTGGCGGGAGTGGAACCGCCTGAAAGCCAACTCGAAATCAGGCACACCATTTAACGACGCCGCTTCTCAATTCTGTCGTTGAAGGTATACTGTATATACTGCCACTGCAGCTTGATTATTTCTTTTTATTGAAGCACATACATTTTGTCCTAGCAACCTTTATAGTTTTTTTTCCTTCCTGGTTACCATAGCTGCGGTGCCATATACTTAGATTCACAAGAAAATGGTGTCATAAATAAGACACTAGCAAGGGTTGATATAGCAAATAGACTGACCTTAGTAACTTCTGCAAGGACTTGGTGACCGGTGTCGAGGGAGTTGCCGCTTCGCTGTCTTCTTGGTGATCATCTACTGAGGACACGGCAGGGTCCATCTCTAACTGTATGTCTGGTGGTTTCTGGGTGCTAGAAATAAGTCGATCAAGAAAAGTGATGTGACTGGTAAGTACAAAAAAATGAAAACATGGCCAGGATGTTAGGCTACACGGAGTGCTACGAGGGACATGCATGAAATGCGCAAGCTTTTTGCTGATGTACTATGGCGATGAAAAAAAAAACAAAAAACAAAACGCGAACAGCGGAAAGCGTGACTTTCTGGCTAGTCGAACTGCGAAACGCCCTCACAAGCGCTAGGTAAATCTGTGCTTCCAATCAGCGTCACGTCAAAGCGAAAATTTGGCTCTGGCTGGCACCATCACACCGCAGGTGGATTTCGAGGGCTAAGCATGAGTAGCAGATGATTAGAACATTCTAGAGTCGTGGCTGAAAGAACTGCAACACTGATTATTGGAGGGCTAGTTGGCGCACACCGATCGTGAAACAGTGCTTGCAACGGTACAAAGAACGAAAAAAAAAGTGTTTCTTAGAACGTTTAATGCAAGTGAAAAGCCTGATATTTGGGATGTTTCGCTTTGTTGGTGCTGTGACGCCACATATGTTACCCTACCTATTGTTTGTCAAGTGATAATAAACTAAATTTTCTGTCAGCGCTGTGTGTGCGTGTGCGTGTGCATGTGCGTGGGGTGGGGTTAGTTTTCTGTCGCGTCTCGGCGTTCTGTTTTATGCTGTGAAAGCACAGTTTAACCTAGCGACCGTCAAAGCAAAGCGGATAGAGGGAAGCGGGGCTTTCCTCTATCTGGTTTTCTTAGCATTACAATAATAAATATGTGACACACGACTTTTTACGAATTAATGCTAAACATGACATCACCTATACTTAAACGGCTACGCTATCGTGAACGAAATAAAATGACAGCATATCCACGGGGTGCTTGATTTAGAGAGGGGGGCGACGCATCCGTCCGTCCATTCGTTCTTGCTTCCGTCCGTCCATGTGTCCGCCTGTGTGACCGTCCGTGCGTGAGTCTGTTCGTGCGTCCGCACGTCCATCTATGCGTCCATTCCTGCGCACTGCGTCTGTCCATGCCCCCACCCGTCCGTGCAGCCATCCGTGCGTCCATCCACGCATCTGTCTGTGTGCCCGGTCGTCCATCTAGTCAACACTCTAGGAACCACCATCTCGCATCTTTTCATCATATATTCCGCATATAGAAGTACCACCATCCAGCGGATATTTCAAGGACTAAACGAGAGGTGGCGCACGCACACTTTCTTACGGCTTGCGATTCGTGTCTTCTCACCTTTAACCACCTCGAGTTCATTCATGGTATGTACTAGTTCATTGTATTTATGGCACTGCGGCCCAACGCTTGCTAAACATTTCTAAAACCAAGGAGGTTACGCCCAGCGAGTATAACGTAGCAACGTTTTCCTGTCAGATAGGGCTCAACGTACATGCCAATAGCTGCTAATAGGGAATGAGAGACAGGAGAACTCGGCTTTTAGTTAACGCGCACGCCGCAAATTTTTTAATGTTCAACAACGCACAGGAGAAATCTTCCACCGGCACCACCTTGCAGGTCAAAGCGTAAGAATGGTTACGCACTACTACGAGGGACGAACGGGTGCCGCTTTAAGGGGCTCCGCCCCTAAAAGAACTGAACACAAGAAGCTTTTCATCGAATAGTTCGTGAGCTTTAAGAACTCTGAAGGTGCTAATCATAATGTACCGTTCTGTAACTGGTAAGTGAACAAACCTAATCTCACAAGTTTATTCAATAAATGATTATAGGAACGCCAGCCTGCTACGAGAAGCTGTCAAACATTGATGTAGTGCAACCAGTGAAGCGCGTAGCCAGGGGATAGCACACAGGGCCACTTGTAATCGGCGATGAAAGAAAAAAAAGAAAAGAAGCACATCTTGCCGTGCGTTAGGCTGAGGTTAACATATCCTCGTAAAAATTAAAGTGAAATTCTACCACTGCGTTTTGCAATAATCCAGTGAAAATTCATGTGTTGTAAAACCCGACAACTTAATGATATATAGTATTATCTAACACAGTTACCTTGCTGCGTTTGACACCTACAACGTGTTTTCATACCTATATTGCTCCTTTAGGCCTGATACACAAACTTCTTATGTGTGATTGTGACTTAGTAAGGATGGAGCCGCAAAAGTACAAAGTAGATAAGAAACAAAAATCTCCGCTGTTTCCATTAATACGTATGAGGTATCCGATAATACGAGGTATATCCGTGGTGAAGCGTATATGTAGATTCGGCAACGCTACAACATGCTCATAGCTCACGAGTAGTCGTATAGATGAACCGGAGATCATGCACTTTTATTTTTATGCCCGCCGCGTATACGCTGAGATGTACCCACTGACAGGTTATCACGTCAAATGCAATTTTACCTAGACTAAGATGCCAGATCACAAAGTTCCATCGACAACCGGTTACTGCAACCGGCCCACAACTAATATCAGT
Organism: Rhipicephalus annulatus; assembly: GCA_013436015.1. NCBI lineage: Eukaryota > Metazoa > Arthropoda > Arachnida > Ixodida > Ixodidae > Rhipicephalus > Rhipicephalus annulatus. The sequence continues at coordinate 508,356 of WOVY01000036.1, forward strand.
GTTTTCGCTAACAGCTAGGACGCATCACGTTATTGACACAGCGCACACCACGCACAATATTCTCAGTTTCACCGTCCTTAAAGGTGAAGCAATATTGTCGATGCCTTTCAACGCGCACTACATGCCACAGTCAACACTGCCCATTTTCGAAGACGATGCCACTGTTCCTAGCACAGGCCGCCGCGTGTGTTCACTTCTCCGAGGTAAACAGCCAGCCAGCGTGGCAACTTTACCACACACATAGATGTTCTCTGGGACATATTACAGCTAATGTTGCCACTGTGAGATGAAGATTAAGCTTTCAAAAAGAAAAAGAAACTGCCTCCAAGCACCGAGCGACTGCCCCCACTCAGCCATCGGCTGAAGTGTGTTGTTAACCGCCGCCTTGCACGTGCACCAGTGACGTCACGCTGTACGTGCCTTGGTAGAGGTCTATTTAGAGTACTTGTTACTCCACTATGGGAGAGCTTAAAGCCGTCCCGTGGGTCTCAATGCCACACTCCTGGACTTAATAGTGATTAGGCGAAAGTCGCTAATTATTGTTTTTTAGGAACTTTCTCTCCTCGTGTGTGCAAGGTATTAAACGACTGTTTAGAAAACCATGTTGAACGATTTCGAGTATTTCGTACTCAACTATGGTAGAGCAATGAGCCGTCCTGCATAAAGAATTCTCAGACTCAATACCGTTCAAAAACGTTAATGATTTATATTACGAATTTTCAATTATCCGAATTTCGTTTATCTAATACCATTCTCAACTTCACTTTCAGTCGACGTCAGTGGTCGAAGTTTAGACCCATCGAAACGCACGAGGTTGAGGCATACGAAAAATTTAAAGGAGGTTCTTGTAGTTCTTATCCAATAACAAAAAAAAACTTTAACAGAGAACATTACATCCGCTATAAAACTTATTCTTTGCCTCAGTTACGAGTTGTGCGAAAATGTGCTTTCTTGTCATTCAAAGCGACGAAGGCTGTTGATGAAATGTTGTAGGCCGGTGTGCTCAGGTTTGGGTGCACGTTAAGAAACCCCAGGTGGTCGAAATTTCCGGAGCCCTCCACTACGGCGTCTCTCATAATCATATGGTGGTTTGGGGACTTTAAACCCACATATCAATCAATCAATCAATCAATCAATCAATCAATCAATCAATCAATCAATCAATCAATCAATCAATCAATCAATCAATCAATCAATCAATCAATCAAAGGCTGTTGATGACCGAACGGACTCACGTGGTGTTGGTGCGGCTCCTGAGAAGCTGCCTGATGTTTTTGACGTCCTTACGTAGCCTGCGCATGGCGTCCATTGAGCGCGGGCCCCTCGAGTGAACTGAGCCCTGGGGCGAAGCCGAGCCGTCGCCCGCCCCGGCCGCGGTGCCTCCGCCGGAGCTGCGCGTCATGATGTCGTCTGCTTTCTTCACGGACGCTGCCAGGCGCGCCTCCATGAGCCGCTTCCGACCCATCGCCTGTAGGATCTCCTGCAAGAGCAAACCGTGTTGTGCGTGTTCAATCACTGCCTCGCGATGCTAATCATCTGCGCGCGGGCGTATCAAACATAACGTGTTCTGCAAGATCCCGTACATGCAGACGCCATCTGCCCCTTCTTGTCTCTGCATCCCGTAGATCATCACGAGTCAGCGCTTATTTTCCGGCCTCTGCTCAAAGATTGGTACGGTGGCGACATTTAGAGTTTTTGTTGATGTCGCCATGGACTGCAGCTTTCGTTGTTTAACATGCCAAACTTTAATTAAGCTTAGCATGTTAAACAATGAAAGCCTGTCATTGTCTTTCAGACAATATTTTGCTGTTAGGGGTGAGGCTTTTTTTTGCCAAAGACAGGATGAGGAGCATAATTTCAGGGACATTATTTTTTATACAAGTACTAAGGACGGAAACCACCACCACAACAAATACCGTCATAACTATTATCATCATCAACAACAAATTCACTTGGATGTACATTGCGCTTAATAATGCATTTCTGTCAATGTAGTTGACGGGGCTAGTACAGATATTTACAGGCCATATTGATTTTCCGAAAATATTTGCATTCTGCTTATGGTACTGGGCCGCTTGCGCCTTTCCCACAAGACCTTAAGGAAGTGCGAGGCGGCTAGGTTGAGTGTATATACATCATTCGTTCCGGATTTCAAGTGTCACAAAAATATGACAATAATATCTCTATTTACGTTTAGGACATAAAAATTGAACATACGGACCTCCTTTCTTTTTTTTTGTTTCTGCGAAACGACAGGTAACACGTTCTTTTGATGCACGTCTCCTTTCCAAATTACTACAAATCTATCTTACAGCAGAGCCGCTTTGAATTCACACGCTAACTGGACGATTTTTTTTTAAATTTGAAAGACTGCCTTTTGGCATAACAAGCACCCATGAAAACAACACAGGCTCATCACACATTAATGAACAGGTTAGACTGTTTCGGTGGAACAAGGATTGGTGGAACGGTCCTCTTATGCACTCTTGTAAGTCCAGAGGGTGACCGGGACAGTGAGCCGTTGTTCTAAGATGACAAAGGCGCGCTTGCTCTAGACCCGGACACGACCAGAACTGGACGAATGATACTTCATCCTATCGTTGCCAACCCGTTTGATATACAATGGCGGTTAAAATTATCTTATAGTTTTATACGTTGCGCGCACGCGCGATAGAGAGAGAGAGAGCATTTCGTTTGCAACCGTCGGGCAGTATGGGTGATCGGGTTTAGACGCAGCTCCCACTTTCACCGTTTTCTCCTTGTCAGTACCTAAAGGTCTACCGCAATTCAACATTTAAGTGTGTGTGCTTAACTAAGCCAATGACAAACACTTTTGAATAATTTTTTTTTATTTTCAAATAGGTTACTTCCATTTACCGGACTCGTTTATTCATTTCTTACTTTCGTCTAGCGAACTCGTCTCTTTTTCCCCCCTTTCATCCCACCCTTTACTTCCGTTCCTGTTCAAGGTATGCACAGTGCGTTCTATTCGTTGGTAAGTGTATTTGTAATTCGTGATTCGTGAAAGCCCACGGGACGGCTTTTTGCCCTCCCATAGTAGAGTACCTAGTACTCTAAATCGTTACCCACTTTTTCTAAACACACAGGTCCTCCAGGCTGGAGTTAATCCGGTTATCATCGTCGCTTGCTGCCCCGGCCCTTAATCCCTTTTTTTATATTTCTAGACGCATCATGAGCTCGTCTAGACGCATCATGAGCTCGTCCTCAAGCATACCGGAATGATCGAACCAAGGTCGACTCCTCCAGGCTACAATCTAGCTGAGAAACACGATTCTGTACTGGACCACCAGTTTGTCTGGTACGCCAGCTGCTCCACGAGCCGCGAACAACAAACGGCTGTGAATCCAGCGTTTGCCTCTGTGCCACACGTTGTTTGGACAAAGGAGCTTTACGTTTATCTTTATCATAATATAGCTCTTGTCACCAGATGTTATGTATCTGTTTTCAAACAAGATTTGGTGGTTCTCGTTCCATGGCATCGGGACACTGTTGTGTATATCAAAATGTCAATTCCGCTCTCTCGAAGTATTTTGCCACCCTGCGTAACCACAAGTACAGATGAATGAACTGCAAAATAAAGGTTGTGCTTCACCAGCCTGATGTGTCTACAACCTTTTTCTTTGGCCGTAAAGCAGCTTAGAAGTTTGGCAGTTTGGGCTAGTTGGTATGACATGACGATAGTTATAGCGCGAGAACAGAACGACGAAAACGAAGATGTCCTTCTTTTCTTTTTGTCGTCGTTTTGTTCTCGCGATATAACTATCGTCGTGAAGCAACGTCACATCTGCGCACATATACGCACTTATACCTACTTTATCACTTTATAGACAACAGAATAATGGGAGAGATGGTGAAAAGAAAAATACAGGTAGGGAGAAATTATTTTATGAGGAACGTCGCAGGATCTCAACGTTCCGACTAGTGGGCTTGTCTTCGTGGAGGCAACAGTTCCTTAACATTGCCTCTGGCGACATTCCTTGTTCAACTATATACCATCATTTCAAGCCTGCATATAGAGTACAGCGCACCATGTTAGCGCAGTAAAAATTCTATGCATGCCTGGCTCATATCTTCCACTGCAGATCACACCACGTTTCACATGGTGCTTTTACGTTTCACGTATGCTTTCACGTTTAAACATACAATTGAAGGCTTAAACGCATAAGACTTAACCGAATGTTTAGGGCAAAACACAAACAGCGTTTTTTATTCCGACTGGTTTCCCGATATCGAAGAGGCGTAGCGTTATGACAGATGGCGTGTGTCGTATTTGCGGCCACGTCACCAGCTATGGAGAATAAAAAAAGAGCAGCTAAAAAACACATCACCTACGTTTTTTGAGATTTTGGAAGCACCCGTCGCAACTAGCTAAGCCTCCAACTATTCCTTGAGTATCTCCCTTATTCTAGAACCTCCCTTCACTCAACGCTGTGCCTTCCCTTGAGAAAGCCGATGGGAGCGCCATCTCTAGGTACGGCAAGTCACTGCATATCAGCGATAGTCTGCTGCAATTCTTGATTAGCGCAGCGTCATTTTCAGCCGAGTGATGGCGCAGTGCTCAACTTTGTCAAGTGAAGGGTGAAAGTCGGGTCGAGGAGCGTTTGTGAATACGAGGGTATAGCTTTCGAAAACAGTGCCGAATTGAGTCGAATACGTTGCTGTCAGACCATAAAGACATAAATCTAAAAATAATAAGCACCATTTTGGAGCCAAGCATAGAGAAAGCTCGCGAGGACCACTTGAAAGATTTGAGGTGAACGGCAACTGGTTTTGGCCGAGTGGCCATGCTTTCCGGGTGCGCAAATACGTAGTTGTCAACCCGGTATACCGATATAGAAAAAAAATCATTTCGCGTCCAGCGGAATACAGGCATACAAACTTATCGAAACTTGTTGGGCTAGTTGGCAACTCGTCGTATTGTAATTTAGCGCAACTTGGAACTCATTAAAAACACTAACACATTCACAGTTGCTGGCGCCCATGCAAGAAACACGCACATCACTGTGTGTTGTGTGTGTTTCTTGGATTGAGACGAGTGTGCATGTGTGAGTGCACATGTTTGTAGGGTTGCAGTAAATTATTTAAACTATGACGGCAGACTAAAGCGTTCTAAAGTCTCCACTAGCAAGGACGCTGTATGAAGCGGGGGAGGAAGAAAAGAGGTGGGTTACCTCAGCTTCGGGATAATCCTTCATGGCCGACAGAACGTCCTCCCTAGAAAGGCTGAACAGTTCCGAGTAGCCTACAGATCGGACATCAGCCGTTCGCCTTTATGAGCCCAGAACAAGAGGAAGGATAGGAGAGAGAGAGAAAGGAACGGTGACAGAGAGAGGGTAAAAGAAAACAGGAAGTGAGAAAAACGTTGAAAGACTCGCAGAGGCCAAGGACCATTAATGCTGTCATTGCTTGGCATGGTGAAACTAACCTGTAACTGCTAAGCCCAACCATGTTAGGAAAGAGCTATGAATCAAGAAGTTCAAGTGAAAATAACTCTAGGCATGCAACATGGACACGAGGAAGAGGTCAAGACAACACAAAAGTTTTACGTCTCTTTGTCCTAACCTCTATCTTGTGTTCTTGCTGTCGAACTACCACCTTTTAACCCAAAGACCACCAAACTACCTTTGCTCTCTGTCATTTTGGAAGTGGCCACATTTACTGCGTCTTACTTCCTATTTATTCAAAGTAAAGCTTGATTACACTGGAAAACGAAGCCGCAATTAAAAGTTTAGCAAGGCTGAATTCGTCTGCGTCGGTCTAGACTTACTTATCTTCAGCCCCGCCGTTTTGTGTGAATATAAGCAATGTTGAGTTGCATATTTTACCCGGTATGAGGCTGGCTATTACAGACTTTGTCCATGAATGAGAGTTACCGAGTCGCCATCCACGCTGAAGTTAACGTCTATTTGAGATTTGATTTGTGTATTTTTGCTAGACTATTAATTTTTGATGGCACAAGAAGCACATCCAAGAAATAAGTTGGGCTGTTATCAGTGCAACGAGTGGCCAGGAATGGAAGTTAAGATTGTTTTTATCTGTTTTTTTAATATTTTAGAAAATTCTTATTCCAAAAATTACATAATGACAATTTGTCCTGACTTCTATGTATTGAAGCCACCCAAACTTACCTATTGAAGCCATCCAAATTTAAAATGCCGATTTCGCCGAAGAAGTCACCGGCCTTCATTTGAGTGAGCACTTTTCCAGTTTCGCTGAAAAAGAGAGCATGGAAATTATTAGTACGGAAAAAGATGGATTTGCGAGCTGCACATTCTGCAAACAGACATTTTAACGGGCTTGCAGTTATAGTTTCCAACGCGACAATGGACCAACCCCTACCGCTGCCCACTTATAAACAACAACAACAACAGCGCATGCACACACACACACAGACACACGCACTCACACACAGGAGAAAAGGAGACAGTAACAATTTTAACAGATGGCTGAATTTTAATTTGTTTCGTTTCATTTTGCCCTTTTTTGTGTAATACTGCTTTAATAGTAATTGCCTGTTTCATATCTGCTTGATCAGTTCAATTTGCCAATTTGATAAATGATTTGTTTAGTCGCTTAAGCACAGCTTATAGTACTTCTAGATCTATTTGTATATTGTTCTGCTCACAGTTCTCTGCGTCAGTTAGATAGCATTTTTTTGTTCATATAGATGTATCTAGTTTGTTATTACATTGTGTTTTGCGGTATTGTATTTCGCCCTGCTGAAACAACAGTTATGGTGACTGCAATAAAAAGAAATAATAATAATAAACAAATAATTAAAACTAAAATAAATAAATATTCATATATATATATATATATATATATATATATATATATATATATATATAAAAGTAAATAAAGACACGTGACTTATGTACACCGAAAACAAGGACTCCTTGTTGTTTGGGTGCAACTCACGTACTACGTCCTGCATAACTTCATCATCATTATCATCACCACCATTATCATCATAATCATAATCATCATCATCATCACCATCATCATCATCCTGACTACGTCCACTGCAGGGCAAAGACCTCTCCCAGGATCCGCCAATCAACCCGGTCTTGTGCTTTCTGCTGCCACGTTATGTCTGCGAACTTTTTAGCATAAATTCTTAGTTAGACCTTAATCAAGAAGCGTAGACTCAATAGCGCGGGCTCTTTTGAATGAACTTAAATGTTAACTCTGGCAAAAGCCTCTCAAAAAAAAAAAAAAAACCCAACGAATCTCGGCTGCATTGCAGCGTGGCACCCCGATTGTCCCGACTCGCTTGCTTCACCACTCGATTGAGAAACTGCTACGCTTTTCAAACTTTCGGAGCGCCAGTCGCTAAGCCTCATTCCGAGCGGCGCGCGAGACCAGAAGAAGAGGCAGCGGGTGCGGACGGCGACCGATGGCTTAGAGCTGCGCTGGCGTGTCGTGTACAAACCGACAGGCCGTTCTCAATATGCACGACGTTGCAGCTGAATAACCTGGTGAGGAGCTCGCGTCCTTTGTCCCGAGAGGCCCAATCCAGTCCGGAGAATTAAGTCGCAATTCACGACAGAGGGATCGCCAAGCATGTCACGTTATATAAGATGCCTTGGACGAGGACTAATTAATCAAGCTCTTTGGGTCACCTGTGCACACAGCGTTCCCGGAGAAGCCAGGCAACCTTGGATGCCCATAGTAGGTAAGAAGATACAAAAGCCCTGTATGTAACTAGCGATGACATTAGAATGTATTCGGTAAGACACATCCTGTGAAACTGTGAACAAGGCTCCCTTGTGGGGAGCCGAAACGTCTTTTTAATTTTCGTGTATTTCACCTTGGTCAGCGTTTTTGTTATTTTGCACTATGTCCTGTGGAAAAGCGTCTGTGGGAGATCAAACGGCTCTTTGTTCAATCAAAGATGGAAGTGGCCCCAATACATGAAAGATGTGCGATTGCCTCGAGATTTTAAGCGTGCCAGAGAACCTGAAATGTGCCACCACTGCTGCAATCCATAAAAGGTCAAGTTGCAGAAAAGTGAAGAATTGTAGGCAGAAAGTCTGATAAGTATCGCATAAAGTGTTTATCCAGGTAATTTGCAATAGTGTCAGATCGATACTTGACTTCATTCAATTAAGGCAGCTAAGCTGAATTCAGCAAGGTGCCTTCTACAATATTATACATCAAGTCAGGTATTCTATGCCATTAACCTGGTAGTTGAGAAATCTATATCGAGTGCAGTCAAAATATTCGGAGGATTTCAATGAATTGCGAAAATGCATTTGGTTTCGTAGATATACGAGTTATAGTTATTGAAGGCATTGTGGAACTAAAGCGTACGTGCAGAATACATGGCCAATTTAGGCAATACCTGGAAAAGCTCCAAACAATATCAAACAAATAAAATATCAGGAGTTTCCTATGCCGAAACAAGGACGTGACTATCATCACGATGCACCGTACACCGACATCAAACAGTACACGAAAAGTACATCACGAAAAGTACACCGACATCAAACAGTACACCGAGATCCAGCCTTTCGCCTACATCAAAATGCGAACGTGCGGCCGGGGTCGAACATGCAACCTTTGGGTGAGCAGCCGAACGCCTTAACCGCTATGCCGAAGCTGAGGAAAAAAAAAAAACCTGGAATAATTTTACGAAAGCGGAATATTATCGATCAGCAATGTAATATGGCAAGAGTGTATCTGTTCTAAGCTATTCACTGCACGCTTAAAGGTATTCGAGCCATTAGACTGGTAATCTTAGGCGTAATGAAAGGAGGCTAGTGTACCTCTGAAAAGAATAATCTGTTCGTGGTTGCCTTATTCAGAAATGATTAGTATTTAAGAAACGGTGGTTCGTGTTGTTATTTATCGTTTGCGCTACAAAAAGACAGTTGATTCGATATGTGGGGTTTAACATACCAAAACCACCATATGGTTATGAGAGAGAGAGACGCCGTAGCTGAAGGGCTCCGAAAATTTCGACCACCTGGGGTTCATTAAGCGTGCACCCAAATCTGAGCACACGGGCCTAGAACATTTCCGCCTCCATTCGGAAATGCAGCCGCCGCAGCCGTGATTCGATCCCGCGACCTGCGGGTCAGCAGCCGAGTACCTTAGCCACTAGACCACCGCGGCGGGGCTAAAAAAAAACAATTTCAATCCCCCCCCCCCCAAAAAAAAAAAACAAAACAAGAAGAAGAGAAAGGAGAATTATGTCAGGTATTTAACGTCTACCAATTTTTCGTTATTCAAACTTGAATAAAGAGCTGAATATTTTCATGTGTATTATTCAGGTTATATCAGTCTAGTAGAAATAGAAACTCTGTAAAGTTTCCTTACAGGGTATTGAGTTAATGTCAGTCCATCATTATCGATCGCTATTCACCAGCTGTTAGATGGTAAAGAGCTTATTGAACAGCAAATAAGAGGCAATCTCCGTGCCTCTTCCGAAACGGTGCCTTGGTCTTGTTTGTTCCAAAATTAATCGAACCGCCAAACTGCTCTTACCGAAGCTGTATAATTCATTTTTATTGAGCTAAATTAGCGTTTACTTCATACATGAGTAGGCCACAGCGTGACTCAGTAACGAACGGTGGTTTTGATCCTTAATTACCGGATAGGATTGTGTGTCATAGTACAAGAACGTTATCAGTGTTACTAGTGTGGGTGGTGACATTATTACCATTTCAAGCCTGCAATTCAACCGCGACAAAGCCATTGAAAGGAAACATTTTTTTTGTTTGCTTGGTAATAAAATAAAAAAATATTAGTTGCTAAACACATTAGCTCGGCTCGTCGAAACCTCAACTTTTCCTTCCATTATCGAGGGAATGCAGGCGTGATGCCAGCCTTTCTAGCGAGTGCACATCATTAGTTCCGCCCATTGATGTACATATTTCCGGGGATTTGCGCGTTCCATGTATGATCTCATATACTTCATACACAACTTTTTCTTGGTCCTTATTTGTCATCAGTTTCTATGCTCTGTACGTACACAAGGCGTTATAATTGGTTTTTAAAGTGTTTTATTGCCAGTAAAATATTTTTGTTTGTCACTTAATGTTTTGTCATTCACGGTGCTCTTTTTCTTAATTGAACTAAGATTTCCACCCAACTTTAGGCTAGGGAATGAGATGAGTTTCTACCCTTATTACATTTTTGGTAAATTCTTTGTTGTCAACGAATTCAATTCCATTCAATCAACGTGGTGCTTCACAAACCTTTTTTTTTCCCTAGACATCGTGAAGCTAAAACTATCGATTCAAATACAGTTGCACGCAGTAACGCTGTAAGCGTTGCGCGCGTCAGTTTCATTCCTTAATTTCTGTTTTATGATGAAGCTGACCTACTTCCATGATGCTTTCTAAACTACTCAGCTATAGCCGAACGAAGTCAGTGCTTTAAGAAGCAGCACGGCAATGTTACGACGAGGTAGTACGGTACGCAAGTGTGCCACCAGCAAGCGGCGCCAAGAGTAGTTCGTATACAGTTCTCAGCGATTCGTCATTTTAACGATACCACGGTGCGTGTGCCGTTCTCTTAACGGAAAAGTCGTGAAACGTCTCTTAATTTCGGAGGCTTTGCTTCTGGCTCTACCGGTCGTCCCGAGCCTTACCAAAACCCTTTCAAAACGTCTCGAGGGCAAGACAGGAAAGAGGAAAAATAAAGCGAATTGACACGTGACATTAGGAGTGCGTGGCTGGCTTGCGGTGAGGGTGACGGGGACTGCATTCGGCAAACAGTCGTTCATTCTGGGGCTCACGCGACGCGCGCCACCTGAACGCTGTGTTTTGAAACCACGGTGTGCAGCGCTACACCAGCGCCACCAAGAAACGTGAGCACGGTTGGCTACCAGATGCAGTTACCGTCCGTCGCGGGTGCTCTCTCTCTCCCTCTCACCATTAGCCTCACCGGCTGAAGCGACGTGCTCCGACCATTGCGTTTCAATCATCTAACACCATACATACATACATACATACATACATACATACATACATACATACATACATACATACATACATACATACATACATACATACATACATACATACATACATACATACATACATACATACATACATACATACATACATACATACATACATACATACATACATACATACATACATACATACATAAACGAGATCCGGAGTACTCACCTGATCACTTCAAGGATGCCATCGGCGATGATGAACATCTCTCGCGCGACCTCGCCCTTGCGGCAGATCAGATCCCCGGGGGTGAATATGTAGGCACGCATCTTGAGCACTAGGTCGTGCAGGAACTCCGGCTGGCACTCTTGGAAGATTGTTACCTGCGTTTGAGAAGAATATCATGTAGCAAACCTATGTCATCATGAACCACATCATCGGTTACCTATAGTGTGCTAACAAACTGGTGAAATCAGTGTCTTCGTCTCTCTCGCGAGCCTGATCTCGGTTGAAAATAATTCTTTATTGTTAGTACTGAACACGCTGAGGCAGTACTTGGCCTGTTGCTATGTCTCATCTTAAGGTCGAAAAACGAGCGAGGTGGATGTCCCAATACTGAAAATAAACCACTTTGTCAAAAGATGAATTAATGTTACCAGAAAAGCTGCCAGTGGGCACGATCGTTCGTCAGCGGAATAGTAAATGTACGCCGTGACTACATGTGGTTATAAAATGCTCGGAGGAAGTCGCAATCGTTAGCTCAGGCGTCTGGTACCAGCACACAAACGTCGGTGTTCACGAGCACAGATGTATTTATTGGCATATGTTACGATTGCTTTATATCGCGCTACCACAGTGAACCTCGGAGGCCGTGTAGAAAAAAGTAAGTGGTTGATATCTGCTCCGCCAGGCGCCACAATAATGCAAGCTGCCGCGCTCATTTGTTTAGTTTTCATTCATTACGGTGACAGTATATTAGCCCGTATAAAAAATATACCTGTGCTCTGACGCAACATGTATTCAATATAACTCTTGAGCTGAACCTAAGCTTTCAGTTTCGAACCAGTTTTATATGTTAGAAGACCTCCGAATGTTCAAAAAATTGATAGAAGGTGCTAAACCGAAAGTGCTTGGAATAAAAATATCAACGCCCAAACACTCCGTACAGATGGTTACCAGCGAATCTCAAACGTGCAGCCACAGGCAGTTGCAGACCTCGCAGCCAAGTGCTGCTCGAGAAACTCGAGCTGAAGGCGGCGTCCGGTCCTGCATCAGCGTTTTCGTCATTACCGCGTTGATGCTACTCTGCCCGCAATGCCGTTTCTTCGGCTTGCCGTTGTCGCTTGCATTTGTCTCGAGAGGCTGCCAGGTCCTCGATGCGTAGTTGATACTTGCGCTTCTCTACTCGGGCCTGTTCTTGTGCACGGACTACTGCATCGGTCCGGCTAACCCGAATTCTCTCACGAATCGGCTGGCGGCGGTGTTATTGGAAGTTGTCTGCTGATTGCGCGTTCGTAAAACCTTCGTGCGACACCGAACTCGTGGAACGCCCGTAATTGTGCCGGGATGTTTGTTTACATTCCTACTTTCCTATTTAGACCTGCTTGATGGTTTTCATTGACTGAGAGGCGAAGCGCGCGCGCGGGTATATGGTGACTAAATTACCTCCATTCTCATCCTCTCGCTTTCAATTCTCTCCAACAATTTCTGCCCCTCTCTCCGAACCTGTGCAGCGAGGTTGTGGAGGTGACCTCCACTAATACAGTTTTGGCACTGTACATTTTCTTCAGTTTTCTCTCTATCGCTCCGTCGGAACTACTACGAGCGGGCTCGGCTACACAGTAGCAAAGCGATGAACGACGCTCTGAATGCGCTCCCAAGGAAGAGTGCGCGCTTAGGGGTGACGTAGAGAAAGACGTAACTGATGGAGCAGCCAGTGGAGACGTTTATCGTCTCTCGTGGCGAACTAGCTTTTCGTTTCGCCTTGCCAAATACAGTTTTCGTTCTAGAACTAGAACCATTCCGGGGTTCAGACCCCTAAATATCCTAATGTGACCTAAACATGTTTTGTCCCAAGTGATTCGGTTTTCCTTCTATAAGCTGGCACGTAGGGAAATCAGTATACTGGTATTGGTGCTTCAGATTTCAAGCGTTAATGCGGTATACTCGGTATACAGCAAGCTTGGTGAGGTATACTGTTCGTTTTCTCAGAGAAGCTGCACCCTGGAGCCCGGGCAAAGATGTCACGTATTTAGTGCGAGAAATAGTCGCGTATTCTCGTCAGTAGCGTTCACAACCTTTAGGTATTGCTTTTAATAATAATAATAATAATAATAATAATAATAATAATAATAATAATAATAATAATAATAATAATAATAATAATAATAATAATAATAATAATAATAATAATATATGGGGTCTTACATTCCAAAATCAAGACAGGAAAATGACAGATGCCTTGGTGAAGGGCTCCGGAAATTTCAACAATCTGATGCTCTTTAACGTGCACTGACATATATATCAAAACGTTTATTTAAAAAAAGAAGGAAAAAAAAGTTACGGGGAGTATGTGGGTGGGGCCCCTATTCCAGGGCTGCACCGGATTTAGCGGCCCGCTACGCCTGTTCGAGGAGCGCTAGTTGCACCTCCAGATCGTCGCTGGCGAGCAGTCTCCGGCTGCTCCTTTCCGGAAATTTGCCGGCTATTAGCGGCGAGTTAATTTCAGTTGGCCTGTTCTGACAATCCCACGTTATGTGGGCGAGAGTGAGCCTGCCTCCGCACCATGGACAAATAGTGCTGTACACAGCAGGGTGAATGGCATGCTTCAACGAAAGATTTGGGTGTGGGTTTGTTTGTATACGGCACCAGTCGTAAGAGTTCCGCTGGTTAGAGCTGTGCGTGGTAAATTGCACTTTCGTCGCTCAAGCCGTTGGTTTTCAAGGATATCTCGCGGTAAAAAGCGGCTGTCGTCGGTGTGGAAGGCCACTCGGTTAGTTAGAGCACGAGTTCCACTGTCCGCTATCTTATTGCCATCGAGTCCTGCGTGACCCGGGCACCAGATGATAGCATGGTCCTGCGTTAGGTCTGGTCCTGATAGGCCAATGGTGTTGTGTGGTAGTGTTCCCATGAGAAAATGTTTCCACAACCGATGTCATTTTGCTCAGATAATATGAGCTCATAGTACATAGTGTCAAATGCGCTTTTCAAATCAAGAGTTACGACGAGATGTTCTGCACCAACCGTGGTATTGCAGGGGACCTCTTCCCGAAGTAGAAGGAAGACGTCCTGCATTGAAAACGTTGGCGAAATCCAAACATGCGGCCGTGGAATCGGCGAGAATAAGGGACGATCGTTCCAGAATATCCTTAGCTTTAATAGCAAGCGCGATAGCTAAAGCCTCAGCGTTATTCGCTGACGCGGCTCGAGCCATGGCGCAAGTCAAAAGGCCTTGACCCGAGGTTGGTCCTACGACTGCGAGCACGTACTTGTTCGTGCCGCATAGGGCGACATCTGTGTACACCGTGTTAGGATTGTCGCTTGCGAGCTCGTGCACTCCTATGGCCTTTTTGATATCCTTGGCTCATGTTTTTCTGGGATAGGGGACACTAGATTCTTGTCCCGCAGCTGTTTAGCCATGGACTCCGGTTCTCCTCCCGCTTACTGAGGACGAGCTGGTTAAAATACACGGCATAGCAATTTTCTCCCAGAAGCGGTTAAGGTAAGCATTTCCCGTCTAGAAACGAGCACCGCGGCGCGTAACTTCTCCCAATTTTTGTGTATACCGAGGGCTTCAAGGACGTTCTGTGGACGTTCCAAGTAGTAGGCCGAGAGCCGCCTTGTACGATGTTCGGATCAACACGTCTAGGGCCTTTATATGGGTTTTATAGATCTCCTTGAGAGGAAGACTATATATTAGCCGGCTGAGGACAAAAGCCTGAACCAGCTGGAGTGTGTCAGCTTTCTTGAAACCTTTTCGGTGATAGGTGACTATAAATCACACGGGAGATGCGCTACACCGCTGTTCTGAGAGTTTTGATTGTGTGGTCTAGTCGCGTGTTGCTTTGTAGCCAGAGTCCGAGAAATCACATTTATGTATCTCTTTTATCATGTGGTCTCCTAGAAAGAGGTTGACCGGCTCGTGAATGCGGCGGCCTCTGCCTCGGATTCTAATAACTTCACATTTATCGGGAGCACAGCTCATTCCGCTGTGATAAGCGAAGTCGTCAACAGTGGTCATTGTGTCTGGTAAGATTTGCTCTTTTTGTCCCTAAGAGCCACTGTTGGTCCATAGGGTAATACCATCCGCATAGAGTGCGTACCCTAGCCCTGAAACACCGTCTAGTCTTTTTTGCTAAGCGTCTTATGCCGATGTTGAAGAGAAGATGGTATAATATCGCCCCTTGTGGTGTGCCTTTATTGGGCATAAAAAACGGGTCTGAGCGTGTATTGCCTAGGCCTATTGCAGCAGTGCGAGAGGTTAAGATAGAGCGAACGTAGTCATATATCTTTCGCTCACAACCGATGTCATTTAGCTCAGATAATATGAGCTCATGGGACATAGTGTTAAATGCGCTTTTCAAATCAAGAGCAACGACGAGATGTTATGCACCAACCGTGGTATTGCAGAGGACCTCTTCCCAAAGTAGAAGGGTAACGTCCGGCTTCGACAAATGTTGGTAAAATCCAAACATACTAGTTGTAAAAAGGTTCCGATCTTCAATGTAAGTCGTGAGACGTGTGCCTTTCCGAATAATTTGCCAAGACAGGATGTTAGTATTATTGGTCTTAGGTTTTGTAGTTCGGGTGTTCTTCCAGGCTTCGGAATACGAATAACTTTGGCTTCCTTCCAATGTTGTGGAACCACGCCCTTCTCCCATACCTGTTCATTAAAATACCGAGTAAGCTGTTCCAGTGGTTCGTCGGTCATATTCCGAATCATCTCGTTTGTTAGCTAGCCAGGTTCAGGAGCCGTATTGCGCTTTGATGCCTGCGCGGCCGCGAATAGTTCTGCCTTGGAGATCAGTGCGTCGAGCACTGCGTTTTCTTGGCCTTGGTATGCTATAGTGCACGGAGGAGTCGTGACTGCGTGCGCTGACATGGCACAGCACATGAGCTTTTATCATTTCGCCTCCATCGAAATGCGACCACCACGGCCGAGATCGAACCCGTGACCTGCGGGTCAGCAGCCAAGCACCTTAGAAAGTGGTCTACCATGGCGGACCAAGTTCCGCTTTTAAAAATGCATAGCTGGCTTATACGACAGAGTTGGAAGTGTACCTTTTTTAGCGTCTTTAGATTGACGTGGAGTGCCAGCTCGGTCTTGAGCTTATCCGGCAGGCAGCCGAGGGCAGAGTTGATATCGCCTCCACCCTGCATCCTTCCTCTGCATGAACACAACAAAAGAAGCTGATCAGATCACTTAGGCCATGTCACAAAAGAACAGGGGCTATTGAAAGTTCCCACACCTGAATCACGCAGCATCTGAAGACACACACAAACTTAATGAAAACGAACAAGCAGGCTAAGAAAAGTACAAGGGACGTAATTTGTACTATGTTGACTGTATTGTAATAATTGTGATATAAATGTCAAGAAATTAATGGGGATGTAAAAAAAAAAAACTTCCCACTGGCAGGTACCAAACCTGCGACTTCTCGATAACGAGATATAGAGAGACAGGAGGCTCTGATAAAAAACAGAGCATTCTGCTGGCGTACACAAAGGTGCCAACACGCTACTCTGTATGGAGAAGGAGATTCAGGAGAGAAAGGCCCATGAAAGAGACGGTAGAGAAGAACAAGAGAAAAGGTTAAGTGAAAGCCAGGGAGGTTAACCAGAAGAAAGTTTTTAGTTTGCTACTCTGCACTGCAGAAAGGGTAAGGGGAATAGGTAGGTAAGGAGGAAAGACAGGAAAGGAGCATGAGAAAAAGAGAAAATATCACGATTGGGGTATGTAATGTAAGTTACGTCACAGGTAATTACGTGGATGTCCCCAAGAAACCTGAGTAAAAACCATAATCTAGCCATGCTTAGAAGCGAACGTGTGTTGCCGAAATCTATGGCTGGCTGGGAAGTTGACTACATTCGACTTTAGAGACAAGTCCTTTTTTCGCTGTGTGTCAGTGCTAGACAAATCGACCTTGAATGGTGGTTGTTCTCCCGACCATTTGATTGGGTATTTCAGGCTGTTTCTACGATGACATCTTCTTGTCATTTAGATTTGTTTTCGCGTAACAATGCGTGACACAAATAAAACAGCTGTGAAGCATTTAAGACCCAACGGAACAGACATGGACCTACGGGCACGGCATAACTTGGCTCTATTACGCACAACTCACTCATCTTTAAGGCAAGTACACAGAGTACGCACCATTATCATACTTACAACCCATTCATTACCTCAATGATCACATCCAGAATAGCGTCGGTATATTTATCGCTCTCTACTGTAGTCAAACTGCTCGGTCCTATCTTCCGATTAGCTAAACCAGCGAGTTTTCGGTGGTACAGGAAATCGAACCCAGTACCTCCTGACATGGTTGTGGAGGCTCTTACAACTTCGCTGCCATCTGTGCACACAATTGTACTCTATTTCTCTTTCTCTATTTTAGATGCGGAGCATCTTATACTCGCGCCTTGTAGTGCGCCGTCCGCGCCGTCCACACCGCTTCTCGAACATTCGACAGCTGACGCGCGCGCATGCGCCGTCGCGCCGTCGCCCACTCTTCCACCATCTGTGCATCCCTTCCTCCTCTACACACCGCGCGCGCTTCACTCCTCCACCATCTGTGCCCCCTTCCTCCTCTACACACCGCGTTCGACATCTACAATTCTCCTGATTCTCCAGTGGACGCGCATGTGGCGTCGCGCTTCGAGAACATTCAACAGCTGACAGTGCATGCGCCGTCGTGCTGTATATATACTCAAGGTCGGCGCTCGCTCGCTCAGTTGCCGCTCGTCGGTTGGTTTGTACGGCGCGTCGACGTCCAAGGTCGCGGTGAAATGAATTCCAACGAATCCACAAACACAATGATCGACGTCCCTTCGACCAGCGCCGCCCTTTCGCATACGTGTGTACGTGTTCACTCATTTAACACCCCCTCCTACAACCACGTTAACCAATTTAGCCATCGACCCAAGTAAGTCGCAATTTAACACCCCATTTCACAACCACGTTAACCAATTTAGCCATCGACCCAAGTAAGTTGCACTTTAACACCCCGTTAACCAATTATATGCTCCGCATCCTCCTCAGTGTTCCCCCGAGGGAAGCTGCGGGCAATTTTTTTTTACTTATTTTACTGCGCACAGAAGACACGGACAAGGAATACAGAGACACGAGTGCTAACTCTCAAACATTCATTCTTGGGAGGATATATATATATATATATATATATATATATATATATATATATATATATATATATATATATATATATATATATATATAACCAAGAACGAACACATAGCATGTGCGTCTATGTTGTCTTTGTCTTCTGTGTGCACTAAAGAAAGTTTAAACATGGATACATACCAACTCTTCCGGCTATCAGTTTTACCACTCTTTGATTTGATTGATTGATTGATATGTGAGGTTTAACGTCCCAAAACCACCATATGATTCCAAAAACCACCAAACCACCATACCCTCAAAACCATACCGCCATACCCGTCCCAAAACCACCATACCACTCTCTATATATTTTTCTAATACTAGTATAAATTTCTTAGAACGAGGATGGGGCAGCAAACATAGCGTTTATCGCGTTAATTTTCTAACCATACGATTTCTTGATTTCGATATGTCTGACTTTTCCCATTTTCTTTATGACCAACGTACACTTCCATCTCCCTGAAACGGCCAGCTGGCTTTAATTGCTTAGATTAGAGGACAATGATCCTTTATTGAATATGTCACTAAGAAGGTAGGGTGCCGCACAGATCTGAGAAATTTGAAGGCTGGGAAGGTGGGGGATAACACTCACTGGGCCGACAACTAATCGGAGGATTTAAAAGCGTCGGAGCAGCTTCGATGGATCTGAAGCAGGGCATATTGTTACTCATAGTAGAGCTGGTAGAGTGGGTAAAGGGCGGAGGGTGTGAGTTGACAAATGTTATCGCTATTGCGTTCAACGGAGAACATACTTCCGCGTAATGTCTTAGTAATTTATCCCCAGTCCTATGAGAACTACGCATATGCTACAAAAACAAAAAGAAACCAAAATGTCAGTGACCCCCCTGCGATGGTAACTGATCACTCTGGTGGAATGGATTTCGGCGGGATTAAAATGGCACCAAACTTATCGCGTGACAAGGCACAAAAGCACTTCTCGCCCTTTGAACAGGAACTATTAGAACGAGACACTTCTATTTTAAGGGCTGTCACTGTTCAGTTTTATATTGAAATCGAACCAAGCAGGCGAGCGACCCAAGCAGGCGAGCGAGAGAGAAAATAGGCCTGACAACGAGGTAAAAGGCTGCACTTAGAACTAACGCCAGACTTGTGAATGATAAACAAGCAGAGAAAGAACTGAGCGTTAAAAAAGAAAAAAAAATGCATGGGAGAGATTTGGCTGTAAAATATGATGTATCAATGATCGTTGTAGCACCACTCACTTTGAGGGCTAAAGAAGAGAGAGAGAGAAGATAAGCCTTACAATGAAGAAGGCAACACAAAGACAAAGTCCGAGAGAGTCATGATGTTAAACAAGAGTGAAAAAAACAGTGTAAAAAGAAAATAGAATTGCAATCGCCTGTTAAAATATGAGGTATCGTGGATCGTCGTTGCGCGACCCAGACAATAGACGGAGAAAGAAAGAGAGAGACGGGAGACACTGTTCTAGTAGGCATCAACAGTACGTTGAACTCCGGAGCCAACGGAAAAAAGCCTGCTATACACCTTAACGGGGCAGGTCTTTTGGGAAAGGGGGCATAGCGGGAAACGGGAAGTGTAAAATAAAGGAAGTGAACAAGAATTGGCGGAAGCGAACGAGAATAGGCGAGCGACAAGACGAGGGTGAGCGTTTGGGGTTGGCCAGCACTTGAAGTGCTTGGACACACTGGTCTCAACGTACTGGAGAACCGATGGGCGTCACCACCACCGCAAAAAAGGGTGGGTTCGCATTCCCCTTCCCCCACTTCTCTCAGGCGACGGGAAGTAAATGACATCTTTCAGCTAGGTCGAGAGCCGTCCATTTTGGGGATTTGCGCTATCATCTACTATTTAAGGGGACAATGGCGTTCAAAGACCTCTCCTTGGCTGCTGGAGACACAGATGAGGCCTACAGCAGATTCTTGGCCTCTTTATGTGGGCTTGATTTTTTATTTTGTTGCCCCACTCACATGCGGAGCAAGTAAGTGTTTTTTTATAAATGTTTCACACACACAAGGAAAAAAAAAGGCGCCGGGCAAATATATACGAGGATAAGTCGGAATGGAAGAGAGAAGAAAGAAAACGAGCAGGAATTGCAAGAAAGAGTGGTAAAGAAAAAAATGCTACAACAATTTCAGGAAGTGTGAATAAAGACAATGTGAGAAAAAGAAAGAATAGACAAGAAAAAAAACGATTTTTGTAACTATCAGGACTTGTTTCATGACAGTTGTGCTTCAAGCGAGGGTAAGTGCTCATTGACAGTTGTGCGGTCACACCCTGACGAAATCTTCTGTGAAGTGTGAGTGCTTCGAGTGTGCGAGCATTTATGACATGTCAACATTGCTGTTGCGTGGAAAGAAGGAAGAAAAGCGAGATAAGGTAGGGAGGTTACCCAGACTTACGCCTGGTTAGCTACTCTACATTGGGAGAATGGGAAAGGAGAGCATACTTATTAGAAACAGAGAGAGAGAGAGAGGAGGGAAGGAAAAGAAAGAAAGGAAGAAATGGTTAGTAGGTGTGCTGACGCGTACGTAGCGGTGCAATTATTTTAAGGGACCGGAATTGCGAATGTGAATGTCCATTACCGTGTAGCCTTTCTTTCGCTTTATGGGTGTTTGACAACTTGACGATTCAAACGATAATGTAAGAGAACAGGAGTAGCCGGGGTGACTATCTCCTTAAACAAACACAAAGAAGGAACTGTAGTTAGAATGGGACTGACAGGCTGTGAAGCGCACAAAGCCCATAACGATCAATGTACGATATTCAGTACGGTTTAACACATACTGTTACGCTGCCATGCATATATACGCCATGTAGGTCCTAATATTAGGGTTGGAGAAAAGGCCAGGACAGTATCTGATAAGTTGTGTTATTCGTGCCATGCTGTACAGGACATGCATGCCGAGTCGTTTGTTCCGCGATACCATTCACCATCCTGTCATGCATCCTATAACACAGCAGCCGTTAATAAAGCTGTTAATGCAAGGACGATTATCCCACCAAAATGTCAGGAGCCTAGATAGAGTCTGTCTTGAAAGTGATATCTGGCTGCCAAAAATGCTTCGTGCTGTAGTAGCGCTCTTGTTTGGGATAGTTGGCGCAATTTTGAACGGGTAGAGCAGAAAGGCGTGAAAAATACACGGATGAAGAAATATAGAGCACAGGACGGGAGAAATCATCCGTCCTGTGTAGTGTCGTGGCTCTCGGCGCTGTTCACCAGTTGTTGCGGAAATCAGCACTGTTTACCAATTGTTGCGGACCGGGGTCTGCCCGGTCTTTTGGGGTAGCATGGTGTAGCTTTGGGTTGAGGAAACAAACGCTGACAAAATGGGGATACGAAAAACAAACAGGTTTATGGCACTATTTACAATTATACAGCATGAGGTGGGAGTTCACAAACCACAAGCGTGGTGGTTGAACCGTTACTTGATTCAGAGCGACGTCCCGCACTCTGCGGCGTCGTTATAAGCCCTGTCGAGCTCCTCCTTCTTGAGTGGAACACCAATCACACACACACAACAGGCGAGGAGTACGAGCATGCACGGCCCACGTGAACATCCAATATTGAGTCGTGATCACTGCACTGCAAGGTGGCGCCAGCGGGGCTCTTCCTCGTCGTGTGTGTGCCGCTGGTCGAGGGGTCCCAAGCTCCTGACAGCATACATCAAACGGTCCGCCGATCTGTTCGCTCAATTAGCAGGGCAATTTGCGGTGGGGCCGTGGTTTCTTCCAAGGAAGATGCTGTATGTTGTCCTCTCTGGAACGGCCTACGGTGTCGTGGCGACACGACGTCTCATCCTCCGGCTAGCAGGGACAATACCTGGCGGGCATAGGCAGCCGGCCAGTCAGCTACTTGTTTGAGGATTGAAAGAGCGCCGCTCCCCCGTCCGCTCTGGACGCTAGTTCCGAGAGAACTGGGGTTCCAGGCGTGGGAGCACTGCCCGGCTACGCTTCTCAGCGACAGCATAGCGCCTACTGCCGACGGTCTTAACAGTAGGCAGCACTGGCATACTTGTTCACGCTGTACCTGTACAGGGTACTTTTTTGCAACGTTATGAGTGTAGTGGCAAAGCCACCTGCGTGTCTCGGGTATATGTCATCAGACGAAGAACTTTTCGCGCATCTATTCGCTCTTTGCTTTCTTTCTCATCTTTCATCCCCATTCTCTCTTCCCTTAGTGCAGGGTAGCAAACCGGATGCTCCGATTCCTGGTTAACTTCCCTGCCTTTCCTTATTTTATTCTTTCTCCCTGACCAAAATCTATAAAGTTACGTCTTGTTACCTCTTTAGAAATAGCATGGGAACGGCTTTTACAGGCTTTTGAAATTTTACTAGATTTGACCTGAATATGAGAAAGAAATTGAAAAAGTGCATCGCATAGTGTTCGTCATGAGTAGCATGAGCGATGCTTGCAGTAAGATTCTATTTTAACATTTTGGTAATAACCTACCAAGTAAATAACTTGAAATTTCTCTTGGTTAAGTGGGTAAACGCAGGTGAATACGTGTGTGCCCTGTAGGGCACATACACACACGTGTAAGTCACGACACTTAAATGTGGCGACACTTGGAAGTGTTTAAGAAAAGACTGAACACTGCAAGCATAAGCGTTATGTTTGCAGACAGGCGTTGAAGTTGTTAGATCAAGTTTACACGACATAACCGCATCTTTCCGTAATTAGTCTGCTGACTTCAAAGACAGCACTAAAAACAAGCTAAGTGACAGAGGTATGAGTAGGAAGCTTGGAGGCTACATGCTTCTACACTTCCGAACAGCACTACCAAATATGAGCGCTACCGAATTTGAAAACAACCAGCCGGCGAATTCGCAGCGCTTCTCTTGTTTCCCCACTTTTTATTAGTCACATGAAGTTTCAATGACTCAGTTAAACGGCATAAGTGCAAATCGTTAAGTACTGGGTACTCCTACGCTCTGTGTCCTAATCCTTTTTTCAACAATCTTATTTTTTGTTCAATCACATATCACATAATCACACAAACCAAAGAGTCTGCCAATGATATTCCAAGGGTGGAACTACTCGAATAAGTTTTACAACCTAAGAGAAGCTGACGCGTAAGTTGGCGGTAATTTCGAGCACAAAAAACATATTCACAAAAACGAGAAGACAAGTTCTTGTGAATGTGTGTCTTTTTCGCAAAAAAAAATTGTGTCAACTACGCACCATCTCAACAAAATTTAAGTTTTGTTGGGCGCGCAAGATCGCGCTGAAAGGAAGTGTGCAGGAAGTGACAAGTAGCAAAGGAGTTGAACAAGAAAGTACTTGAGGGGTTTCCTAGTTCCGTAAACCACCATAAAAAAGTTAGAAGCAACTGGACATTAAAATATCAAACGCGGAAATGCATTAGGTAAAAAATGCGGCAACAAAGTAGACAAAAAATAATAAAGAAAACTGGAAGCGTCTAGCCTTTTCCACGTACCCGTTGGACACACGGAAGAAGTTGTACCGATGACGCAGGTTCCGACGTCGCCACGTAGTCCAGCAAGTCTGAACCACACAGGCCCGCTACGCTAGGAATCACGATAACAAAAGACTGGGGCACACAGACCGACGTCCTGAAGGAAAACGATCAAGATTTGTCTGTGTGTGTTTGCATGGAATGAGAATGGAGGGTGTATGTGAGAGCGGCGGATATGAATAGGCCCCGGACGAGCCTGAAGACAAATGAAGGGCCAGTCTGGCGTGGACGGGGCCCGCAAGGTATTGTTCCGCCAGTCATCATGATGTCGCAGACGGCATCGGGCATGACAAGAATTGAAGAGGGTTTGCGTGGGGGTAGTGCGAGTGGGATCACGGTGCGGATTGTTCTGCTGCAAAAGTGAGATTACAGTGCACTGCTTCTGCTTTTCGTTCCTTTCATACGAGAGAGATGGAGAAAGGAGCAAATGTAAGGAGGTCAACCACACCTGCAGCGTTTGGTTTGCTACTTTACACCGCGGGTAAGCGAAGCGTCGTCTGCAACGGGTACGGCAAATTGTGGCCTCTGCAATTGGCACCTGCTAAAACGCAGCCGGTGCTGATCGCAGAAGCTACGGGTGAACCATTACCACCGAGATTAGTCAGCGACACACCTTTGCTGACCTTGGAGGCCACAGAACAATAAACGGTGTTCTCGCGGCAGATGGCGTTACCACTTCGTTCGTATAGGAACCAATGTTTTTTGAGCAGTGCCGGCCTTCCATAGGGTGCATATTTTCAGACGAATTTGTTTTGCAGAATAAATCATAGGTAGCGAAATACTGAAGCCTCAATTGATGATTGACATACTTTCTGCAAAGGTGGCTAGTCTCAACTTACAGGTTTTTTTTTTTACGAATCAGCTCAAGGCGATGCGCCGATTTTTTTTCTTTTTTTCAAGTAATGTAATAACCCGCCCCCACCCACCATTTTCTTAAAACGTTCTGTCCCGTACCTGTGACGCCATGAAGACGTCATCACGTGAAGACGATGACAATTCTCTGTGCCACTTGTGTTGACGCCAATGTTGATTTTAGTGTCTGATGAGACATCTTTGACTTTCTCCTTCAAAAGAAGCAGATGACTTGCACACTGCAGAAAAGCTTTGATAGTTACGTCCCTGATTTGCGACATTTCCACCCCCCATCCCACAACTCCTCTTGTCGCCAAGGGAAACGTGTGGTGCACAGAACTATAGTGTGCCGCGTTAGACCAACAGCTTCATCAAACGCACAACGTATATAAAACGCAATCGATCACTGTGGATACGCAGGGAAACGCGTCATAAAACGTAAAGCAGACCATGTGATGGCACTGACATTGGATGCATTGAAGCAAGGGTGTCCACGTGCCACTTACCTACTGGATAAAAGATAATCTATTTTTTGCAGTAATTTTATTTTAGCATGCGTTGCCTGCCTAAAAGGGACACTAAAGGCAAGTATTAGGTCGACGTTGATTGTTGAAATAGCGGTCCAGAAGCCTCTTAGTGTTACTTTTATGCCAAGGAAGGGCCTATCTTTAAATAAAATCATGTTTTAGTAGTCCACATCGGGTTAGCGCGCTTCAAATTCCGCGCCTCAAAAAGCGGACTCACAGGACCTACCTACGTCACTGTTGCCGTACTCAACGTTTGCCGGCTTTACTGTGCTAGTAGCAGCAGACTGGAAGCAGCGGGAGCCACAGCAGCAACAGCAGCCTTTGATCAATTTCGCGCCATTGGCTTCGACCTTGCAGACGTTTTTGTTTTAACTGCGCTCCACTAGATGGCACCACCTATCTCGTGTAACCACGTGAAAATTGAATCTTTGAACCACTCGCGCCATTCCCCATAGTAAAGTCCAGCGGTTACTTTTTCCGTGATTAATACAGAACCGAACGAGCAGCATTTTATTGCGTCTCTTGATGTATGAAAGGTTCTTTATTTAGTGCAGTTAGATCGATTACTAGTGTATAACTGTAGGCGGTGCGTCTGATGTCATCGGTATCATTTTGAAAATGTCCTACTGCGGCGCTTGTGTTCATGTGCATTGACATTAATTTCTCGGTAAGTAGGGTACTGTTGTTTATAGTGCTGTCGTTTTAGATGTCGTCATACATTGAGCTTTCACTCTGACGTAAATTGTTACTTGAATTTAGTGCCTCTTTAATCTGACAGTAAATGCCACCTTGTGGCGAGTGCGTACTGACTGAGCGCACATTTGATTTATGTCCTGCAAAAACACACATTCGCTTTCCTGTCAGTAAATCGTATATATATATATATATATATATATATATATATATATATATATATATATATATATATATATATATATATATATATATATATATATATATAAAGATTCAAGGAAAGGCAGGGATGTTAACCAGACGCACATCCGGTGCCTTTACTGACGTACTTACAGACGAACGTCCATAAATCAGTTTTATCTAGCACAATAGGCGTCTTCGTAGCTTTTTCTGGGTTCATCTCATCATTTTCCTAGTACCTATTTATGATGTATAATCAGCTCGCCTAGATTAACACCTTGTTTGTAAAGTAGGCGTACCCCATAGCTCACTCATTGTCGGTCCTTCACAAATTCACAGTGGGTTGTCATGCGGTTGCAACCTAGGCCGATAACGCATCAAGAGGAAATATAGAATCAGACTGAACCCTAGGCTTGCCTACCATCAGACAACGCGGCGAAAAATTGCGCTGATAGAGGATCACTACAGCATGTAACGGCTTGACAGGGGAGTCTGCTTCAAGCCTAGTTTAAAATGATAAATTATAGAATGCACTAAATTATGTAAGCTTTCCACGTCGTCTCGCGTCATGATACGCTGGATTTATAGAACGATACTTCTTAGAGGGCTATGACATATTCAGGATCACTGGCAGTGCTCGGTGCGTCAGATGTTTTAGGCCTTTTCTGAGCATGATTATTGCCCAAACGTTTATTGACTCAGCAGGTTTAACGTTTCGAAACCACCATGTGAACATGAGAGACGCTATAGTGGAGGGCTCCGAAAATTTCGAGCACCTGTGGTTGTTTATTGCGCACCGAAATGCGAGCACACGGGCCTACAGCATTTTCGCCTCCATCGGAAATGCAGCCGCCGCCACCGGGATTCGATCCCACGACCTGCGGGTCAGCAGCCGAGTACCTCAGCCACTACACCACCACGGTGGGGCTTATTGACAAAAAGTCCCCAAAGTCAAACCCTCTGATGACTTTCAATGACACACCTTGCCGTTACTTGTATGCTCAAAGTATTTTGACAGTAAGTGTCACGGTCCCCTTGTTCTTTGCAACAGCGTTTCGCTTCCATTTTTCGTACAAACAATTTTCAAGGTTTTGTATGCCAAAGCAACGTTATAATAGGCGACGTTTTAGAGAAGGTGCTTAAGGTTCTTTAACACGCCCCTTTACCTAAGCACACTGGCCTGTAATTCAGCGTCCAACGAAATGTGACCGCCACGGCCGAGATTCAATTCAGTGGCATTCGGGTCAGCAGACAAGCACCATGATCACTAGGCTCTAGTAACGGGTCTATTTGTTGCATAAGTTTTTCCTTCATTTAGCCTTTTGTGTTGCTATATTGTAAAGCTTCTTACACACTGCTTTGAATGGGCGTTGGAGATTGATGAATAAATTAATGCATGATGCTTCCAATGCCGACGTAAATTGCGCGCAAAAAGATCCTTGAGTAAACCTGTCAGAACTTTTAGCTTTATTCCCACAATCAGTATTTAATGCGAAGCATTTACTTGCGTTCTGAAGGTGCTTTCAGCTTCTATCTAAGCATCTATTTTTCCATATATCTGTATGGATGCCTACGTCTGGGTGCTGTCGTGATCATCCACATTTCTTGAGGTGAATCAAAATTAGTATGAAAGGGTGAGATGGTTTGGCCAATGTGACCTACTAGTCGTGACTTGAATAATGTCAAAATCACGTCGTGTACGCTGTCAAACACTTTCCGCCAAACAGTGGCATATACCCGCCAGTGGGTATGTGACCCTGGTATGCGCCACAGGTGATCGACAGTTTCAATGTATACATACGCAAGAATGGCGACAACAACAGAATTGGTAATTTAAATGTGAGAGCGTTAAGAAAAACTGATAACACAATCGTTGGTTGGACGAACATCAGAGTCTCAGCAGAAATCGGGCCCAAGCTTTCTGCGTGGCAATCAAATATTCTACCCCAGAGCCATGCCACGTCTCGGTACTCTTTTGGAAACTATTCAGGTTCAGTTTTAGCGAAACGTCAAGTGTGATTTGCAATGCTGGCTATTTAAATTTATAAAGATTACGTACGTGCGCTTATGATACAACCATTTCATCGGGTTAACGTCAGTTTTTAAGTACCATCCACTGAAGCCAATTTAGGTAGCAGTGTGCAGGGTGAGCCCAAGCGTTACGTATCAGCTTACTGTTTCTCGTGTTGTTAATACTCATGCTTCTGTTGGCGTCGTTTCGCAAGTGTAAACAATTGATTAAATAAAACATGTGTGTCTGTACAACATTTTTACATACATTTAGTGTCATTTAATAACGTGTTGCTCAATAACAAAAAACAACACAGTCACCTTTCCTCCGCATGCATCGCATAACGGCGTTTCCCATTGTACGTGGGATCTTCAATTTATTATTAACCAAGCATTACGAAATAACACGCGTCATCAGAGTTCTTTTTTTTAAACTTTCAACGAAGCATTACGTAATAAACTACCCTAGCACACGTACGAAGACAGCAGTAGCGGTAACCATAGTAACTGGCGAAATGACGTAGCTCCAACGTTGTTTGCTCAAAGAGGGCGAAAAGGCATTGGAATGAAATAAAAGGGTTTTCAACAGCTTCAACAGTAGCTGAGGAGTGGAACTTAAACAAGCCCGCGTCTACGGTAATCTAAGCCACGTCATAAAAAAAGAAAAAAAAGAAACAATATTTAAAAAGGCCAATAAACAAAAGCAGTGCCTTACTATCTTACAAGTCTTGCAGACTCTATTCGTTCTGTCACAGGGTCAACTGTCACGGTCTTTGTAGATTGCAAACCCTCGCGGGGATCAAGGCACTGCCGTTAAGGCATGCAAAGAATATTTTTTTTTCAAATAAAAATTGCTAGCTGAAAAAAAAAGCGAAACAAGAGAGGAAAAGAGCCATGTATGCCTACTAAGTGGCTAGATATCCGACAAAAAATAAAGAAAGAAAACGAGGTACAAACATAACAAACAGAAGGAACGCGGGTAATGACGCAAAACTGGCTTCAGCAGTGCAAACAAGAATAGGGGAGAGAGCAAGAAAGACAGAAAGAAAAAAAGGAAAGGAACTGCTAAAGTGGTGCGAGAGAACGGCTGACGTTTCAATCTGGCGTTGGGCGTCGTTTCGCAAAGACAGTCGGGAAGGACAGAAACCTGTGTCGATGGACTCTCGAGTTGACGGCGGGACTGGTGGTACAGAAAAGAAAATGTTGGAGTCAGTAAAAAAAAACCGATAAACGAGAAACAACGTGACAAAGAGCTTGCTGCAAAGAAAGTATGTGTAAAACTGCGGCGTCGCCAACTGCTGGCGTAGATTGGGATATAGAGCCTGAAATAGAAACGAACCGTAGCCAACACGTATGTGGCTTGACAATCACGAGAGCTACTACAGGGGCTCTTCACTTTTTTTTATTGTTGTTGCTGCGCGGGTTTCTAGACGCCATATAGCTAGGGCAACCAATCTGGGAAAGCGCATGACAATCAGCTGCGTTATTTGTTCCGCTAGCGTTTTGTTTATTTCTGTTCCTGTTAACAATTTTTTTCATAGTTTAGGGAAGCCCAAGTAAGACGGAGGAATGAGCTGTCCACCTCGCAGCGAATGCGATTCCGTGCCTTTCACTCTACATAGTTCTTTTTTTAATCTTGGTTCTCTTCATTCCAGTCTACACCTGCAAGTGGCATTTGCTTCGCTCGGTTACACCCTTCCCTCCCGCTCTTCCATCCACCCCTCCTCCTCCTCCTCTTGTCTATAGAAAAAACACGTGCGCAATCGTACATCCCTTCCTCGCAGTAGGGAGCGTAATGGATGCTGGAAGCACGTATGCTTCCCTTGGCGAGCTTGAATACGAAACACACTGCGGGGCACTCGCGTCCGTTACAGTGGCCTGCTCAATTGGTTTACACAAAACAATGACGCGAGAAAAATATAAGTACAAAAGAAAAACGCACTAGCCGATCAAGTAGTTTGTCTTGACCGGCAAGCTGGTCTCGCTTGCGAGAAGCACACACGGTGTTTTGTGCACCTAGTGTCGTTCCAGGAAAAAAAAAAGTACTATTGCACCCTTCTTTTATTTGCCTTTTTTGTTTACCGCTTGAAAGAGGCAGAAGGGAAGTAATACTGAGCCTTTGAGAAAATGATCATGCTTCACTCTGTATTTCAAGAAAGACTGTCATGTGATTTTTTCCTTTTCTTTTTTCAGAGTCCATACTCGCCACGTACATGACTTTGCTTAAATAAACAAGTAAACTCTCTTCGAGCGTCATTGTACCAAATTTACGTTTTCAGCGTTAGCTACAACTTACGGCAGATATATCCAGCCGTGCTCGGACGGAGGAAAAATTGAAAAAGAGCTAAAACGTGCGGTCGAACACACGAAAGGTTCTCAGATTTGCGAACAAATGTGGTACACAAAATCTCATGTTCTTGCGACAAGATTTACACAGGATAAACCAGTCAGTGCGTAAGTATTATTAGTCAAAAGCATGCGCACCACGTTAAAAAATGGCGAGATTCTACCTGCCTTGCCGCAAAGGCGCTTGCAATCCAAGCTTTGATGGGACGGAAAATTTTGCATCGTTACGGGGACAAGCGCAACGTAAAATCACGAAGGCTTCTTACACGTCATTGGACGGTAACAGGCGTACCATCAATGTTCGGTAGTATTAGAGATATTAGAGAGTTTTAGTACTGCGTACGCTGCGTACGTGGCGGCGTTGCGTACGTAAGGACGCCACGTTCTGCGTAGTGCGCATGCGCAGACCGCAACGCGCACGTATCGCGTTACGTACACAGCCGCTACGTACGCACGCATGAGATGCGTGCGTGCGTACTTATGAGCTGATCACGCCGCTCTCGAACAAGTTCGCGACAGCGCGAGACTTCGTTTTCCAAAATGGCGGCATCGAAGGCAAGCACCGACCGGCTCGGTGGCTTAAAATATGGCCATAATCTGGCTATAACACTTGGATTGGCTCACATTGGCTGTCAACAACACGTGCTTCTATTTGGATCTACCAGATGGCGCAACACGCTTCACGCTCGTTACGTGCGCGGGTACTACGGCGTACTAAAAGCCGATTAGTGGCAAACGACGCCACGTAACGCAAAGCGCTTGCATGATGCGTACGTAGTACCATTCCGCAGTACTAAAACTCTCTACTATTACTGGCGGAAGTGTCATACCTCAGAGATAGTTTGCGTTATGTTCACCTCTGATCAGCTGATCCTGTTTTCGCCATTCTTATTACCTTGCACATACGTGATATTTGTTTTTTTATCACGCTTTTACTTGATGCCACCCTCCCCCATTTCTTCAATTAGTTTCGAAATAAACACGTTCATTGCGAGTCAGCGCCCTTGTATGCCGTTTCTTTTCCCGTCTTCGTTTTTTTTCGCACTGTTTATTCGTTCAAGACATCACTGCACTCTTGTCGCGGAGTCAAAGGACACAGAATAGATATAACGTCCCTCTTTAAAGGGTCTCGTACACGTGGCAAAGCCGGGGCTATTAAAAAGGAGTGAAAGGACGTTTATTGCGCCTTTATCGATGAGCCGAAGACACGTTTATTGGAGATAAGGCAGAGGTAAAAACCGACCAGCTGTCAAGCGGGGTGAGCGCCAGCAGCAGCAACAATTTTCCGTCTCTTACTCGTATTTCGATGGCGCTCCTGCCGGTGCCATATATCAATGCTACACGACAACCTTTTCTAAGAGTTTGTTCTCGCGGATGACGCCATATATATGTTGTTATAATACTTAAGAGGTCAGCTCTGCAAAAGACGTGACACCGTTGTTAACCGACGTAGAGCCACTATCGTTAGTGAAACCGCGCTGTAGCTGTACTTTATTTCTCGGAACAGTGGTTGTGACATAAGAAACCGCATACCCCTACGCAACCAGCTTTTTTTTTTCTGAACACCACGGATTCGAGGCTGAACGTCTACAAGGAAGTTTACTTTCACGTTTAAGAACGGCAAAAGCGCACTGAAAACGAAGGCACACACACTCATTGTGCTATGTGCATGTGCGCCATCTTTGTGCCTTCGTTTTCGGTGCGCTTTTGCCGTTCTTAAACACGTAGTGCCAACTGGCTAACAACCATGTCCTTCCGTTTTTATTCCCCTTCCCCCCCCCCCCCCCAACCTCTTTTGTGGTGCGAATTCGCCATTAGTCAGAAGATGACGTAAGTTAAAATGGGCACAGCTTACGCTTAAAAGAATACAAACGAAAAAGAAACTTGAAGAATCAACGAAGAAAAAACGCTTTCGTAAATCCGGATAACTACTTCTAATATTGTTCGTGTCGGGTCTTAGAACTTCACACTCTATGATTTAGAAAGGGGACTTGTTTCACAAAGAAAACTCTCGAACATTGCGACATCGTGTTGCAGCAGTAGTACGCTTCAGTGAAGTAATCTGAAAAAAGCCAAGTAACACTGCAGACTATTCCATTTGCGCAAGGCGCATAGACTTGGCTGCTTTAAAGTTTTTTGTTTCAGATGTCAACCTTGTAATGCACGTTTTTCATATTAATCACGTTGCCTTCTCAGAAACAAAATGTGCTCTTGCGCACGCCTTCATGTCATATAGGAACAAACAGGGCCATTAATCAAATGGGTATTTAAAGCTTATGGGCCCATCGTACATTTAGATTGGTTGCTGTGTGTGTGTATTTGTGTAGCGGCGTTCATCCACTCGGCTGTGAACCTACGTTTCTGTGCAGTGTTCTTCGATTATCTATTCTCCTCTTAAACCATCCTTAAACTGCGCCTGCCATTGGAAAGCTTTCGTAACGAGTCTCTCGACACGCGTTTTCTGTCACTGTTGTGCAAGAAAATTTGATAAAAAAAATTGCGCTCTTAGATATACGTTTGTGTTTTTTGAGGCTTCACGCCCTGTTTTATTGTCGCTTTAAGAAGTCGAAGGCGTTGTGCTAAGTTTACAACATGCTCCGCGTAAAAAAAATTCAGTTTTCAAATCTTTTAATAACCTTAACGTGGGCGTTGAATGCCACTGGTAAAGAAAAATAAAAAAAGCCAACAGACAGCGAAAAGTCAACGTAAACCCAATAGTGGAAGCTTGTGGTACACGAAACGTTATAGAATTCTATTTTCTCGACCTCTAAACAAACGTTCCACCATTTACCTGGTGTTGCAATATATACAGTCACCAGCTATATTATATGCACTGTGCACTACTTTAAAGAAGAAATTGGCATTTTTTGTGGTGGTAAGGTCCCGTGAACTTTTCCTGTTGGGTGTACAGGTGCTCCTAATATATAACGGAGCACGCGAGCTGTGGCAAGGCTACGCAAAAGTGAGTGCCAGGGGGCTCTCTATCAGAGAAATTTGTTCTTTATTGTGATACTGAAACGTGCCAGAAAAAAGTGCGGTCATTTCCGTAAAAAATAATAAATAACCGTTTCGCTCATGCATGGGGCGCGCTGGCACTCACTTATGTGTGCCCTGGCCACAGCTCACGGGCTCAACCTTGCTTTTGGGGCACCTGTACGTGGTATCATGCGCAGTATTCTCTGACTGAAATGCGACCGCGACCGCTGGCCCAAGACGCGCAGCCAGTGAGAACGCAAGCCTCGTTTATAGATACTGAAAGCGAAGCATGCAGTCGTGCTCACCTCGACCAGGAGTAGTCATACCATCGCTGTACTCTCCTCTGCATTTGATGAGGAACTTTGTGATGCCTCATGTACAGCTTGGCACCATCCTACGGGTAGACAGGAAGAAATTCAAACGATTTCGTCAGACGATGCATCACAAAATTGAACGAACAGGATCGGACAGGTACACCTCACCGCCGTCCCTCCTGCGAATGGCTGTTCATGCCAGCGGCAGTTTTGCTTGATGCTAATAACTGCACAAGTTTAGAGTACTGCTAGCGCCTGCACCACATCCAGCTTCCTGCAATACTTACCAGAGGGAACTGCGGTGCTGCAATCGTTCTGACACAATGGACATGATGGCTAGTACAAGGATTTCCCTAGTCTTCATGCATGCGGCTTCCAACGCACTTGTGTTTTTTTGTTTATTGCTGTGTTTTAGCGTTTGTTTCGAATAAAACATGACGTCTCGTAGCGAGCCCTGCGGGCTCATTCGTCAGCCTAAAAGAGTCAATGTGGTGAAGCGAGACTGCTGCACTTATGCAGAACTTCGTCCTGCGACGAAAAGAATGCGGGAACCACGTATAGGCGGGAAGATGAAAAGCCATGTTCTTAACATCATTCACTTGATAGACGAAGCGCCCCGAGTTGCAGCTCTCAAAGACATTTGCAAGAGATTTTTCTCCAGTGTAATATTATCAAACTCTTTGACGGGCCATGTGTTAGAAGTTCTTTGCATCACGTGTATGGTGCACAGCCTTACGCACGATCACACGCATCAGCGTAGCACGCCGGAGAAGAGGTGGCACTGCGGTCGAAAATGTGGGAGAGTTGTCAGAAAAACAGTCTGTAGTGACATAGTAAAGTATGGCGTGTAGCTATCGCGAAGTTCACTTGCTACGTTCTGATTAAACTGTTACATATAGCTCGTGTGTTGTATAGCGTTAACAAACAGTAAAGATTTTGGCACTAATCAACAAAGCAGGGAAAAAAAAAGGCTTATGACAACATGGTCACGTCCGATTCATGCAAAGAACGCAGATACAACCTACTTTTTTTGTGATCTGGTGAAAGTGCCGTTGAGTGAGTCCCTTGTCTAAGTTACAACATGGCATGGTAGGAGCCAAGTTTATGTGAACACAACTGGTGCATCGCATCAACTTTCTAGAGGATCGTCTTCATTTACAGCTGCGTACAGCGCGTGAGCAGCACGCCTGTAGCTCTGCGGGGCGACACCTTGCAGCATTTGCAAGTTCCAGCGCGGTGTGCTCAGAAACGTGCGCGGCCTAATGAACACGCAGACATGCTTTGCACGAGTGACGACGTTGAAGGGTGCGCTTGTTTAACCAAAGATGCGCGCTCCCCTAGGAAGCTTTCGACATTTCGATTCAAACAGATGACGTGACTAGGCGCTTGTTACCAATCGATAACACGTGCCTAGTCAGGCACGTATCAGTGACAACATATCAGTATCACCGTAGTCAGGCTCGTATCAGTGATAACACCTACCTAGTCAAGCACGTGTTACCAGTCGAAACACGTCATCCGCTGGAATCAAATTGTCAAAAAATCCCGAAGGAGCGTGCATCTTAAATTAAACAAGCACACCTTTTAACGTGGTCACTGGAGCAGAGCAGGTATGCCTGTCTATTATAGCCACGCAGACTCCTGGGCACAGCACATCGGAACTCGCCACTGCCGCAAAGTACATGTCACCCCGCAGAGCAGGACCGGCTGCTGGCACACTCTACGCAAACGTGGATGCTCTTGCACACATGAGCACTGCGGCTAGAAAAGCGCGTCGCATTCAGGCGCCTGACAGAGCAGGATTTTGACGGGTTTTGACTTTCGAACTGCATGAAAGCACAGTCGCATCGAGTGAGTGGGAGAGAGGATGGCCATCTGTCCAACGCGACGAGCCAGCAGTTCTTTATGTCCAGCGAGATTGATGGGGCTCTACTCTGACCGTAGGGTGGTGACACATGCCTCCTATAGGCGTAACTAGTAATGTAGTAGTACTGGCTCTTTTTGAAATTCAGTGAAAGACTAAACTTAACTTCTGCCTTGATTCTAGCCACCCGCCAGATAACTTTCTATTGGTTATTTCTACCTGCTTAATGTTGATCGATATGTGGGATTTAAGATCCCAAAACCACGATATGATTATGAGAGACGCCGTAGTGGAGGGCTCCGGAAATTTGGACCACCTGGGGTTCTTTAACGTGCACCCAAATCTTTGCACATGGGCCTTTCGCCTATTTTCGCCTTCATCGAAGATGCAGCCGCCGCCACTGGGATGGTCTAGTGTAGTCGGTCTAGTGTAGTCTAGTACACTAGACCACTGCAGCGGGGCCCTTGATGTCTATGTTGCCTTCATTGCCCTTAAGCCCCAACGATTTGAAAAAAAAAAATCAGCCCAACTGTCTTGGAACCTAGGATGAAGCCCTTGTAGAATGAAGACTTTCACCCTGCAGTGTGGAGCCCGATATTGGCAAAACTTATATATACTACATTATTTGGGGTAATGCGCTACATGAAAATGCTGGCGCTTTGCACTGCTCTTTATGTGCTAAGAAAGATATGTGCTACTGTCGCTGTCACTAAACTCGATTCCAATCCACGTTAAGCAACTCTAGTAAGATTTTATTTTCGCCATAGAGTTTACTAAAGTTAACTATAAAGGACTCTGGTGTGGCAATCGTTTAGTCACCATAGCAATTATGGGTGTGACATGAATTTGCCTAGCCTTCGAGTTTGCGGGCGGCGAATCGCACGTGCGGCTTCGTTTATTGCTGTGTTTTGTTTTTGTTTTGAATAAAAGAACAAACCGTTTTTCACTTCGTGACCCGATTTAAAGTGGTAAGTCTAAAAAATTAAGGTGGTGAAGAATAACTGCTGAACATTTGCCGATTGTTGTTTCGCGACAAAGTAGCTTCAAGTCACGCGAAGCCAGAAAGAACGTAAAGTACGAAGACAAGGCAAATCCATGTACTACCCATAAATCCCATGCACGCTGAAGCACCATGCTTTGCAGATGCCATAGACACTAGCACCAGAGTTCCCTCTAGTGTATATTGAGGAAACTTCGAATTTCAGCCCGAATTTGTTAGGGCATTTATATGAACTTCTTTGCGTGCTAACGAGTGAAATGTATTGTTGTTGGCCAATATCCCTGCTTTGTTCTAAACGACCTTAATTTTAAATGCGCTAAAGAAGTAGCCGAATATTTTGGAAGCTTGCTTCTAATGCTCGAGCCTTGTCCACCCACCTCACCATGTACGAGTCATTCTAGCCGCAGCGTTAAGCTAAAAGATCATACTTGTGATCGTTTACCTGCTTGACTTATTTGTTCTTCGGTTCTTTTAATACCATGTTGCGTGCTTGGCCTGATTTGTGATGTAAAAGTGTATTTTGGTGTCCGTATATTGTAATAATATTCTGTTGCTCTGTATAAATTTTACCGTCGATTTAGTACCGACAAACCGTGGGTACCACTAAAGGCTCTGGCTCTGGGACCCTCGTCTGTATATCCTAGATTTTGTAACTGGTTTTTGGAAATAATAAAATTTGAAACTCGAAGAGATGATCAACTTACCTCTATGTATACCCGACTAAGTACTACGCCACTCGAAAAAAGTCTTCACATAGAGAGCGTCAGTATCAATGAGGGCATGCCTTTCCTAAACAACGAAGATTAGGCTTGAGTAACCATTGGCCGAGCTGCTGAGATCCTCAAGTAAACGAGATTATTGAGTTATTGCGACATCAGAAGAGGCCCTCACCAGAGCTTAAGTACAAACAGGTGCGGTTTGACTTTATATTGTGAACGCACATTCTTTGTCACCTACGCCTTTAAGGTACACTGCTTGTAATGCAAGGTGCAATATTGCAAACACCTACATCGTAAAGTGGGAGGCTGTGTTATCTAGGTGATAACGTGCACGTGATGCCACATTTCAAAAATAAATTTTGAAGTGTACTAGAACTACCATATTATTCGAAGGCAAGCTACAGTGGAGCAATGCGGATTAAGTTTGACCAGCTGAGGTTCTTGAATGCGCACCTAAATCTAAGCACACTGGTGTAATTGGATGTCGTCCTCTAGCGAATGAGGCTGCCGTGGCCGGGAATTCAACCCGCGTTCCCGAGATTAGTAGCGCTAGTTGCGGTAGTTATGCTCCTCATTTTGCCAACTAGCTTTCATACTGAAAATAAAGAAAATATGTATCTTTCCTGCACCTACACGTTTCCTTGAATCAAAAAAAGAAGCGTACTAGCTTTCGTTTTGTTAGACACAACAGTAATAGAATATAAAAGGCAATTTCGCAAAGGAAAGAATAGGGGGTGTTAATTAGTGGCGTTGATTAACACTCCCACGTTCAAGTTCACATACATACCACGTAAAGCGGATGGCGGAGAGGGGGGGGGGGAAGCGCCGCTGTAGCTGAGTTGGTGGAAAATCGGATGCGTTATTCGAAGGTGGCAGGTTTGTTCCTTGCCATCGGTAAAGTATCCTTTCATCCACTTTTACTTATTCACGTTTACATTACAATAACTGCTATTAACATCCCCTGTACTTTTCATTGCACAATTACCCGATAGTTCAAAATGTTATTACGCTTTCTTTTGTGCTGCATATTGGCTGGCCTCAGTTCTACTTAAGGCCACGCTATTGCTACTCCCAAAGGGTGAATAACAATGCATCGGGCGACAGTTTCTTGAGA
Source organism: Rhipicephalus annulatus (assembly GCA_013436015.1). Classification (NCBI taxonomy): domain Eukaryota; kingdom Metazoa; phylum Arthropoda; class Arachnida; order Ixodida; family Ixodidae; genus Rhipicephalus; species Rhipicephalus annulatus. Next base: position 546,740 of record WOVY01000036.1, read on the forward strand.
AAGCTGGCCTTTCCCCGACAAGACAGTCGCGACAGTAGTACTTCTTTTTTCATTTTTTCTTGTCGAAGCTTCAACCGATTCACGCAGTTGGGGAAAAATGAACCACTTAATTCGTCGCCTGTCAGCTTTTAACCGACGCTTCTCACTTTTCATCCTCTCCAACTTTTCACTTACTCGATCTCTTCCACACTTCTTTCCTCCTCTCCCGTTTTCTGCATCTCCATCCGCCTACAAAGCCAGATACGTGGGTGGCGGCACTCGGTGGCCCGCAAAGACTGCCGAGTTCTCTCGATGGACTGCGACCTTTCCTTTTTTATCTTCTCACTTTGTTCCGCGTACATCCCCCTACCCTCTTGACATTCGCCTCCCAATCATATTGATGATTTCGTAGCGCAACGCTAGCAGAGACGAAGGAAACAAAAGTAGTGAGCGGGAAATATAGCCCAGGAAAACTGCAAAGAATATGCAAGGATTGCAGCATGTCCTTGTACGTTCTTTCATCGTCTCTGTTAGTGTTGCGCAACCATATAATTGAAACGGAACCCCACTAACTACCCCGTATGTCTACGCTTCTATACAAGAGTACGCATCTCTGGCAACCGTCCAGGCAGCGAAACACGACGCAGTGGTGTCGACTCACCATGCTCAAGGTCTCTACGGGGGCGCATGGTTGAAAGGAGGTCTCGTCCTGATGTCAGCGTTTATTCAATGGAATGGACCCGTGTCACCCAAGAAGATGAGGAAGAAAACGCTGACCATCGACGGCGGGAAGGCCGCTGATTGGCCCACGCGCGCGGGTCACTTGGCGCGAAACGGTAACGACAGCCTGCACCTGGAATCAGCTCTTCCCTCCCCCTTTTCTTCTTTCCGAAACCTTATTTCTCCTCATTCTCCCATTCCGTTGAATGCCGAAAAAAAAGAAGTACAGAGGTGTGACACATAAAGTGAACGTGACTACAAAAGGCACGTCGCATCGAAGTCCAGGGCTAAACACCGCCACAATCGCTTCCACGTATACGACCGTCTGATTGCTCCCGATGGGACTTTATCGGATTTGTCCCTGGAATGTGGTTTGCGTCTCGGCACGCCCACGTGCGTGATGCGGTGCGGTATCTCCCGGCATGCCTCTTCATTTGTCGGTAACAGCGAAGCCACCGGTACGAAGAATAAAAGAGGAGGGTGAGGGAGGGGGGCAGAGATATTGAGGACGGGTCTTGTTGTTGCGGCCCTTATATATCGATTGGTGGTTAGCGAAGTACCCAAAGACGGCCATCGACGTTGAAATTTTCTGATCCGTTAGACACAATTGAAAGCTCTCTACGTTTGGCTGGCTGAGTGATCCTGCGGCAAGAATAATCGCATAACTGTGTGAACGGAAACGGCGATGACATCAAGGTATATGGAATGCATTCGGCTTGCGAACGCAGTTAATTAAGGCTTGCTTTTCCCGTAATGGTTACGAACCATTTTACATCGTATTGCAAAGTGCAGGGTTAAGAAAAGCACGATGTAATAAACGATAAGAGCGCAAAGATATAATTTTGGTTTGCTCAGACGAGTGACGCCATCCTAACTTGCTTCAGTGTGATTTATTGATGAAAGTTAGCGTCACGCCGTAAAGTTAACAGTCAATAGGGCAGAGAAGATGCTGAGAATCACGAGGATGACAAACACTGACTGATTCAAATATTGCCATGAAGCTCACTGCATTATAATTAGATGACAAAAATTGTGTGCGTTTGTGCGCATAATAAACTGCTCCGAGCACTCCAGTGTATATTTTATTTATGAATGTCCAGGCAACTGTTCAACAGTGCATGGCTGGTAGGGCCATTGTCAGGCAGTCTAACCTGATTTTAGCCGCTTTTTCTGTACACATGTTAACATCATGGAAACAATAAATGAAAATGGAAAGAAAACACTGTGTGGACAGACGGCTGAGGTTTAATAGGAAGATGGAAACGCCATACACCTGTGGAACAAATGGTGTCAATATAGCTAACGTTTCTATTACAGACTGTATGAAAAAATCAGGCACGTCGGTGAAACCAGATGTAATCAAGGGTATGGTAGGCTTTTAGCGGGATGGCTCAGTGCTCTCCCATAGTTGAGTACGAAGTACTCGAAATCATTAAACATTTTTTCTAAACACGAAACATTCACCCTCTACACTAGAGTTGTACGTTTACGCCATGACACACCTTATGTAAAAAACGAGCAATAACATAAAAAAAGCAGACTCACCAGCAATCTTTCAAACTCCAGGCGACTTGCATTTCTGTTTGTAATAACATTGCCTACTTGACCTGTTGCAGGGAAATACAGAGAGGGAAGAAAGAATTATTGGCGCTAGTATTGGCAAAAGAAACACGCTCATAAGCGCACATCAAGAAGCAACAAGACTCACATGAGGAACTACAATGACAACAACCACAAAGCAGTATCAATGAGAATAATCAAGGTGCAAGTGAACTCTACTCACCTACAATTGTTGCAAAAATGAAGACGCCGATGAGATAGCACAAAATAGTGAAAATGTATCTGTAAGGCAAAGAAACACTGAATTAGCGCATAAGCGGAAATACACAGGGCATACACATTACAGTAAAATGTCTCTACTATGAAATGTCCAGTATAACAAAAAAATGGTTAAAAATCAGTTATATTGGGAGTGTTGTGGTGCGCACAACCAAGTTACCTGCGTAAAAAGGAATTTCGGTGGTCTATAATGGTAATGGCGCTCGACTGCTAAACTGAAGGCAGTGGGATCGAATCTCGGCTGCGGCGGCTGCATTGTCGATGGAGGCGAAAATGTTTGAGGCCCGTATGCTTAGATTTAGCTCGACGTCAAAAAATTCCTGGTGGACGAAATTTCCGGAGCCTTCCACTTCGGTGTCTCTCATAATCTTTTTGTGGTTTCAGGACGGTGAACCCCAGATAATATTTTTTTTTCGCTTGAATGTTATTCCTTATTAGATTCATTTGACATAACGTTATCTATGTGAACTGCCTAGGCGGAATCTGTGTTGACCGGCAGAGTGTTATTCGTTTAAAAGAAGAAAAGGTTCAGTCATGCAGAGAACACTTTTTACAAACCCCTAGAACAGACATACGGGATAGAAATTGGCCTGTATGTTCCGAAGTCATTTCGAATACCTTCTTCAAACATCACTGAAGCCATGGATTTCTTCTTGGTATTTCGAAAATGGTAAGCTTGTAGAACAAGATTACAAACAAACGCAAAGTGGATTGTGATTACGTCTATTACAAATTTTATTGGTCTTATTTGAATACCATCTGCGCAGTTGCGTAGCTAGGGGGGAGGAGCGTTGGGGGTTCAAACACCCTCTGAATTATTTTTTTCAGTTTGCTTGCGTATATATGCATGCATACATACAGACTCACGCAGAAACATACATACTAAACCACGGCTGAAATCCCTATCCCTTTCTGAAAAAAAGTCTAACTTCGCTCGTGCATCGGCTGGCCCCACCGTAGTGGTCTGGTGGCTAAGGTAGGTACCAGAATACCACTCGGCTGCTGACTCGCAGGTCGCGGGATCTAATCTTGGCAGCCGCTACCGCATTTTCGATGGAGGCGAAACTGCTGCAGGCCCGTGCGATCAGATTTGGGTGCACGTTAATTAATCGCAGGTGGTCCGAATTTCCGGAGCTCTCCACTACAGCGTCTCTCATGTATACTGGTATAGTGGTTTTGGGACGCTCAATCCCACATATCAATCATCAGCTACTGCATCTGCATCATTTGCACTGCTGTTACTGAAGGTAAAAGTGCGACAAAGCTCACTGCCATCAGTGGACTCGAGATAACACGCCAGCGGCAGATGACAACAAATTTGCGGCCAGTTCAACGTGATAGGTTCAAAATGCCACGCGTACATTTATTAACGGCAGTGCCACTGACGGTGATATCGGTGACGGTGATGCCACTGACGGTGACATCAGATAGTGGCGGTGCCACTATCTGATGATATCGAAATGCTTCACGAAATTATCGTTGAAGCATTCAGTTAAAGCTACGTCCGTCATTTGTTTTTTTTTTCATAATTTACGGTGAGTTCATGAAAAGTCATGAAAAGTGCTTTTAATCCCTGAGAGAGGGGGGCAACGTTTCATACTACAGTACTCGCTCTGTACCATTAAAATAGGAGGCGTAATCAAAGCAGTGTGCTGGGCTATTCGTAAAAGAGAACTTCGATGCGATTCCCGATTAGGCGCTTAAGCCGAAAAGCAGGTCGGTGTTGCGTTCCGCCAGGCTTTTGTCAAATCTCTGACTTACGTCCACTATTTCGATAACCGCAGAGGAACCGGTCTCAAGTATATCTCGGTTTTCGCTGTCTGGGTGTGCGGTGAGCGCTAATGCCTTCCTTGCCTTCTCAACTTCTTTCCCCCACCCTCCCATGTAGGGTAACAAACCGGATTGAACCAGAATGTGTCGTTCCTACGCCTTTGTTCTTTCTCTTTCTCATGTAAGAGTGTAGGCAGAAACTTTTTTTTTTATTTAGAGTGGGAGGTAGGACAGGCATAACCGGCCGGGTGCCATTTTATGCTCCCTATGCCATGACGAGAAAAAAAATTTAGAAGGAAGGGGGGGGGGGGCAAGGGATTGGTTTGTCAGCCCCTGGTTACGCTGCTGCTATCTGGTGGCGGTTTTCAGCTGATCCTTTTTATTTCCTTTGTGTATT